>OW121740.1:40264424-40864424 GCA_933228675.1 Stomorhina lunata | reverse complement strand
TTCCATATTCTAATCTTAAGTGAAATTCTTCTATATTATTTAACTATCTTATATAGTTAAGAAGTTATAGGTAAAGTATAAAGTAAAGAAATATGTCAATACTTTTGTTACTTTTTGCGATTTTTCCTTTTTTGATCAAAAGTTTGTGACTTCAGAAACTTTTGACAGAAGACTAAAAAAAATAATGTTCGATTGACTAGAATAAAGTGGTGAAGGGTATCGTATGGTCGGCTTGACCGACTATAGCGCTTTCTTACTTGTTTTTGTATAAAGACAAATATTTGCTAAATTTTGCCATCATACAAACATTTTCTCAAAACTTTTATATTTAAGCTGCTTCCGACATTTGGACTTATATGAGAGCTAGTGTCAAATGTGGACTGATTATCTCGAAATTTAGCAAATTGATTACAGTTGTAACAAAAATTATGTATGCAAAAAATAAACTTAAAACTTTAATTTTCTTCAGATTTACAAGCTTTTTATCTCATTTAGTGCGTTTTTAAAGAAAAGTTTGTATGGGAGCTATGGTCAAATGTGGACTGATTTTAAAGAAATTTAGTACAGTGATTTGAGTTGACATAAGCAGTATTTAATTTAAATTTCATGAAAAAATATTGATATTTGTGGCCAATATATCAATTCCGGGAAATGGGACCTATGGGAGGTACCATAAATAATGAACTGATTTTGACAAATTTCAAATGAAATGGTCCCATTATCAAAAAAATGATCTGTGCCAAATTTCATCAAATTATCTTTAGAATTGCGACCTGTAGTTTGATTACAAGGTTTACATGGGGGTCCAGCCAGTCAGTCAGACGGACGGACGGACATCGCTAAATCGACTCAGAAAGTGATTCCAAGCCTATTGGTATACTAAAAGGTGGGGCGAAGACAAATATTTCCATGCGTTACATACATCAGCACAAACTTATAATACCCTTTCCACCTATGGTGGTGAAGGGTATAAAACGAAAATTCAAAACTGATTAACCCTTAAATGCGCAACATTTTACTAAAATAAAAAATTAATAAAAAAAAACAACCGCTACAACTACCACATTTTAAAAAATTGTTTTTGTTGAAAATTTTTTTAAATATTTTGGCTTCATCTTAGAAGAAAGACATATTATGTATCGTCTAATTACCAGCTCAAACCTAAAATGTGGTAATCGTCAACCTATAGCACTCGCTGTTGACAGTGTTGTTATGGCCAACGTCGTTTTCAATGATATATAGAACGATGACGTCCCCAGCCCAAATAATTTGAGATATTTTCTCATGTGGATTGCCATCATTCCAATAATGTATGAAAATTTTTGTTCAAGACTCCATTTATCCAGAAATGGAATTTATCTTTGATGATAATTTTTTACGTATACGTTCCATTGCAATTTTATTAGATGGATGGATATGTTCTTGGATGCCATATCCGTGATTTGATAAGAGAGAATGAATAAAAGAAAACTCATTTGACAGATACAGCCTCCAACAAGATGACCATTGTAAGTTTAAAACTCCCTATTTAATGATGTTTCAAATGATGCCTAAGAATTTTGATTTTCATTTTAATGAATCTGTTAAATCCTTCTCGGGTTATGGAACATTTGTAGAGAAACTCCCTATTATTTCATAAAAACACTTATATTTCGATAATTAGTGTTAGTTTAAAAATATAATATCAAAGAAGTCAAACATTTAAATTATTTCTGTGGCTTGGTGGTAAAAGGTCAATGTCAAAATAAGTAGTTTTGAGAAAAATTGATTAAAAGTTTTTGTTTTTCATATAAATTCATAGTAACATTATCCAAAAATTCCCTTATAAATCTCTTCTGAGTTAAGTCAAGATTACGAAAATTTTGAAAATTTGTATGAAATTTAAGGAAAATAAAATGAAAATGTTAGTATATGAACGCGAATGCAGGTTCAAAAGAAATTTAAAGAAAAACTGATCAAGTAAACCTGATTCGTGTGAAACAGGACCTAATAAAATGAGTGCCGTTTCACACATATCAGGTTTACCTGATCACTTTTTCTTCAAATTTCTTTTAAACCTGCATTCACGTTCATACACAAACATTTTTTTCTTCATCAGTTTTTGTTTTATTTTCCTAAATTTTCATGCAAATTTTCAAAATTTTCGTAGACTTGATAATAATTCTGACAGCTTTTTCTCATACAAACTCAAGAACTGGAGACAAATTAACGCATTCGATATCGATCGAAATTTCAGACTTTTAAGCAAATATTGTGAAGTATACTATAGGGATGTTCAAAGTTACTTGGGTAAAAAAAAGTTTATTGAAATTTGGTTTCCATTTTGATTCGTTTTTAAAAACATATATTGTTCAATTAAAACTCTTTTACTATAGTTCATCTTTTGGCAAATAACTTACAAAAAAATATAGCAAACTGTGGATCTTTTAAATAATTTTGATTATCCTTAAAGTATTCTATACAAATATTTTGAAAATATCTAAGATTTCGATTGATATCGAATGCGGTAATTTGGCCCCTGATGAGCCAAACCTGGGGCCAAATTACGGCATTCGATATCGATCGAAATCTTAGATATTTTCAAAACATTTGTAAAATATACTTTAAGGATAATCAAAATTATTTAGAAGATACACAGTTTACTATATTTTTTTGAAGTTATTTGCCAAAAGATGAACAATAGTAAAAGAGTTTAAATTGAACAATATATATTTTTAAAAACGAATCAAAATGGATACCAAAATTCAATAAACTTTTTGCATTGAAGTAACTTTGAACATCATCCATAAAGTATACTTCACAATATTCGCTTAAAAGTCTGAATTTTCGATCGATATCGAATGCGGTAATTTGGCCGCTGATAGCGTAAAGGCTGATTGTAGAAATTTTGTATGAAAAATTTGATTAATAATCATGTCATAACTTTATTTTTTGTTGATGAATAAGAATGTTTGTGTTTAATATCAAATTAATGAATGATTTCTATAGTCCCAGAAGTTTTCCTCAAATTTTGCCAAACTTAGATTCATATCAGAAGCTATTTTTTAACCTTTATATAATGGAAAATCATATTATAATATTATTTGTTATTTAAAAACTCAAGTCATTGTTATTTTTAATGCGAAATATTTCTCTCAGTGTATTTATTATTTTTTCAAAAAATATATAAGTATTGATATTTTATTGATATTTTAGTTGTTTTATTCCAAAGAAAACTAATTTTCAAAGTTTTGCTATTTCAACTCATTTCTTGCCTTAACTTAATTAAAAAGTAATCGAAAATCTTTAACAAAATCTCTCCCTCTTTCAATAAGAAGATTCTCACCTTTTACAGCTTCCCCTTTCTGTAAGACCCCTAAAACTATGCTTCTTTAGTTTATCTTTTGCTTCACATCTCTATATTTGTGTGTGTTTGTTACACAATGTGATTTTATATCCGTTTCCTTTTGTTTAGCTCCTTCAAAATACATTTCCTCTCCTTTGTAGCATTTCATCTTCTAATAGATATTACTCCTCGTTCTTTGAATTTTATGAGATAGAAAAGTCATTTGCTGAGTTTGAGGCTGCAGCTGCTGCTGCTTTTGATTTTATAATTTCAAAATTTTAGTGTTTTTTGCCAGGTTTAACACCTACATTACGAGCAGGGAAATTACTATGAAAATTACACAATTACTAAGGTTTACACTTATACATTTAGAGAAAGGAGCATTATGTTGTTACTAATACATGAATTTGTTAAAGTGTGTGTGAGACACAGATAGAAAATGATAATGTTAGAAGCATAAACTCGAAGTAGTTGGCTCTTAACTTATATTTTACCACTACTTGTGTATTTTCTCTTTAAGTCGTGAGGATTTTAGATTTGTTATGTAGACTTCGTTTACAATCGCAACGTCTTCGTGTCTACTTTTTGTCTTTACTGTTATATGAATGAAGATTTCCTTTTTCCTCTAGAAATGTGTGTGTGACTGTTTATGTGTGCTAGAGTGTTGGTGTCTTGTTTTTTATACAACTGCGCATTATATTTGCAAAAATTTTCTTTTACATAAACAGACATGGTCTAAAATTATATTCTATATATATATTTATATATATTTATATATATGTATATGTATTGTATATATATTTGTAAATACTAAGACTTGTATAGAAAATTATATGCTTTTTATATTGTTATATACCTAAATAAATGTATATATTTAAATATTGTTTATATAGTTATAAATATATAGAAATAGATAAGTTTTGTTTGCTGGTATTGGTTAAGAGTTAATTTGAATCTATGTGTGTCTGAATGTTTTGGTGTATAAGAGCTTATTTTCTTGCTTTTGCTTTAAGGCCCCTAAGATGTATGCTGCAAACTGCAAGGATTTTTGTGGCATATTTATAGGGTTCTGTTAACTGCTTTTGGTTTTTTTTTGTAGTTGGTTTAGTATTTTCTTCTTTTTTAGATAAGTTAAGTGTTTGTATTTTATTATTAGGGAAAATATTATAATAAACTTAAACTCAAAATGAGTAAGATTTGAGGCTAGAGTGAAATATTTTAGTTTATACTCTTTATTTGTTATTTATAGAGGAAATGGAGGTAACTTTGGCAAATTTTGCTAGATACTTGAGTTTAGATAATTATAGACTTCTGAGATGTTTCTAAGTTTCTCCAGCTTTTTGGTCTCTTTATGCTTTAAACTTTTAGTAGGGAACTTTATAACAATCTAATGATACCATTGGGCTACCTTTTGTTAAGGTAAGATTTACAAATAAACTTATTAGGACCAGGACCTTATCAAGCTTGTCCTTAAGCAGTTTTTTTCTCTAAAGATGACCCTTTTCTAAACTAAGGATGTCATTAAGATGTTTATTTTTCTTAAAAGACCCCCCTTTACTTAATCAAGGCATACGTGTGATTTTTATGTAAGGAAGGTATGATGTTTTTGCGAAGTAGAGTGGTATAGCAGGTTAGCCATCCGCCTAGCATACCAGAGGTCCCAACTTCGATCCCGGCCAGATCCACTTGAAAAAAATACATTTTAAAAAAGCGATTTGCCGTTCGGAGCCGGAGTTAAAACGTAGGTCTCTTTTAATAAGTCTAAAAATAGAATCGGATGCAGCTCATTATCTGAGAGAAGGTACCTCTTGTTCCAATTGGAATGTTGTCGTGGAATTATATATATGATATTTTTGACTATTCGTAAAAAACTGAACATATTCAAGCCTGCTTTCAGGCAGTTTTTTTTCTCAAACGATCCCTCCCCCCCCCCCCCCTTTTTCTTAAACAAAACATACTCCTAGAAACCCACAAATCTACCTCTACCAAATCCTAAATGCTTAAAAGTTTCTACAAATGTTGAGAATGTTTTACAAACTGACTTTATGCCGGAAAGACAGTCAGTCAGTCAGACAGACAAACAAACGTTTATAACAGACATTTAGTGTAAGTGACTTAAATCCTTGCTTGCTGTTGGATATGTTTGCCTTTTTGCCTTATTATTATCCTTTGGTATTTTGCATAAAATTGTTGTTGTTTTAGTGTGCTTTTGCACACACAAGTAAATATGCCAAAGTATACGTTTTATTCTCATACATCCCTAAGAGTATGCAATGGTTTTTGAATTCAACAACATACATCTACAAATACCACTAGCAACTTGTATGTATGTAAACGACTGCATCGGCAGAAGCCGGAGAAACGAAAATGTTGGCAAAAACAACAACAACAACAAAAAAAGAAAAAGAAGCAGAAAACCCTAAGTAAAAGACCAAGACCAAATGCAAGACACCGACATCGTAGTAGTAGAAACGAAGAAGACGACTCATTGTGACCATTAGACATTTATTTAGGTTTAGTTTAGCTTCGACTACTTTTGGCGTGAGTTCTCGTAATTTTCATATATATATATAAAGATATATTATATAAAATATATTATATATATAATAAAATATATATACATATATTATTTAAATCAAATATATTTATATCCGAAAAGAACCAAAAAGCAACAACAACAAGAACAAAAAGAAACAAATTTTATATTTTACTCTCTTAATTTTTAAAACATATAGAAAATATAGAAATTTTCTAAAGCATAAGTAAAAGGAAGCAGCCAGAAGACACAAGTAGTACTTCGTATTTTTTAATTTATTCCTTTTACATACATATATAAATATATTATATCTATATATATATATATAAAATATATATTTATATATATTCAAAATAAAAGTACATGTCTTAAACATCTTAAGAGTTATTCATCTTAGGTCAAGCGAACCTTACGTTACGTGTTTACGCGCTTTAATCTTAATATTTAAAATACCAAAAAAAAGTCTTCAAAAAAAAATTATCTAAAAAAAAATTTAAAGTTTTAAAAAAACAAAAAAAAAATAAATTCGTCTAAAAAAGATTTTCCTTCAAACAAAAAATCATTCAACCAAAAAAATATGTGCCATTATTGGTTCTTCGATTTTATTCAGAAAATTTTATTAAACAATATTTGAGTAGAGGAAAAAAGTTAATTCTACAATTCAATTAAACGGCTTTAAAAATACGGAAACGGATAACAAATGTTCTTAAACAAATATCTTGATGGTATACAAAAAAGAAAAATATTACAAAATTATTGTTTAGTTAATTAAATAATTTTTTAAAAAATTTTAAATTAATTTTGTTGAAAAAAAATATTAAAAGGAAATATAAATTAATTATAAAAATTATTTCTAACAGTTTAAATTAAATTTTACCTAAAAAACTTAATATATTAAAATTATAATGATTAAACTAATTAAATTAAAATATAAAATAATTATATAAAAATATAAAATAATTTAATAAAAATATAAAATAATTAAATAAAAATATAAAATAATTTAATAAAAATGTAAAATAATTAAATTTAAATATAAAACAATTAAATAAAATTATAAAAAAATTAAACCAAAATATAAAATAATTAAACTAAAATAGAATAAAAAATAATTAAATAAAAGTATAAAATAATTTAATTAAAATATAAAATAATGAAAATCTAAAATAATTATAAATAATAAAATAAACTCAATAATTTTATAACAAATCAATCTTAATAAATACTAAAAATTTTTCTAAAAAAATATATTTCAAAATATTTCTCCTTTTTCTTTCAAATAAAATTAAAAATTTTTAAAATTTAAAAAAAAAATTACAAAAATTTTATCAAATAAAAAGAATAAGAAATTATTTTTTGCAATTTTTGTTTCAAATTTTTCTTATTTTCTTTAACTCTATTTTTCTCTACTTTATTTTTTATTATTCTTCATTTTATTAAAAAATTAAATAAATTAAAAAGCTTACAGTGATTCCCTCGGATTTCATAACTCTCAAAAATATTTAAACCTCGAGGAACTAAATTTCAAGCAGAAAAAAAATTTTTCAAAGAAAACTTCAATTTTTGTTATCATTTTATAAGGATTTTGTGCAAAAATCGAATTAAAAAATAAATCAGAGGCCAAAACGCCGCATTTGATATTGATGCAAAACTCATTTGAAGAAAATATTGTGTAGCATACCTTAGGGATTCTCAAAATAATTCAAAAAGTTTAATAAAATTTGATTTCTAAAAATATCTGGGTCTAAATTAACGCATTCGATATCGATCGAATAATCATACTTTTTAGCGAATAAATATACTTTAGGGATGTTCAAAGTTACTTCGATGTAAAAAGTTTCTTGAAATTTGGTATCCATTTTGAATCGTTTTTTTAAATTAAATTAAAACTCTCTTACTATTGTGCATCTTTTGGCAAATAATTTCAAAAAATATATATATTAAACTCCGCATCGGTTAATTAATTTTAATTACCCTAAAAGTATGCTATAAAAATGTTTTGAAAATATCTATGATTTCGATCGATATCGAATGCCGTAATTTGGCTCCTGGGCCTAAATTAATGCATTCGATATCGATCGAAATCTTAGATATTTTCAAAACATTTGTATAGCATATTTTAAGGACAATCAAAATTATTTAAAAGATGCTCAGTTTACTTTATTTTTTTTTTTGGTTATTTGCCAAAAGATTTCCAATAGTAAAAGAGTTTTAATTGAATTTTATGTTTTTAAAAACGAATCAAAATAGAAGCCAAATTTCAATAAACCTTTTGCATAGAAGTAACTTTGAACACCCCTAAAGTATACTTCACAATATTTGCTTAAAATTCTGAGTTTTCGATCGATATCGAATACGGAAATTTTGCCCCTATTTGTTTGTCAAAATATTTAGTTTGAATGAAATTATTTTATTATCAGTGAACTTAATATTATATATAATTTAGATTATCCTAAAAGTATGGTACAAAAGTGTTTCTGAAATATCACAAATTTTTATCGATTTAAAAGAAGATCAATGGCCAAATCGCCGCATTCGATATCGATCAAAATGTAAGATATTTCAAAAACATTTGTGTAGCATACTTGTAGTAAATATAATCTAAAAATACATTGTACCTTGTCAAAAGTTATCAAATTTGATTAAACTTTCTGCAAAATAAATTATTTTGAAAATCCCTAAGATATGTTATACAATATTTACTTAAAAATCTGAGTTTTCGATCGATGTCGAATGCGGCGATTTAACCCTTAATTTGAAAAAATCAAACAATTTAACGTTTTAAAAAGAAAAAAGTTTCGATTTTAAGATATTTACAAATTTTTGACACCCTACAACAGAAATTAAATGTTAAACAATTTTCAACCGTTTTTCAAATTTGTGATCATACAATTATCTCGAAATATTTGCATATTTAAGTCATTCCCGGCATTTAGTCTAATATGTTTTAAATTTGAACCGATTATATAAAAATTGTACATGTGATTAGTGTTAAAGCCATAATTAATTTAAGATGAATCAGAATTTTTATGATATTCGGATTAATTGATATAAGGATTTCAAAGAACAATTCCAACAATTTTGATTCGATTCAAAAGATAAGGTTCTAATATTAAAAGAAATGTCTGTGAAAATTGAGTAAAGTTATTATTATTAAACATATCCTCAAACCTCCTAAAAGTATGCAAAATTTTGATTTTTAAAAATTATGCACCTGGTGCCAAATATTTGTTGTTATCTCGAATCACAGTAAAAACATAAAAAGAAACTAATTAAAGACTCTTAAAAATATTGAACCTGTAATTTCTTTAATGATAACATACAGCCAAGCCACTGAAATCAATTCCATTCAAAAGTAGAACTAATTTTGTATTTTGGAATAAAAGCACTACTAACTTTCAAAGTGGAACTGAAATCATGATTCGAAATTTTTTAGAGAAGTTAAATATTTTGGAATCTGCTAACTATAACATAGAATTCAATTCGATTTGAAAGTGGAATTAATTCCGTATTGTTTCGGAATAAAACATCTTATTATATTCCAAGTGAAATTGATTTTGTATTTTTTCTGTGTTAATTTAATATTTTAACAATTTCATAAAAAAAATAAGTGTGGTTTTTTTAAACAAACTTAAAGTTACTGATTTCAATTGAAAAAATCGTATTTTGTAATGCCTTTTAAAAATTTTCAGAATCTATAGAAGCTAAAACTTTTTCGATAGGAATTCAACCACGGAATGGTTTCAATCCCGAATGAAATTTTTGGCATGTCTGTATAGTTACTGATATCATTTCTATTGGAATGTAACTACGGAATAAATATCATTTTACTCGGAATATATAACATATCTGATAGCTTTGAGAGTTGAAATTTGCTTACTACAGTTAACTTTATCTCTTTATCTTTAAGATATAAAATTTTTTTTTCGGAATCTTCTTAAATTCAACTTGAATCGATTGTGAAAATTTGGTTCCTTGTCGAGATACCTAAAGTTGATTCATATCATAATTGAATATATTATGTTAAGTATTCTATAGCATACTTTCAGGAATTATGTAGCATTAAAGTTATCTGGTCACAAATTCTGGTTCGATTTAAATTTACATAATTGATATAATGGCTTTTAGTAACATGAGTGATTTTAATTAAGAAAACAGTGAAACAAAACTCTAATACTTAATAAAATGGTATAAGAGTTTAAAAAATCCTTTAATATCAATATGTCTTTTCTTATATCCGTTATAAAAGCAATATAAAAGATTAAACAATACTATAAAATTTTTGCTGAAATCCTTTGATTTTGTTTTGAATCGACAGTGAAAATCTGCCTTCTATTCTTAATACCTAATGTTCTCTTATATCATAATTTAATAAAATATGTTAAATAATGTTGCATGCTTTAAGGTGCTATGTCATTGAAGTAACTATTCAGAAATACTGACTCGTTTTAAATGTATATAAATGATATGATGACGTTCAGTAATTTATGTGATTTTAAATTGTAAAAAAAAGCTGAAGAAAACCAAGAATGCCTTGATGGTTTCAGAGTTTTCTAATCTTTAATATTTAGCAGACCGATTCATAAGGCGAGATTATCCTGAAGATATGCTACACAAACTTTTCAGAAATATCTTAGATTTCGATCGATATCGAAGTAGGCCAAATAAATGTTCGATTTCTTTGCATTTAAAATTAAGTACAAAATATTTTTGCCGACTAAAAACTCTTTTTTTAATCCCTTCAAAATTATTTCTTTAAGCTTTTGACCGAGATTTGGCACCCGTTGCGATTTTCCTTTTGGCTTAATATATTTTCAATTTTTATTCTTATGATTTAGACTAACTTAGTTATTATGAGATTTGTTAACTAAATTTTATAGTCTTTATAGTTTGTATTTACTTATCTAAAGAATATTTAGTAAAAATTTTTAATAAATAATTTTACATATTTTTTTTTCTTTGAATAAATTTTGTTAAATTTATATTTAAAAAAAAAAGATAAATGAAAATTTTTGATAAAATAATTTCAAACAATAAAAAAATATTAAAAATTAAATACAATAAATAACTAAATAATAACTATATAACAACAAAAAATTTAAACAATTTAAACAAGTTGATTTGTTTTTTTAACAATCTACAAAATCGAAGCATACTTTTAAGGGCTTTCAAATTAAATTTCAGCTGGATTTTTTAATAGATCTTAAATAAATTTATTCTCGTTTTTATATTAGATAATGTCTTTTTTTGATATTGCCCTTCAGAGTTTTTGTTGTGTGATCATCAGTTTTGGTGTCATTTACATCGCAATGTAAAATATAAAAATTTTTTTTCATAAAAAAAACGAAAAAAAATAAAAACTTATCATAGGTACTCCATTGATTGGCAGTGATTTTATTAACAATAAAGTGAAAATTGACAATTTTTGGAAAAAATTGACAAATGATGCATACTTTTTTAAAAAGGCCACAATTTTAAAGAGACTTGGCATGTAATTGTTTTTGCTGCAAGGACAAAGCCTGTTTTAAATAAACAAAATCGTTCAAAATTTTGGTCTACCATTTTCTTACCGAAATAATATTTGAAGTTTCGTAAAGAAAAAAGTTTGCTTTTATCTACATAAAAATAAGCTCAGATAAATATACCCCATGATAGCAAAAAATACTCCTCTAAATTTCAAATCAAATTCTGGGGCCAAATTACGGCATTTAATAGCGATCGAAATCTTTGATATTTTCAAAACATTTGTATAGCATACGTTAAGGATTATCGAAATTATTTAAAAGATGTACAGTTTACTTTATTTTTTTGAAGTTATTTGCCAAAAGATGAACAATAGTAAAAGAGTTATTTAATTGAACAATATATATTCTTGAAAACGAATCAAAATGGATATCAAATTTCAATAAACTTTTTGCATCGAAGTAACTTTGAACATCCCTAAAGTATACTACACAATATTCGCTTAAAAGTCTAAGTTTTCGATCGATATCGAATGCGGTAATTTGGCCCCTGACCAAATCGCAGCATTTGATATCGATCGAAAACTCAGACTTTTGAGCTTATGTGTAACTTACCTTAGGGATTTTCAAAATAATTTAAATATTTTGCAAAATGTTTAATAAAAATTTAAATCTAAACATATTCATTTGTTTGTCAAAGCATTAATGTGGGGTTTATATAACTCAAGCGGCTAAAGATTGAGTGAAATTTACATGTATTTTGTTTTTGTTACAATGACAAAACACATGTAAATTTTACTCAATCGTCAGCCGCTTTAGTTATATAAGCCCCACATTAGTTTAAGGAAAATTATTTTACTATCAAGGAACTTTTGACAAATAAATTACAATGTAGTGAACCTTATATCATTGGTTTGGTGCTAAAAGGGCCATTGTCAAAAAAAAAGTAGTATGAGAAAATTTGATTTACAGTATTTATTTTCCATTTAAATTTATAGTAAAATTATCCAGAAAAACCCTTATAAATCTGTTTTGAGTAAAGTTAGAGATTAGCTGTTGAATGCAATGATTGCAATGCAATCATTGTAATGATCAACTCAAAACAGCAAAAAATTGACATTGACTCTTTTAGCACCAAACCAAAGATATTTTTATATGTATGTGTTTAAAGTATGCTACACAAATATTTCCGAAATATCTTACATTTCGATCTATATCGAATGCCACGATTTGGCTGCAGACAAGCAAAAACTCAAAATTTTTTTTATTCAATTTTATCTAATCTATTTTATAAACCGAATTTGATGATATTTCGAATGTAGTTAGCGTTTACCCTAAGAAAAGAAAGTCCCCAGCTCTTTTGCAAAAACAATATACCTTAAAGGGTTAACCGATTTCGATGAAAATGGAAATTAAGTTGTGCCGACAATGTGCCATAGCCTTACCTTATTTTAAGGATAGGGGCGGTAGGAACTTCATCTTTAGTTAACGGTGGACCGTGCAAAAATAATATACCTTAACGGGTTAACCGATTTCGATGAAAATGGAAATTAAGTTGTGCCGACAATGTGTCATAACCTCACCTTATTTTAAGGATAGGGGCGGTAGGAACTTCATCTTTAGTTTAGGAACTTCATCTTTAGTTAATAGTGGACCGTGAAACATTGTTACTAAATTTCCCATATACATTCATTTTTGCATAAAACTTGGATTTCTTAGTATTTACCATATCACTGGCTTAATATGCAAAGGCAATAAGTCCACTTTTTCCAGAAATGTAGATTTTGGTGTAAAAATGTACAATAAGCAAAAAAAATATGTATATTACAATGATCAAATTACAGTAGTTATCTCGTTTTTTATTTTGTTTTGTTTTTTTCTTTTTGTAGTAATGAGCAAAAGAACTAAGTCTAATTTTTAACAAAAAAAAAAAGGTCTTAGTCCCGATAAAAAGCTCATTTCAAAAAAAAAAATAAAAATGTTTTCACAAAAAAAAAATTTGATTGTTTTTTGTCTTTCCTGAAAATTTTAAAATTTAGACTTAGTGCCTTTGCATGAGCAGACATGGGTTATTACCACAAAATTTCGAACAATGATTTGGACTTTCGTGAGCAAAATCAGTGGCTAATTCTATATATAGAAAAACAAATTTGTATCTTTGTACGACTTACCACTATATTTCGCAAGAAAGTTGGTTAGCAGGTGTAATTTGGACCATTTCATTCATTTTTGACAGGCTTTGTAATCTGGCTAAAAAATATTTCTTACTAAGTCTCCGGAAATAATCATAAAAATTGTGGTCTTTACTTGCAAATTGTTACAAAAATTAGATATTTTGCTTTAAGTCTCGATTTTTTATCTTGCTATAAAAATGTTAGCTTTTGCCATCTTCGATTTTTTTTTTATGAATTTTAAAAAATAGATACTGGAGATTTTTTACAAAATTTTTTAATTTGTTAACTTTAAAGTGCAAATAAATCCAAACTGTTGCAAATATATTCAAATTATTTTAGAGCGACTTAAATATAATTTTATTGTGGGTACTATTTTGTGACCTTTAACAAAATCAAACAAACCAATCCAAAGCCATAATAAAATCAATGGATTGTTCTTTTCAAATTTATATTTTTTTTGTTATAATGAACCAATTTAAAGAAATTTTTTCATGAGGTCATGATGAAAAAAAAAAATAAAATAGTCGTGATTATATGAAAGGAAAAAGATTAAATTTTGTGAACTAGTGTTAATTTGTTAACTAGTGTAATATAAACTTTTATATATTTTGCTCTTAAAAGTATGCTTTTATTTTAATATCTATTTATCGCAAGACTAATTTTATTATTTTTTTGGTATTCTCTTCTTTACAGAATATGTAAGCATTTGAGTTTTTCGTTTAGTTTTATTTTCATTTTATCAAAACATCAATTAAACGAAAGCAAAAGAACAAACACAAAACGAAATTATTTAAAGCGAGCCCTAAAGTAGGCAATGGTTATGAGAAATTTAAATCGAAAACAAATATAACAGTTTTTTTAGTTTACCATTAGCAAATATAAAAATCTAACAAGTGAAAATTATAAAAAAAAACAAATTTGATAAAAAAATTAAAAAAAAATTAAGAAAATCTGAAATGAAAACAAAAAAGTGTTAATAATCATATGTTTTTACTTTTTTTTGCAAAAAAAAAAAAACAAAACAAAACCGAAAATTCGGCTATAATACCCTTGCGTGTAAATAATATAAAAAAAATGTAAGAAAAAACAAAACCAACGAAAACGTAACAAAATAAAAATTGAAAAAATATAAATATATGTACAACTGGCAAAAAACAAAAAAAAATAAGAAGAAATAAAAAAACCAAACAAAAATATACAAAAGCATGGTGTCTACAGCCGGCTTATTATTATCATCATCATGCACCTTACATGTGCTTCCACGTTTGCTGCTGCTCTTAATACAAACACCAACATCAACACCAGCCCCTGCTCTAGGAAAACTACTACTACTAGTGCAACAACAGCAACAACAACAACAACAATTGCCTGCAATACCAACCTCCTCTTTCTCCACTTCAACCTGCGAACATATTAATACTATAACAATGTTACTACTATCCAACATTTTGCTGCTGCTTCTCGTCCTTGTCGTCCTTCAGTACGAATAAACGAAAACAAAATAATTTTTATGAGTTTTATTTTTTTTTCGATTTTTTCCTCACTTTTTATTTTATTTTTTTCCATTTTCATTATTATTTTTGTTATTGCTGTTATATGGAAAATATTTGATTTCATTTTGTTTTTCGTATTAAAAATGTTGCCTTCATTCTCATGCTTTTCGTCTTCCTCGATCGTTAAAGAAGGAGGAGGTTGTAGGTGGTTATAAAGAAATGTATGGAATGGTTGGTTGGATGTTTGGCTGTTTGGTTGGAATCTGTTGCTGTTCTCTTACTGTTGTTGTTGTCCTCGTCATCGTTATCGTCGTATTAATGTTTGGTGTTGCTATTGCTTATGTTGCTATTGTCATATGCTAAAAAAAATCCTGTTAGTGTATGAAGCATATGTTTTTTTTTTTTTTTTGTTTAACGAGTCTTGCAGCAGTAATGTTGTCTGACAACACATTGTTGCAACTGCAAAAACTTCGAAACCACCTCAATTTCTGAGCAACGTTTGTGAATCCTTTAAAAATCCCCCAAAAAAATACTTAATAAAATAATACATATACAAAAAAAAAAAAGAACTTCTTACGCACTTACTTCCATGCAATATGCAACATCAACAGCAACAATTTCTACTGCCACGCAAAACAACATCACCCAGTGACTCTGCTGCTAATGTTGCTGCCTGCACTTACACGTTAAAGTAGCAACAGACTTTTTTCATGACGTTTTTTTGTCATAATCGAGCGCAAAAAAAGACATGAACACAAAAATTTTTAAGGGTAAAATATCGTAAAATGGTATTGGTGAAAAAATTATTTAAACAAATATAAACAAGAAAAATCTAAGAACAAAAAAAATAATTAACTTTTTAAGCTAAAAAGACAAAGAAAATAACAATTGTTTTAAGAAAAAAAAAACATAGAAATTTATTAAAGTTTACCAAAACTTAAAAAAAAAATAACTTTTTACAATGAATAAAATGATTCATTTTAAAGCTTTTGAAAACACTTTTAACATTTCGTTTTTATTTTACAAAAACCCCAAATAACACACAAACATTTATTATTTTCCTATTATTTCAAAAAGTTTTTACTAATCACATTAGAAAAGCTCCAAGTCACTTTTTGTCCCCATGTACTTTTTTCTTAGGATCAAACGAATGTTGTCCTTTTATTGAAGTAAGGATATCGCTATGGCTGTTGCACGTGGGCTTATGATTGTCTTTTAAAACTTTGGCCTTACCTTAAAAATATTCTATTTGATTCATCGTCGGTATTAAATACAGGCTCTCGATATTTAAAACAGGGCCCAAATTTCCGCGTTTGATATCGATCGAAATCTTAGATATTTTCAAAACATTTGTATAGCATACTTTAAGGATAATCAAAAGTATTTAAAAGATGCTGAGTTAAGATGACCAATAGTACAAGAGTTTTAATTGAACTATATGTTTTTAAAAACGATTAAAAATAGATACCAAATTTCAATAAACTTTTTTGCATCGAAGTAACTTTGAACATCCCTAAAGTATACTTTACAATATTTGCTTAAAAGTATGAGTTTTCGATCGATATCGAAAGCGGAAATTTGGCCCCAGGGCATAAATTACCGCATTCGATATCGATCGAAATCTTAGATATTTTTAAAACATTTGTATAGCATACTTTAAGGATAACCAAAAGTATTTAAAAGATGCTGAGTTAAGATGACCAATAGTACAAGAGTTTTAATTGAACTATATGTTTTTAAAAACGATTAAAAATAGATACCAAATTTCAATAAACTTTTTTGCATCGAAGTAACTTTGAACATCCCTAAAGTATACTTTACAATATTTGCTTAAAAGTCTGAGTTTTCGATCGTTATCGAAAGCGGAAATTTGGCCCCAGGGCAGAAATTACCGCATTCGATATCGATCGAAATCTTAAATATTTACAAAACATTTGTATAGCATACTTTAATGATGATCAAAAGTACTTAAAGATGCTCAGTTTACTCTATTTTTTTTTTTTTAGTTATTTGCCAAAAGATGACCAATAGTAAAAGAGTTTTAATTGAACTATATGTTTTTAAAAACGATTAAAAATAGATACCACATTTCAATAAACTTTTTTGCATCGAAGTAACTTTGAATATGCCTAAAGTATACTTTACAATATTTGCTTAAAAGTCTGAGTTTTCGATCGATATCGAAAACGGAAATTTGGCCCCAGGGCATAAATTACCGCATTCGATATCGATCGAAATCTTAAATATTTACAAAACATTTGTATAGCATACTTTAAAGATGATCAAAAGTACTTAAAAGATGCTCAGTTAACTTAATTTTTTTGTAGTTATTTGCCAAAAGATGACCAAGAGTACAAAAGTTTTAATTGAACTATATGCTTTTAAAAACGATTAAAAATAGATACCAAATTTCAATAAACTTTTTGCATCGAAGTAACCTTGAACATCCCTAAAGTATACTTTACAATATTTGCTTAAAGGTCTGAGTTTTCGATCGATATCGAAATCGGTAATTTGGCCCCAGATCAAAGTTTCTGGTAGGAAACGAACAAGCGATTCCATACTGGTACACAGGGACACTGCCCATTAACAAAATGTACAAAAAGTTTTTACTCATCCCAATTTTAATTGAAGTCTTCGGAAATATCAATGTATTGGTGATTTAACATATAAAGAAACTGAGAAGCAATAAATATTTTCTTGTCCTCTTTTGCATGTTTTTCGTATTTTTGTTTTTTTATTTTTCTATTTGGTTCGTGTTGTGAATGTGACTCGGCCCCTAGGAGCTAATTTGCCGATCATAGCTCTAAATGTTCTAAATGTTTGGATATTACACCATTTTTTTTGTACAACTAAAATGACAAATTGGCTATTATTAAACCTCGTCTATCTTCGAAACTACATATTTAAAAATTAAACCGATCATGATTATTGAACGAAACTCAGTGACCAAACGCCCTATTACCATAACTATTAATAAAATGAAAAATAAATCTAAAAGTTTCAATATTAAACAGATTTTTTTAACAACTAAAATGAAAACTTTGAACTTAATTTTTTTCATAAAATTTCCCCTATTGGTTACCCTTTAAGTTTAAAGACAATTTATTCAAAGAATGTTCAGAATCTATGATATAATCAAAATATAGCAAAAAGATATTGCACTTCATACATTTTTTCTCTGTCAAAAGTGAAGTTAAAGTGGATAAAGAACAATGAAACATATAAGCGTACAAACAAACATACATTTAATGAGCACGTGTGTGTGCCTTAGCTTTTTCTCATTGGATAATCGTCTACTTTTGTTTGTTTCCGAATTCTAGTAAAAGCGGATTTATGGGACTTTTCAAAACGACCATACGACAAATAAATGCATTAAAGTGTAGCATCTTTATATCATAGGGTCTTTGATATTATGTGTGTTCCTTTACTTTAACGAAACAACCTAAACATACTCAAAAACGTTCTTATATAAGATATTCAATTCAAATTGTTGTTATTCCTAATTTTGATTTTTTGAAATTTTTTCCCATGCAAACCAATTGGTCGGAATTTCTAATTTGAGATCATATTTTCCAATGAAGTTCATTTTCGTTATTATACAAAATTGCCCTATTATTAGCTCAAAAACCTACACGTGGTCTTACAGAAACGGCTTATAGAGCGGAGGCATTATTGACCCAAATTTCTTTGAAAACTAGAAGCCACTGCTGAGGTACGATCCCAATAAACTGGTTCTATTTTTAAAACAAATATCTTTGACAGATTTCATTAAATTATATTTCTGCACTATCTATCTCCAGCAATTAGATCCTCAAAGCTCCCCCGATATCTAAAATATGTCAAACTTTAGAAAATTCTCCACAACAGATAAGTTTAATAACAGATAAGTTTAATAATGATCCAAATTTCTGTTACATATACATTCTTCCTTGATACCCAGTGGAAAATAGGTCTCTACCACATTCTTATGTCAAACAATTTTGTGTGATGATATATATATATATATATATATTATATATTTAGTCCTTTAATTCCTTGTGGAAAATAGGGCCTCAACAAATGTTTTCCATGTGTGTTTATTTGTAGTCAAGACTTTCATCTCGTTCCACGATACTCCGAACTCTCGTAACTCGTTCTCAGTTTGCCGCCTCCACGTGTTAGCAGGTCTACCAGACCTCCTGGAACCTTGAGGATTATATTCGATGGCTTGACGATTTATATCAGTAGCTGGCTTTCTAAGTGTATGTCCTAGCCAACCATATTTCCGAGTACGAATAGTAGTTTGTAATGGTTTTTGATTGGTGTGCACCCATAAATCTTGGTTTGAAATTGTAACGGGCCAGAAAATTCTTAGAATGCGTCTGAGGCATCGATTGACAAATGCTTGTAGTCCGCTTATCTCTCGACTCGAAATATTCCATGTCTCACAGCCATATAAGAGCACGGGTTTAACATTAGTGTTAAAAACTTTGAGTTTGGTGATAGTTGAGATATTCTGCGATCTCCAGAACTTATTGAGAATACCAAAAGCTTGCTTTGCTCTACATAACCTATTTTGGATATCTTCTCTACTGCCACCGCTTTTAGAGATTATACTTCCTAGGTAGCAGAAAGTTTCAACCTCATCAATATATTGCCCATCAAGATAAAATTTTGACTCGTTAAGTGAGTTTACTCGCAATGACTTAGTTTTCTTAATGTTAATTTGAAGGCCAGCTAAGGCAGCACGGGATGCAAAGGTTTGGATTTTTAACTGCATGCTGGAGAAACGGTGAGAAAAGAGACATACGTCATCAGCGTAGTCGATGTCATCTAATCTGTCATGAAGGCCCCATGATATACCATGTTGGCCAGACATCGAGTGACACAAAACATCATCGAGCACTATGTTGAATAGCAGTGGAGATAGCACACAGCCTTGGCGAACTCCTACCTTAACATTAATGGGTTTACTCTGTGAACCTTCATGAAGAATACAGCAGAATGCATTGTTGTAAAGTTCCTTGACGAGTCGTATAATCTTTTCAGGGACTCCTTTACATCTTAGAGCTTCCCAGATCGCGCTGTGTTCTAATGTCCACTCAACCGACTGCTCCACAATAACTCTTAAGCTGTTGATGTGATCAATACATGATTTGCTTGGCCTAAAGCCTGCTTGTTCGCGTCTTAGCTGTGGTTCGACAATGGTCGCTATACGGCTGTGTAAAATATGGGCTATAACTTTGTTTACCATGTTGTGTGATGATAGTCATGATTAATTTGCTTCTTGTAACTCCGCATCAATTGACTTTTTCCAGCAGGTACACCAATACGACTTCATCTCTCCAGTATATTCCATCTTTGATATATGGTTCCAATGTTGATATATGGTCTTCAAAGTGTGTGACATATCCACATCCCTTTTCGCAGAAAAACCTCTACAGAATTACAGATTTGGTTTGTAGCGTTCAGTAGATCTTCATTTCTTATGAGATTCGGCCACCGTGTATTAGGAATTCGACATAAACAGTTGTCGTAAGCAGTTTGCAAAGTTCACATTCCAAGTTTTGCTTAAAACATCATAAGTTGATGGGTGATGAGACTAAAGACGCTTATCACTGCCGCTTGCAGCTGCAGTTAACATTGTGTACTTCAGTTACTTTAAGTTTCTGTGTGACATCATCTAAGTTTAACTTTCGTATTCGGAACAGTGAAGTTGCGAAGTTATTTAAGTTTTTTTTTGTTTAAAAGCCAATATTATTTATTTTACATCGGCGGCGTGTTATTGCTGTAGACTTACTGCGAATGGTAATTATTAATGTTCATAGAAATACAGAAATTGATGTTGCCGTGACCCATGTTAAATATGATATGTTATGCTTAGTAGTCAACATGCTAAGCCACAGCACCCTCTAGTCTAAATTTTGGGTATGGCATTTCGGAATTGGATATCATATATATTCACCCAGACCTTCTGAATTTTGATTAATTCCACAGTACGACAAAATCATTTTTTTTTTTGAGTACACATGAGTAATGTTAACAGAATATGAAAATAGGCTTAAAATAAAGAAATGCGTGTCTCGGCGTTTTGCTGTAGAACGTTAGAATTTTAAGAAAATCGATTTTAAAGATTCGAAGGACCGCGGAGGTTCACTTGTAACGTAATACTATTATAAAAAGTTCTATAAAAATAGAATGGGTGAACCGATTAAATGCCAGTTTTGAAAAGGGAATTAAATTTGAAAAGTTAATTAAATTTTTGGATATTTTTTTTAATTTTACATGAAAATTAAAGCGCCATCTATCGGATTTTTTTAATAAAAACAAATCCAAATTTAATTCCCTTTTCAAAACTGGCTTAAGCATTTAAATCGGTTCACCCATTTTATTTTGATAAAACTTTTTATAATAGCATTACGTTACAAGTGAACCTCCGCGGTCCTTAGAATCTTTGAAATTGATTTTCTTAAAATCCTGACGTGCTACAGCAAAACGCTGAGACACGTATTTCTTTATTTTAAGCATATTTTCATATTCTGTTAACATTGCTCATGTATACCAACCACTGTCGTACTGTGTTCTATGACGGTTTGTGGTTTTTATTTTGGAGAACATGTTTAACGCAGGTTTTGTTACATAGATAGACTCGACAGATGGCGTTGTTAAAAGACATAGACAAATTTTTATTAATACACAAATCCGGAGCCAAATTGCAGCATTCGATATCAATCGAAATCTAAGATATTCCACAAACAATTGTGTGGCATACTTTAAGGATAATCTTAATATTGTATAACATATAAAGTTCATTACTTCTTTGTCAAAAGTTTTCTGATAGTAAAAAAATTTCATTCAATCCCAATGTTTTGACAAACAAAATGATATGTTTAGATATCAACTTTTATTAAAATTTTAGCAAATAAATTATTTTAAAAATCCCTAGGGTATGTTACACAATATTTGCTTAAAAGTCTGAAATTTCGTTAGATATCGAATGCGGAGATTTGGCATATAAAATTCAAGTTTTAATTTAAATATAAATATTTTTTTAAGATATCTGGAGATTGCTGTTCACTTAGATTGCGTAAGAAATTGTTTCGTTTTCGGTTAAGTACAAATTGTATACATTTTGTTTTATATTATAAAATTTTACCAAATCAATTGAAATAAAATAGGGAAAAAAGAGCATCTTGTGTTAAATAACCAAAACAATATCCATAAAATTCCCTTAAAATTTTATTTAAGAGGCGTTTCTTTGTCTTCTTATCATACGAATAACATTTGGCCTTCATATCTTAAAAACAGACTTAAGCAAAGCATTTCATTTCAAAAAGTACTAATATTTTTTTTAAGGGGCGTTTATTTCTAGCAAGACATCAATTACTCACCATCACTACTCAACATTTTAAAATAACATTTTTTAATTTGTTTCTTAATTTTTTTTTTTAATTTTAATAAAAAACACACATAAGTTTAAAACTAAATTTATTTATATAAAAAAAATGATGTCTAAAAGAATGTAATACTAATCGTAAATTTCTTTGGTACTTTTTTACAAAATCTATTTTTAGGTTACACCATATCGAGAAGTTATCCAATGAGAAAGCCGCTTAAATTTTGGTGAGTACTGCAATAGAAATGAAAAAATAATTTGATTAATAAATTTAAAAGCTTAAGAAAAATAGTCAGATTATTCAGATAAGTTAGGTTAGTATAAAGCAGTTTGCTAACGTCAATTTCAGCTTCGCTTGCATCCTACGGTCACTTTGTGGTACTTACAAGGCTTACAAGAAAAAGTAAGATTTCTAGACTACCATTGATTTCAAAACTTTCAGGAACTACCCAGAATGGTTATATTACAAGCATAGTTGCGATTGGGCTAGTAGCAACAGAGAAAAAAAAATTGCTTTATCAAAGGTTTCTAAAACAGCGAAGAGTTATGCTAGAAACACAATCACGGCTACAGGCTATTGCATTAAACACATAGACAACAGCAGGCTACACGAACACCGACTACAAAAGTCGTTGGCTGCAATCGTCGCCTCGTAGTCAGCTAATTAATTATTTTGGAGACGGCAGCTACATTTAAGATGGCAGCTACATTTCGAAGCACCTGTTTATGAGTGGTGCCAATATCGCGTTTATAAGATGGACAAAATAACAATTTAAATTTTGATAAAAAAGACATAAGTACATTTTATTAATTAACCTCCGAAATCAACGGTTTTCCTGTACCTGATGGTATGTCTATATGAAAAAAAATATTTGAAGAAAGATTTGGGTGTGATCTCTAATAGTTTAAGAGTTATGGGCTTTTTAAATTTCAAGAATAATACGGTATAACTTTAGAAGTTTATATCCGATATTAACAAAAGCTACTGAAAATATTTTTTATATTCTTATATATTCTATATAATATTCTTTATAATAGATGAGGAGCTAATATACTATAAACTTATTTCTGCAACCGACTTTTTTTTATAAAAATTCGCATATCTTAAAACAATATAGATATAAGTATGCTCTTTTATATAATGAATTTTATAAAGGACATACTGGGCTTTTATATAACATGAACTATGTAGCTCTAGTACGCAGCGTGTGAGTTGACAGTTTAAAAAATAACTTTTTAAAATTTTACTTCTATTGAGTTAGAGTTATATAAATATAAATTTTTACATAATATTTTATTAGATATTATTATATACATTAAATATATAAATATTTGATAAGTATATAAATTGTTCACATAAATTCTCCCCATTGTATTTGTGGTAAATAAATTCAAGTGGTTTAAATCGCTCATTTATTTCAATATTATATGGTGTTGAAAGCACTAAATCTTTTATTGTCGCCAACAAAAATAGAAAATAGTTTAATTTTGGCTACAGCTACAACGGTGGTCGGTAGTCGTGTAGCCGTGTCGACTCTAAAAAAATTTATTTCTATTTGAATGCATGTATTCTAATTTTGATAGGTTGTAGCCCGTAGCCTGCTGTTGTCTATGTGTTTAATGCATATGGGCTACAACCTGTCAAAATTAGGTTACACGCATTGAAATGGGAATAAATTTTTTAGCGTTGGCACAGCTACACGACTACCGACCACCGTTGTAGCTGTAGCCTAGATTAAACTAATTTCTATTTTTATTGGCGACAATAACAGATTTAGTGCTGCCAACACCATTGAATATTGATTTAAATGAGCGATTTAAACCACTTAACTTTATTTACAATAATTACGATGAAGGAAATTGAAATAAACAATTAATATACATATAAAATAATTATATATATAATGTACATAATAGCATCTGATATAAAAATTTATATTTATATAACTCTACCTCAATAAAAGTACATTTTTAAGAAGTTAATTTTTAAACTGTCATAGCTCGCACGCTTCATGTGGTAGTGCTTTAAAGTTTAGGTTATAGTACCTGGTTGACCGAGCCTTGCTCGGGGCTTTATGATAAGCATTTTGAGGCAAATTTTAAAGTTTTTATATATTTTATTTTATACAGTTACAGTTTAACTCATTTTAAATAATTTTGAAAATTGGTCATACCAACAGAAACCTCCGTCGACTAATGCGCAACAACTTTGCTAAGATTATAGTCTGATCAAATGCACAGTTTACGATTTAATTCATTTTGTGTAGTTTCCAGTGGCGCCGCCTGAAGTCGTTCATACCACTAAGAAACCTTCATCTGCTTATGCGTAACAACTTTGCTTATGATCATAACATGATCAAATGCACAGTTTATGATCTAATTCACTTGTAGTCTGATCAAATGCACAGTTTACGATTTAATTCATTTTGAGTAATTTTCAGTGGCGCCACCTGTCGGACTTTGGTCATTCCAATTAATAAACCTTCGTCGGATTATCCTCAATAACTTTGCTAAAAATTATAGCATGATTAAATGTACAGTTTACGGTTAAATTGACTTTAAGTAAATTTCAGTGGCGCCACCTGTCGAAATTTCTTCATACCAACTAAGAAACCTTCGTCGGCTCATGTGCAACAACATTGCTAAAGATTATAGCATGATTATATGTACAACTTACGATTAAATTGACTTTGAGTAATTTTGAGTAGCGCCACCTGTCGGAAACTATTAACGCCAATTAAAAAGCATTCGCCGGCTCATGCGCTACAACTTTGCAGTTTACGATTTAATTAATTTTTAGTAATTTTCTGTGGCGCTACCTAACGGAAATTAGTCTTACCAACTTAAAAACCTTCGCCGGCTTATCCACAACATCTTCGCTAAAGAGCATAACATGATCAAATTCACAGTTTACTATTCTATAAAGAACATACATACAGACAAACATTCATTTGTTTTAAAGTTATAACATTATTAATTTTTTCCCCTTTTTATCCCTTAATTTCAGAAAGTTCCATATACATAATTGGTACTTCTTTGGTACCAATTGAATTCGGTACATTTTATTAGAAAGTAGTTAACATAATTTTCCTATTCATATTACTTTTGTAGATGTTAAGTTATCAGTTTATCCCTTTTTTACACATTTTGGCCACAAAATCAAAAAAGTACCAAATACGTGTTCAATATTTCTTTCACATCTATTGATTGCAGTACAAAGTTTCTTTCTATATTCCTTAGTTTAAAATATAAGAGTGGGTTAAAAAGGTACCAAAAAAAACTATTTTCACCCTTTTTTACCCCTTATCGGACATAGTTTAAAAAAAGTACCAAACACCTGTCCGTTTATTTTCATAGCTGTTTAAAACGTAATTTAAATTTTGTTTCTATACCTATTACTTAAGGAGATATAGCGTTTTCGATTTTTTCCCCTTTTTACCCGTTTTTACCCTCTTAGAGGCAAACGTTCCAAAAGTCCCTTCTTCTTCGACCTATACATCAAAAAAGATACCCACTGTCCAAGTTTTATCAAAATCGTTAGAGCCGTTTTCGAGATAGTCATTATATATATATATATATATATATATATATATATATATATATATATATATATATATATATATATATATATATATATATATATATATATATATATATATATATATATAAATACATACAATTATTGCTCGTTTAGGTATATAAGCTAAAAGCCCAGCATGACCTCTATACTTATAAAATCTATTATTAAAAAGAGCATACTTATTTTATGTTGTTTTAAGATATGCGTATTTTTATTAAAAAGTGTCGGTTGTAAACATATTTTTTTCAATATGGGTTCCTAATCCATTATAAATCGGAAGAATATATATATATGTATATATATCATTTGAAAAAATTTTTAGTAGCTTTTATTTGATACCAAAAAAGTTAATATCGGATATAAGTTTCTAAAGTTATGCCCTACAAAATCTTTCTATTCAAATTTTTTGATTTATATATACTATTAAGTACTTGAAAACTGTTGATATCGGAGGTTGCTTACTAAAAAGGATTTATGTAATTTCTGTCAAAATATAAATCATTATTTTGCCCATCTTATGAATGCGATATTGGCATCACTCATTAATAGAAACAGCTGCTTGTTTCTAATTAGACATTTTGATATAATTTTATTTTATTTTAAAATCAATATCAGCTAATTAAGTAGCTGACTACAAGGTGACTGTTGCAGCCAACGACTTTTGTAGCCGGTGTTCGTGTAGCCTGCTGACGTGATTGTGTTTCTAGCATTAACGTAAACAAGTGTTAGCACGATCAATGTTTGGGCAACCCTGATCTAAAATATTGACATGAGTAGAAGAGACCATGCTTCATTTGTGATTAACATAATTGATAAATCTAAAGAAGATTGCAAATGTTTCGTTAAATCAATTAAATATTACATCAAATTTACAATTATCTTCATCATAAACAATGCCTTTGCATACAACTTTTTTTTATTTTCTTCAAGTTTTTTTCTTTTTAAACAAAATAATTTTTCAAACTTTATTTATTTCAAGTATGTCTTAGTTAATTCTAACATCCTTTAAACGTTTTTGAATCCTTTTTTGTTCTAGAAAAGTTGAAGGATTTTGTCGGCTTGATTAATATTCTTCTGAGAATGTTTATGGCCAGCCTACTTTATGGTCTTTACATTTTTAATTTAGCTATTTTTTCCAGTCAGTGCCACTGCACAGTGAAACAGAACAATTAAGTCTTAGAAATAAATTTAAAAAAATATATATAGCAAAATATTACATAGATCATATTGCAAGACGAAGTTAACAGAAAACTTCCAAAATCTAAGTTAAAATTACTGATTCTGGCTAATCTAGAATACTTTTTGTCCAGATTTATTATCCCTGCCCCACTGTGCCTTGTTCTATTCAGTTGTTCTATTCTTTTTTGCAGTCTTAATTACTTTGTTTGCCTTCATGTGTTCATAATATATGAATATGAAAGAAATCTCAAGAATAAGTAGCCATATTAAACCTTTGAGAGGCGCAGGTTATAACAACACTTGTAGTTATAATCAAAATAATATTTCTGCAAAACATAATCACATCAACCCATTTCTAATATTATTCTGTAGCAGAAGAAAAACTATAATATCCAAATCCTTTCTCTCCTCAAAGGATTAATTCTAATATGACCATTTGTTTGCCAGTTCTTATGTATATTTATCCGAGTGTCTGCTTATGTATCACTGCAGTGGAATATTTATGTGCTGCAGTTGGCTTTGTGCAACTTTCTATGGAAAAAATTATATATATGAAAATAAAAACTAATATGACGTTTCTTTCCAACCAACAAAACGTTCTAGTTTGTAGGACTCAAACCCTTGACTCTTTCCTTCTTATTTGCTTGTCTAATTCTAAGATATTAAAAATAAAACTTATGCATACACTAAGCAAATCCTTTTGCCAAGTATGAAAAATAGGAAAAACAACAAAAAACAAAGTTATGAAACAGTTAAGAGAAAACAAATAGCAGAATTAGAAAAGCACTAGAGCAGAACCAGAAAAGAACTAGAACAGAACTAGAACAGAACTAGAACAGAACTAGAACAGAACTAGAACAGAACTAGAACAGAACTAGAACAGAACTAGAACAGAACTAGAACAGAACTAGAACAGAACTAGAACAGAACTAGAACAGAACTAGAACAGAACTAGAACAGAACTAGAACAGAACTAGAACAGAACTAGAACAGAACTAGAACAGAACTAGAACAGAACTAGAACAGAACTAGAACAGAACTAGAACAGAACTAGAACAGAACTAGAACAGAACTAGAACAGAACTAGAACAGAACTAGAACAGAACTAGAACAGAACTAGAACAGAACTAGAACAGAACTAGAACAGAACTAGAACAGAACTAGAACAGAACTAGAACAGAACTAGAACAGAACTAGAACAGAACTAGAACAGAACTAGAACAGAACTAGAACAGAACTAGAACAGAACTAGAACAGAACTAGAACAGAACTAGAACAGAACTAGAACAGAACTAGAACAGAACTAGAACAGAACTAGAACAGAACTAGAACAGAACTAGAACAGAACTAGAACAGAACTAGAACAGAACTAGAACAGAACTAGAACAGAACTAGAACAGAACTAGAACAGAACTAGAACAGAACTAGAACAGAACTAGAACAGAACTAGAACAGAACTAGAACAGAACTAGAACAGAACTAGAACAGAACTAGAACAGAACTAGAACAGAACTAGAACAGAACTAGAACAGAACTAGAACAGAACTAGAACAGAACTAGAACAGAACTAGAACAGAACTAGAACAGAACTAGAACAGAACTAGAACAGAACTAGAACAGAACTAGAACAGAACTAGAACAGAACTAGAACAGAACTAGAACAGAACTAGAACAGAACTAGAACAGAACTAGAACAGAACTAGAACAGAACTAGAACAGAACTAGAACAGAACTAGAACAGAACTAGAACAGAACTAGAACAGAACTAGAACAGAACTAGAACAGAACTAGAACAGAACTAGAACAGAACTAGAACAGAACTAGAACAGAACTAGAACAGAACTAGAACAGAACTAGAACAGAACTAGAACAGAACTAGAACAGAACTAGAACAGAACTAGAACAGAACTAGAACAGAACTAGAACAGAACTAGAACAGAACTAGAACAGAACTAGAACAGAACTAGAACAGAACTAGAACAGAACTAGAACAGAACTAGAACAGAACTAGAACAGAACTAGAACAGAACTAGAACAGAACTAGAACAGAACTAGAACAGAACTAGAACAGAACTAGAACAGAACTAGAACAGAACTAGAACAGAACTAGAACAGAACTAGAACAGAACTAGAACAGAACTAGAACAGAACTAGAACAGAACTAGAACAGAACTAGAACAGAACTAGAACAGAACTAGAACAGAACTAGAACAGAACTAGAACAGAACTAGAACAGAACTAGAACAGAACTAGAACAGAACTAGAACAGAACTAGAACAGAACTAGAACAGAACTAGAACAGAACTAGAACAGAACTAGAACAGAACTAGAACAGAACTAGAACAGAACTAGAACAGAACTAGAACAGAACTAGAACAGAACTAGAACAGAACTAGAACAGAACTAGAACAGAACTAGAACAGAACTAGAACAGAACTAGAACAGAACTAGAACAGAACTAGAACAGAACTAGAACAGAACTAGAACAGAACTAGAACAGAACTAGAACAGAACTAGAACAGAACTAGAACAGAACTAGAACAGAACTAGAACAGAACTAGAACAGAACTAGAACAGAACTAGAACAGAACTAGAACAGAACTAGAACAGAACTAGAACAGAACTAGAACAGAACTAGAACAGAACTAGAACAGAACTAGAACAGAACTAGAACAGAACTAGAACAGAACTAGAACAGAACTAGAACAGAACTAGAACAGAACTAGAACAGAACTAGAACAGAACTAGAACAGAACTAGAACAGAACTAGAACAGAACTAGAACAGAACTAGAACAGAACTAGAACAGAACTAGAACAGAACTAGAACAGAACTAGAACAGAACTAGAACAGAACTAGAACAGAACTAGAACAGAACTAGAACAGAACTAGAACAGAACTAGAACAGAACTAGAACAGAACTAGAACAGAACTAGAACAGAACTAGAACAGAACTAGAACAGAACTAGAACAGAACTAGAACAGAACTAGAACAGAACTAGAACAGAACTAGAACAGAACTAGAACAGAACTAGAACAGAACTAGAACAGAACTAGAACAGAACTAGAACAGAACTAGAACAGAACTAGAACAGAACTAGAACAGAACTAGAACAGAACTAGAACAGAACTAGAACAGAACTAGAACAGAACTAGAACAGAACTAGAACAGAACTAGAACAGAACTAGAACAGAACTAGAACAGAACTAGAACAGAACTAGAACAGAACTAGAACAGAACTAGAACAGAACTAGAACAGAACTAGAACAGAACTAGAACAGAACTAGAACAGAACTAGAACAGAACTAGAACAGAACTAGAACAGAACTAGAACAGAACTAGAACAGAACTAGAACAGAACTAGAACAGAACTAGAACAGAACTAGAACAGAACTAGAACAGAACTAGAACAGAACTAGAACAGAACTAGAACAGAACTAGAACAGAACTAGAACAGAACTAGAACAGAACTAGAACAGAACTAGAACAGAACTAGAACAGAAATAGAACAGAACTAGAACCGAACACAACAGAACAGATTTAGAACAGAAAACTGCAGCTGAACCAGGGGCCAAATTACCGCATTCGATATCGATCGAAAACTCAGACTTTTAAGCGAATATTGTGAAGTATACTTTAGGGATGTTGAAAGTTACTTTGATGCAAAAAGTTTATTGAAATTTGTTCATTTATTGAATATTGTTCATCTTTTGGCAAGTAATTAAAAAAAATATAGAAAACTATGCATCTTTTAAATTATTTTGATGATCCTTAAAAATGCTTTACAAATGTTTTGAAAATTTCTAAAATTTCGATCGATATCGAATGCTGTAATTTGGCCCCAGATCAGGAGCCAAATCACCGTGTTTGATATCGAACGCAATGTAAGATTTTTAGAAAGATTTAAGTTGCATACTTTTAGGATAATCTTAATAATTTATAACGTATAAGGTTCACTTCATTTTAACTTATTTGTCAAAAGTTCCCTGATGTTAAAAGAATATAATTTAAACTAAATATTTTGGCAAACAAACAGGGGCCAAATTCGCTTAAAAGTCTGAGTTTTCGATCGATATCGATTGCGGTAATTTGGCCCCAGATATTTTAGATATTCAAAAAATTATTTCGCAAATCTCTAAGATATGTTAAACAATATTTGCTTACAAGTCTGAGTTTTCGATCGATATCGAATGTGGCGATTGTATCCCAGATCGAGAAGCAGAACTAGAGTTGAATTATAATAGATTAGATGGTTTAGAATTATTTAGCATTTTATGGGATTTGCAAAAAAAAAACTAGATTTCTAGTTTCTCTCGAAAATTCCACTCTTCTTTTGAGCTCTTCTATAAAAGACAAGCTGCAAAACCTTCTACATAAGCAAAAATAAAACATTTTTTTCTTCTTCAAACGATACTCGTACTAAATCAAAACAGAAAAAAAACAACATATAAAAAAAAGTAAATCTAGGAGATGAAATCTGAAAAAAAAAGTCAAGAAAAACATAAACTTTTTATTGCAGCCTGTTCATTTTTCTTGTTTTTTTTACTTGTATATGAACATGTTCGTTTCATACATCCAACACACACGTACTAACACTCATGAGTATATAAAGGCAATCCTTGCTTGCATTTTTATTTTTCTCCAAAACAAATTCACATGTTAAAGGAAACGGAAATTTCTACAAGTTTACCAAGTCTATGAGTTTGTATTGGTTGTATGTTACCTTTAAGAAGCAAGACCGAGGGGAAGGTAGAGAAATTTACAGCAACACTACAAGTAGTTGTAATTATTTTCAGCTTAAATGACAAAACACAAGGAAACAAGTCTTAAGCAGTTCAGGAGGTTTTTTTTGCTTTTTTTCTAATTTCAACTCATAATATTCCCACGCTTTTGTATATGTGTAGTGGTATAAAAAACTTTTGTTGTTTGTTGCAAATTGTTGTTGCTGCTGCTATTGTTGTTTTTTTGTGTATTAAAAAGAAAAATAACTTAGCAAAGCAAAAATTTAGTTGAAAGAAGAGTTTTAAGGCGCTACAAGATATAAAAAGGTATTTTTGATGAAGCAAAAGTTTTGAGTATAGAATATTCTAGAATTTTAGTTTTTTTCTTGTAGGGTCCTTAAAATTCTTAATAATATCTTCCTAGAATTCTTTATTATATAAGTTTTATTTCATTTAAACTTTCTGGAAATCTAGGGAGTGTTTTACAGTTTATTTTTATTTTTCTAATTTGCTCAGCATCCTTGGACTGCTACTTCGGCTGTTATTTTAATTTTTTTCTTCTTTTCTCATACCTCTTATATTTTTGCAGGAAATAATATTCCTCATAAAATATTTTTCTTGTTTGTTGTTACATATTTAGTTCTGGCAATATACAACATTTAATAGCATACTTACAGGAGTTTTCTTAACTGTTTACTTGTATGTGTGTGGGTTTTTCATCTAATGTTGGCTTTAAGTAAGTGCACCTAAGGCCACTTATGATTCATAAGTTATGAAAAATGCAAATTAAAGTTGACTTATAGCTATGAGTGCAATATTAATATACCTCACTACGAGTTTTTTTTTCTGTTTCTTAAAAAAAAACTTATAGAAAGTTTGAGGGGCCTTTATGAAATTATATTTAATGGTCGATATTGGGACCCGGAGTTGTTCAACGATTCAATTTAATTTATTCAGTGAATAAAACAGTTAATTTTAATTAATTAAGATATTTTTTGAATATTACGAAGCATACTTTTGGGATGTTCACAATTGCCAATAATTAATTAAATAAACGGTGTTACAAATGAGCAACTTTTGTAAAAAAACTTGGAAAGCGACCTAGTGGGGGTTATAAAACATGCAAAAACCATTTTCAAAGATTTCGAAACACGTGCAAAATTTTGAAATATTCGCAAAAAAAAACTTTTTTCGGGTAGGTCGTTGTACTCTACCTCCAACTCTCGCCTTTAAAGGGAGCTTTTAAAATTTTAAACAGTTTCGGGAAGTCAAAGGATCAAGCTTTTACAAACTGTATGCCCGGGGCTTATATTCAAAGAAATTAGGTAAGTTTTAATCAAAAGTTTCGGTTTTTTATTTTTTTTTAGTAATCTTGAAAATTCAAAAGCAATTATTTCAACTCTTTTCTACATTGTTTTATACAGTCTTCCAAAGCTAGTTCTATATAGAAAAAAACGAGATATTACTAATTGATATAGGTTTACACTTTTAAAAGTTATTTAACTTTTTTCAAATTTAGAATTTTTTGATCCCAAGCAAAAAATGTCTTAAATAAATTTCTGGTAAAAATGTTTACATGCCGTATTACCATGTTATGATTTAAAAAATAAAAACCACGTTATTGTTAGGAACTAAATTCTCTTGTTAAATTGATATAAGCTTTTATGAGCTTTCATATAAGAATAGGTGATAAAAAGCTACTAAGTTAAAAAAAAAAGTATACAAATTTTGTTTTTTTTTAGATATTCTTAACAAAAAAGACAAATGTGTCACAAGTGATATGCTTTTTTAAAGCACAATCTGTTTTCTTTAACTAGCTCTTTAAAAAGGTAAAATCGGATAGAAACTGGCTGAGCTATGGGTCGATAAGTTAACGAACCTCAGCAAAATCGGTTTTTTGCGTATAACTCTTAAATTTTGGGAGTATTCTTAAATTTTGCACGATTTGTCATGTACTCAATAAGGCCTACAACCTAAGCTAGGTCGTTTCCCGAGTTTTTTTAGTGGTTGTTTTCCACGAAACTGTTTTTAACTAAACTAGTGTGCAAAAGTAACAAAGACAAAATACATCTACCAACGATGATTTGGGCACTTATTTGCGGTCGATTAATTCGGTTACCTCCCATATATAAAATTTACTTAAAAAGAGTTTTGTGAATATTATGGAGCATACCTTTAGGCTGCGAAAAAAATTTACTTCTGGAAAGCTTTTATATAGGAGGTACCATAGATAATGGGCCCACATAAACCAATTTTCGTAAATATTGTTTTTAAATTTAAAAAAACACATATGTACCAAACTTTATTGATTTAATTTGGTGATACCAAATTTAAGACAATTTTAACGAGACACGATTTTGTGAGACTATTTTTAGTAAAGCGCATGTTTTTAGAAAGAAGCTTACAATAGTGGATGGACTGAAAGCCAATATTAATAAATAAGAATTTGTTCGAAGAATGCTCTATGGTTTCAATAAAATATTTCATATATTTTTTTACATTTAACTTTTTTTTTAAACAAATTCGAAAGTTGTTAAAAGCTCTATAAGAATCTCCTAAAAGTATACTTAATGATTAGACAGCTGTACAAAAATTGAGCGTTTTGCTTCTGCACGAATTTAAGGTAGAAGACCAATGCACGCGGCAAGCGACTGCGAGCTGCAATCAGCTGTTTTTTGATTTGTCAAATTTGAAGCGGCAATGGAAAAAGTAGAACAAAGTTCTACTTTTCCGTGCGGCAAACTTTTTCGGTGCTGCCAGACTTAATTATATCCTACTCAAATATTTTTTATATGTAAATAAAGGCACATTTTATGCACTGGCAATACAACGACCGCCCGTAGCCGAATGCCGCGTGTATTATCCTTCTACCTTTATATGAGAATAGAAAAAAATGATTATGATTTTTTAAAAAACGAAAAAGATTTTAAAGAATGATATCTCTAAAACGACTAAGAGGATTAAGAAAATTGTGTAGACGACTTAAAGATAAAATTTTTTTCGAGTTTGAGTTTTTCTTATAAGCCGTTTTGGAGTTATATTAACATTTCTTGCAAAAAATAAGCCTTTTTTCGGAAAAGAATTATATCTTTAAAACAAAAGCCAACTCAGAAAAACCAATATCATTTTCAGATTTAGCAGGATTTGGTCAAGAAATCTTGTGTTGCAAAATCTTGTTGGCCTGTGTTATTTTTATTCTACCGAATATGTTGATTAAACCCTAGACATAGATTTCCTTATTATTTTATACTTAGAATCAAAAATTCGAAGAAGTCGATGAATAAAATGAAGATCGCTCAGTTGCATTACCATAATTAAAGATTTCATATATTTCTCTACATCAGGGGCCAAATTATGGCATTCGATATCGATCGAAATCTAAGATATTCTCAAAACATTTGTATAGCATACTTTAAGGATAATCAACATTATTTAAAAGATGCACAGTTTACTACATTTTTTTAAGTTATTTACCAAAAGATGAACAATAGTAAGTGAGTTTTAATTGAATAATATATATTTTTAAAACGTTCAAGTGAAAAAAATACTAAGCAGCAAAAGCAAATATCATGTTCTAACAACAGAGCGATCTTAGACCTAAGTTTCATATAGAATAATTATAACTAGAACAGAGGCCAAATTACGGCATTCGATATCGGTAAAAATTTAAGATATTTTCAAAACATTTGTATAGCACACTTTAAGGATAATCAAAATTATTTAAAAGATGCACAGTTTACTATATTTTTTTGAAGTTATTTGCCAAAAGATGAACATTAGTAAAAGAGTTTTAATTGAACTATATATTTTTAAAAACGAATCAAAATTGATACCAAATTTCAATGAACTTTTTTCATCGAAGTAACTTTGAACTTCCGAAAGTATGCTTCACAATATTCGCTTAAAAGTCTGAGTTTTCGATCGATATCGAATGGGGTAATTTGGCCCCAGAACTAAAACAAGAGCCAAATCGCCACATTCGATATCGTTCGAAATGTAAAATATTTAAGAAACATTTATGTAGCATACTTTATGGATAATCCAAGAAATATATCTTTGGCTTAGTGCTTAAAGGGCCAATGTCAGTTTTCGAATGTTTTAGTTAGTCATTACTTTAGGTTCCTCTTTTATCACATTTTTTTTTTGTTTCAACAGCCAATCTTTAGCTCATCCCAGAACAGCTTCATAAAAAATTTTAAGACCAATGTCACTCCAATGTCAACATTGGCTTTTTTTTCACTTACAATTTTTTTTTTTTTAATTTTAAATAAAATTTAAATGCTAAAAGGGCCAATGTCAACAATTTATTTTACATTTTTCTTAGCAATTTTATACCACATCTTATTAGATATATATATATATATACATATATATATATATATATATATATATATATGTATATATTATAAGTTATTGTATATGTATATATTAGAGGGTCCCAGAAAAAGTGAAAGTCGTTGTGTCAAAAGACGTATCCCCCAAATTTGTTGCATTTGACCCCAATACTCCAAATACAAAGTTTCATGCAGATCAAATATCGGGAAAGCGTGGCGACTTGATGCCAAAGCTTGGTCATCCAAGTTATATGGGAAGGGTTTTCTTTAGATTTCTTAAAAATGTTTCTACTTGGAATATCTTTTTAAATACATTTTTAAGAGCATCCTACAGATAACAAAATGAGCTTTCCAACGAGATATAAGACATTAATATCGGTTGAAAGGTTTCCTAATTATTAAGGGTTTCCTAAAACATTTTACGTCCTTGAAGAAGAACATATGCAATAAAAAATTTTCTTATTTTTAATAAATTTTAAAAAGCTTGACTGGTTTTACTTTTTTGAGACCTCAAGATATTTAATTATCCATTTTAGTTGAAATGGGCTAACGTTAAATCACTTTTGCATAGAACGAAAAAAAAAAATTTTTTCATATCGTTTTCAAAACTCCTTTTTTGGTTTTTTCAATAGTTTGTTAAACAAATTCGATAAAAGTAAAAAAAAATCCAAATGTTAGTAAAAACACCCTGCAGATTTGTCTGTTTTAACACACTAGAGAGCAAATTCCAAATTTGTAATATTTGTCGAACAAAATATTCAAAAAATTAAAAAATGATTTTTGAAACCGGCCTGACAAAAATGTACCATTTTCCAACATGAAAAAAACTAAGTAAATTTGATTATATTTAAGCAAAACTGAACTATTTACTAGTAACAAGCCATTAAATGATAAATAAATAAATTAAAATAAATTTTTTTATTTACAACATACAATTTTTGGTGCATATCCTTAGGCGCGTTTTCATGGACATGCATTTTCTGGGGAAAACTGCAATAACTTTTAAACTATCTTATGGATTTTCGTCTTCCGCGGTTTAAAATAAAGCTGTGTTAGTTCCCTTTAATATTATATTATTTTCTTGTAAAAAATATTTAATTTTGGTCTTAATTTCGCAACAAAAAACCATTTTCCCCATACAAATAGGCTCTTAAACTTTGGACCCGATGCGCGCGCCTAGAACGTTGTCCGATTTAGATAAAATTTTCAGATCTAAACTTTTAGACCTAGTGTCACAATATTTCGTAGACAAACATTTGAAATTGATCATATACATGTCTAACCCAAATTTTATGAACGAAACTTGGAAATTAGCTGAGCTGTAAGGAAAACAAAATCTTATAAAAATTTCATTTCTAATTTTCCCAAAACAATTTTTTTTTTACATTGGCCCTTTTAGCACCAAGCCACAGATATATACATAAAGATATTTAATTTAAATCATTCAAAGCAAAAATTGGTGTTTCTTCGGCATGTAATTAAATTTCTGCCTAAAACTATAACTTTGTTGATGACTGCTGTAATATACGTCATTCGCAGAAGGTTAAACCTTATTGTGATAAATTTTGTTTCCCAATATTTGACTAAACAGAGTCCAGATTGTTTGGATCTGACATTATTCTTGAGCCCAAGTGTTCAACTAATACTAAAGAACAATTATTTATTTTAATTATTCATTCTAAATAATACACAAGACAATGCTTGAATGATTTTATATAATCACATTTATTTATATGATAAAAATAATAATTTAAAGCAAAGTCCAACCAACATCTGTTCGACAATAAAATACCTGTTGTTCAGTCTAAATATTCCAAAACATAAGTTTCTAAATATATTTTTTTCTACTATCACGAGAATATTAGCATTTCATGTTACACTTAGAATGCAGACTTTCCTGCATCCGGTCTCAGTAAAATACTAATAAAACCTAATATTAACAACAAGTGTATTTTCATTCTAGAAATAAATACAAAAGATTGAGAGGGTGGTAAAATTCAGCCAACAGGGGAGCGGTATTTGACTTTATGTTTAAAAAAAAAGCAACAACGACAAAATTAAGTTTAATTTCTTGTTGAAATAATATTGGAAAAAAACTCAACCATATATTAAACTTTTTTTGTGAAAATCATTATTATACAGAAAACAACAACAGAACAACCAACTCATGCTCAGACTTAATCTATTGTCTCGTACAGATACACTTCACTGTGACTATCTAATGGATACATGGTCGATCTCAATTTGAAATAAATTATACTTGATTATCATTTGTTATTACTTGTTGTTCAGTTTTTTTTTTCTATTTCCGTAAAAAAAACTATAAAACAATATAACTAAAGCTTAATCTACAAGTCATTTGCAAATTTAATTTCTCCACCATTTTTTTATTTTTTTAAAATAAGCAACAGAACAGAAAAATTTCCAAAACACCAACCACCTTCGCCACTCAGTCCATAGATAAGTGGACAACAAAATTTATATAATTCGCGTTTTTTTTTTGTTATTTTTTTACGAATTTGCTCAACCAGGCGTAGAACTTTGAGATCGCCAGTGAGACAATTTTATTATTTTGTAGATGTAAAATTTTATTATTTCAAAACATGTATGACAAACATATGTGTCATACAATGTTCATGGATGTATAGCAAATATGTCTGAGTACACGAGATACTTGTTGTTGAACAATGGAATGGCGTGTTTTGAGTTAAGACACGTAAGATTTTCAAAACTAGAGGGACTAACTATATTTACGTTTTAGTTCTGTTCTAGTCATAGTCAAAGCCAAATTCATAGTCAAACTCAGAGTCAAAGTCATAGTCAAAGGCATAGCCAAAGACATAGTCATAGTTAAAGTCAAAGTCATAGTTAAAGTCAAAGTCATAGTCAAAGCTAAAGTCATAGTCAAAGTCATATTCAAAGTCGTAGTAAAAGTCTCAGTCAAAGTCATAGTCAAAGTCATAGTCAAAGTCATAGTCAAAGTCATAGTCAAAGTCATAGTCAAAGTTATAGTTATAGTCAAAGTCATAGTCAAAGTCATAGCCAAAGTCATAGTCAAAGTCATAGTCAAAGTCAAAGTCATAGGCAAAGTCATAGTCAAAGTTGTAGTCAAAGTCATAGTCAAAGTCATAGTCATAGTCATAGTCAAAGTCATAGTCACAGTCATAGTCAAAGTCACAGTCAAAGTCATAGTCAAAGTCATAGTCAAAGTCATAGTCAAAGTTATAGTCAAAGTCATAGTCAAAGTCATAGTAAATGTCAAAGTCATAGTCAAAGTCATAGGCAAAGTCATAGTCAAAGTTGTAGTCAAAGTCATAGTCAAAGTCATAGTCATAGTCAAAGTCATAGTCAAAGTCATAGTTAAAGTCATAGTCAAAGTCAAAGTCAAAGTCATAGTCATAGTCATAGTCAAAGTCAAAGTCATAGTCATAGTCAAAGTCAAAGTTATAGTCAAAGTCATAGTCAAATTCATAGTAATAGTCAAATTCATAGTCAAAGTCAGTTTGACTATGACCTTGACTATTACTTTGACTATGACTTTGACTACGTCATAGTCATAGTCATATTCATAGTCAAAGTCATAGTCATAGCCAAAGTCATAGTCATAGCCATACTCAAGTCAAAGTCATAGTCAAAGTCATATTCATAGTCATAGTCATAGTCATAATCAAAGTCATAGTCATAGTCATAGTTAAAGTCATAGTCAAAGTCATAATCAAAGTCATAGTCAAAGTCATAGTCAAAGTCATAGTCAAAGTCATAGTCAAAGTCATAATCAAAGTCATAGTCAAAGTCATAGTCAAAGTCATAGTCAAAGTCATAGTCAAAGTCATAGTCAAAGTCATAGTCAAAGTCATAGTCAAAGTCATAGTCATAGTCATAGTCATAGTCAAAGTCATAGTCATAGTCAAAGTCATAGTCAAAGTCAAAGTCATAGTCAAAGTCATAGTCAAAGTCATAGTCATAGTCAAAGTCATAGTTATAGTCATAGTCATAGTCAAAGTCAAAGTCAAAGTCTTAGTCAAAGTCAAAGTCAAAGTCATAGTCAAAGTCATAGTCAAAGTAATAGTCAAAGACATAGTCAAAGTCATAGTCATACTAAAAGTCAAAGTCATAGTCAAAGTCATAGTCAAAGTTATAGTCATAGTCAAAGTAAAAATCATAGTCAAAGTCATAGTCGAAGTCATAGTCAAAGTCATAGTCAAGTCATAGTCAAGCTCTGATTTGATAATGTAATTTTTACATTTCATATTTCCTCATATTAGGGCCCCCAAGTGATCATATAAGTTCGAGAATATAAACTATATTGGCGATTTTTCATTCAGACTTTCCCCTCTTTCTAGTTGACTTATTTAAAAGATAAGTGTTCTTGTATATATTTGTGTTCTAAAAGTTTATTTGTTACTGTGTAAGTTAATAATAGAGACGAACACAACGAAGAAACTTAATTTAACTGAACAAAAGCGACCAATAGAAATGCAACACTTAAACTTAAAATATTTAAATTATACCGACAATAAATTTGTGGCTACGCTAAACTCTTAAATAGAAATAATTTACGTTGTAGGTTTTGTTTTCCACGACTGACGACCGTCGACAAGATAATGAAAGATAAGTGTTGTTTTTGTTATTTTCAATGAAATCAAATTGAGGCATATACAGTCAGTCACTTGAGTGGAACCATAACGAAAACCTAACGCTTGCTTTAGCTTTTTTATATACAGTTCGTTCTAGTAAGTAATTACGCTTTGATGACTTTGAAAGAAATAATACGTCCCACTCTCGAATACAGCCACAAACTTATACACATTTACACACACACATGAAAACTGATTGGGCTTTACTTAGAAAAATTAAGTTCCCCTAAAAGATACTAACACCTACAATATCTACGTTTTTAAGGCGAATTTGTAATACTAGAAGAGAAATATATAATTTTATTAAAAATATAAAAAAGAATTACTGCGAACACTTGTATAAAAGTTAAGTTTTCATTGTATTTGTAAAATGCTGCTAACTTTATTACTAAACTATTTATTAAGTTAAGGTCTCTTCTATACAATCTCATACTTATTCGGTTGAAATATTCTACAGAATATAACAAAAGCACCACCCAGTTTTAATAAATAGTTTTGAGAACGAGAGTCTATAGAATTTATAAAAGAAAATTTCGAACCAACCATCCCGCCCGTTCACCCGTCCATCACGACCATCATCTACACCCACTTGGCAATGTTTTATGTGGACGATTTCTGAGCATTTCAAATATTGAAGAGTAGCTGCTACTATTATTAAGTTTTGTTTAGTAGATTTTGTTTTTATTGTATTTATTCTTGATAAATTTATATTTTCTATTGTGAACTTAGTTGGGGAAAACTAAAGAATCACAAGAGCAGAACCAATATATAAGTATTTATTCATGATTTGAACGAAAAAAAATTGTAATGACTTTTATAATTTAATTTCTATTTTCAAGAATTTATAGGTAAACTAAGTTTGAATAAATTTTAATTAAATTTAAAATGTCCACCACTTCCGCTGGATATTATTTCTAAAGGAAAAACTTTTAAAATTATTTCAAACTTTTAGAAACTTAAATTTTTAAAGAATTTCATTAATAACATTAATAATGGGCTAAGTCATAGTCACAGTCAAGGTCATAGTCATAATCAGTCATAGTGAGAGTCATAGTCATATTAAAAGTAATAGTGAAAGTCATAGTCAAAGCCATAGTCTAAGTCATTGCCATAGTCAAAGTCGTAGTCAAAGTCATAGTCAAAGCCATATTCAAAGTCATAGTCAAAGTCATTGCCAAAGTAAAAGTCATAGTCAAAGACATAGTCAAAGTCTGAGCCAAAGACAAAGTAGGAGACATAGTCAAAGTCATAGCCATAAGCAAAGTCAAAGTTATAGTCATAGTCAAAGTTATTATCATGGCCGAAATCAAATTCATTGTCAACGTCATAGTCAAAGTCTTACTCATAACCACAGTCAAAGTCATAGTCAAGGTCATAGTCATATACAATGTCAAAGTCAAAGTTATAGTCAAAGCCATAGTCAAAGTCATAGTCAAAGTCATAGTCATATACAATGTCAAAGTCAAAGTTATAGTCAAAGCCATAGTCAAAGTCATAGTCAAAGTCATAGTCAAAGTGATAGTTAAAGTCAAAGTCATAGTCAAAGTCATAGTCAAAGTCATAGTCAAAGTCATAGTCAAAGTCATAGTCAAAGTCAAAGTCATAGTCAAAGTCATAGTCAAAGTATTAGTTAAAGTCAAAGTCATAGTCAAAGTCATAGTCAAAGTCATAGTTAAAGTCAAAGTCATAGTCATAGTCATAGTCATAGTCATAGTCATAGTCATAGTCATAGTCATAGTCATAGTCATAGTCATAGTCATAGTCATAGTCATAGTCATAGTCATAGTCAAAGTCAAAGTCATAGCCATATTCATAGTTACAGTCAAAGTCATAGTCAAAGTCATAGTCATAGTCAAAGTCATAGTTAAAGTCATAGTCAAAGTCATAGTCAAAGTCATAGTCAAAGTCATAGTCATAGTCAAAGTCATAGTCATAGTCAAAGTCATAGTCAAAGTCATAGTCATAGTCAAAGTCGAAGTCGAAGTCATAGTGATAGTCATAGTCATAGTCATAGTCATAGTCATAGTCATAGTCAAAGTCAAAGTCATAGTCAAAGTCATAGTCAAAGTCATAGTCAAAGTCATAGTCAAAGTCATAGTCAAAGTCATAGTCATAGTCATAGTCATAGTCAAAGTCAACGTCATAGTCAAAGTCAAAGTCATAGTCAAAGTCATAGTCATAGTCATAGTCAAAGTCATAGTCAAAGTCATAGTCATAGTCAAAGTCGAAGTCATAGTCAAAGTCATAGTCATAGTCATAGTCATAGTCAAAGTCATAGTCAAAGCCATAGTCAAAGTCATAGTCAAAGTCATAGTCATAGTCAAAGTCATAGTCAAAGTCATAGTCAAAGTTATAGTCAAAGTCATAGTCAAAGTCAAAGTCATAGTCATAGTCAAAGTCATAGTCAAAGTCATAGTCAAAGTCATAGTCAAAGTCATAGTCAAAGTCAAAGTCATAGTCAAAGTCATAGTCATAGTCAAAGTCATAGTCAAAGTCATAGTCAAAGTCATAGTCAAAGTCATAGTCAAAGTCATAGTCAAGGTCATAGTCAAAGTCATAGTCAAAGTCATAGTCAAAGTCATAATCAAAGTCATAGTCAAAGTCATAGTCAAAGTCATAGTCAAAGTCATAGTCAAAGTCATAGTCAAAGTCATAGTCAAAGTCATAGTCGAAGTCATAGTCATAGTCATAGTCATAGTCAAAGTCATAGTCAAAGTCATAGTCATAGTCGAAGTCGAAGTCATAGTCATAGTCATAGTCATAGTCATAGTCATAGTCATAGTCATAGTCATAGTCATAGTCATAGTCATAGTCATAGTCAAAGTCATAGTCATAGTCAAAGTCATAGTCATAGTCAAAGTCATAGTCATAGTCATAGTCATAGTCATAGTCATAGTCAAAGTCATAGTCATAGTCATAGTCATAGTCATAGTCATAGTCAAAGTCATAGTCAAAGTCAAAGTCATAGTCAAAGTCATAGTCAAAGTCGAAGTCATAGTCAAAGTCATAGTCAAAGTCAAAGTCATGGTCATAGTCAAAGCCATAGTCAAAGTCATAGTCATAGTCATAGTCATAATCATAGTCATAGTCATAGTCAAAGTCATAGTCAAAGTCATAGTCAAAGTCATAGTCAAAGTCATAGTCAAAGTCATAGTCAAAGTCATAGTCAAAGTCATAGTCAAAGTCATAGTCAAAGTCATATTCGAAGTCATAGTCAAAGTCATAGCCAAAATCATAGTCAAAGTCATAGTCAAAGGCATAGTCATAGTCGAAGTCATAGTCAATGTCAATGTCAATGTCATAGTCAAAGTCTTAGTTATAGTTATAGTCAAAGTCATTGCCAAAGCCATATTCAAAGTCATAGTCAAAGTTATAGTCAAATGCATAGTCAAAGTCAAAGTCATAGTCAAAGTCATAGTAAAAGTCATATTCAAAATCATAGTCACAGCCAAAGTCGTAGTCAAAGTCATAGAGAATGTTATATTTAAAGTCATAGTCTAAATCATAGTCCAAGTCATAGACAAAGTCGTAGTCACAGTCAAAGCAAAAGTCAAAGTTATACCAAAGTCATAGTTAAAATCATTGTCAAAGTCATGTACAAAATAATAGTCGTAGTAAAGTCACCTAAAGAAGTAAGTAAGCAAAAAAAAGCGTTAAAACGCGACAAAGCTTTCTTTTTTAATTAGCAAATTTTTGTCATGTGCCCTCAATCTTTTTCTGTTGTAAACTACCCAGCATAATTCCTATAATATTTTTTTTTATTTCAATAGATCATAAGCAGTAAATCTTTCAACAGTAGTTCCGCTTTTAATGATTAAAACTTTACACACTAAAAACATTAACAAAGTACATATTCTTTCATTTCCGGTAAAAACTAAAGAGCAACAAACAAGTACCACGTACTATTTTCAAGTTAAATAACTTTTGTTAGTTTGGTTGTTTTGTCATAAGTCAAAAAAGTTCTTACTGAAGTTAGCAGCCACCCCAATTTTGATCAGCAGCAGCAAGTTATGAAAATTCAAACACCTGTGCGAGTTATGATCGATCTTTAAAGGGGGAGATTATATTATGTTGGTGGTACTACGTATTGAAAAATATTGAAATTAATATTGAAGGTAGTTTATTTAAAGACTGGCACAGACCATCATTAACTATGATATTTTAAAAGAATTTTCTGTACAATTAAATGATTGTTCACCCAACCAACCGACCAAGCGTTCAGTGGGCGAATAAGTGTAACATATATTTCATTGTTTTGAATGTTTCAAAAAGTACTTTTTAGGGAAAAGTTATGATTACTCACATAAACCGTTGGCTGGGCTAAAGTTACAGACTTTAACTATGACTTCGTTTATGACTTTGCCTAAGACTATGATCATGAATGTGATTTTGACTATAGTCAAAATTGAATAATAAGACTCTTCGTCGATAAAAATTAATCCGATGATATAAAATCTTCGGCTGTGACTATGACTACGACTTTTACTACGACATTGCCTATGAATTTGCATTTGACTGCTACTAACATATTGACTATAAGGTTGATTTTGAATATGACATTGACTATGATGTTTACACTGGATTTTAGAAAATTTACTACTTGCAACTATTTACAAAATTTATGGAGAAGGGTTTTTACAAAAACTTATACAAGTTGTATAGTTCGTGTTAAAATCTATAAGAAAACGGGCGTTTACTTATTAATATAAACAGGATATAGCGGGAGGAAATACTAAAACATTTACAAGAAAATTTACCAAAGGAAATTCAAATGACAATTAACGGAAACCGGAGGTGTTTAGGGTGTTTAATGAAAGTCACAAAGAATATATTTAGTATTTAAATAAACAAACTCTAAAAGGGGAATAAAACAGCCATAAAATCACTAAAATATAAGAATAGGAAAATATTGTGGGAAAAAATTGGAATTTAGTTTCGACAAGGGGGAGTATAATTCTGTCCAACAACAGGTCTCCCTTACATAGAAAGCAAAGGGTAATGATAGGTTTTTTCTAATCAATATAATTTAGTAATATTAGGAATTTAGGTTATCAATTGCAGCCATTTGAGATAATTTAATAAATCCTTGCCGATAAATGTGATAAGTTATCATTAAAAATAAACAAGAGTATTTATAGAAGGCACACTTTGTTAAATGATAAAATTAACGGGGACTATTATCAGTGAATGTATAAAAAAATGGAACGTATGCCATTATTTACTTAGGAATTTTATTTTAAGTAGAAATATTTACTAAGAACTTAAAATCTTTTTAAAACTTATTTATATCAAAGTCATATATCATTTAACGCTAAAAATTGGAATAATTTAATATTTAAATTCCTAGTTAACCAATTAAATTTAAAAATTCCTTCAAATAATTTTACCTAAAATCTGCTTTATCAAACACTTCCTGACCCCCTCACCCTCATAAGCTTCGTCTTACCAGTCACTAATCGATAAATCACTTGAAGGTTTTCTTAATTAAAACTTTTTCTTATGCTACATAAAAAAATGTTTAAAAAAATTAAAAAAAAACACGAAACTTGTATATAAAAACTTTTTGATTAACACAATAAACCTTTTTTTTAGATTTTAGAGTAGGAGAGAAATAAGACTAAAATATCCTATGGAGAAAAACAATAGATTGGAAACATAAGAACATGGACAAGAAAAACTAAAGAAGCAAGAAAAAGTTCACTTTTTAAACTAAACGTAACTGATATCAGGATAAGGCTAAAACTAAAAAACAAAAAACTTAAAGCAAAAACATAAAAAATAAACTATTAAAACATTAAATCAAGCATAAAATTAGATAAAATAGTTTAGAAAACTATTAAATGGAAATCGAAATACATTACACAGAAACTAAGGAAAGAGAAGTGGAACTAATACAAGAAAAATCATTCAATGAAATATGTAAAACTGATTAACACAATAAGTCAAAGTCAGAATTTTGGCCAAATTTGGTCATAGTCAAAGTCATAGTCATAGTCATTGTCAAAGTCATAGCCAAAGTCATAGTCAAAGTCATAGTCAAAGTCGTAGTCAAAGTCATAGTCATAGATAAAGTCATAGTCAAAGTCATAGTCAAAGTCATAGTCAAAGTCATAGTCAAAGTCATAGTCAAAGTCATAGTCAAAACCATAGTCATAGTCAAAGTCAAAGTCAAAGTCAAAGTCAAAGTCAAAGTCATAGTCAAAGTCAAAGTCATAGTCATAGTCATAGTCATAGTCAAAGACAAAGTCATAGTCATAGTCAAAGTCATAGTCATAGTCAAAGACAAAGTCATAGTCATAGTCATAGTCAAAGTCATAATCATAGTCACAGTCACAGTCAAAGTCATAGTCAAAGTCATAGTAATATTCATATTAATAGTCAAAGTCATAGTCAAAGTCATATTCAAAGTCTAAAAGTCAAAGTTATAGTCAAAGTCATAGTCATAGTTAAAGTCATAGTGAAAGTCATAGTCAAAGTCATAGTCAAAATTATAGTTAACATCATAGTCAAAGTCATGGTTAAAGTCATAGTCAAAGTCATATTCATAGTCAAAGGCTTAGTCAAAGTCATAGTCAAAGTCATAGTCAAAGTCATGGTCATAGTCAAAGTCATAGTAAAAGTCATAGTCAAAGCCAAAGTCATAGTCAAAGTCATAGTCAAAGTGATAATCAAAGTGATAGTCAAAGTCAAAGTCATAGTCAAAGTCACAGTCAAAGTCTTAGTCAAAGTCTTAGTCATAGTCATAGTCAAAGTAATGGTCATAGTCAAAGGCATAGTCAAAGTCATAGTCAAAGTCATAGTCAAAGTCATAATCAAAGTCATGGTCGAAGCGATAGTTAATGTCCTAGTCAAAGTCATAGTCAAATTCATAGTCAAAGTCATAATCAAAGTCAAAGTCATAGTGAAAGTCATAGTCACAGTCATAGTCAAAATTATAGTTAAAATCATAGTCAATGTCATGGTTAAAGTCATAGTCAAAGTCACAATTAAAGTCATATTCATAGTCAAAGTCATAGTCATAGTCAAATCCATAGTCAAAGCCATAGGCAAAGTCATAGTCATAATCGAAGTTATAGACATAGTAAAAGTCATAGTCAAAGGCAAAAGCAAAATTAAAGTCATAGTCATTATCTAAGTATAAACTTTGCTTAAAGGTATACATATCACTAACTTCCTTGCTTTTAAATTATCCAAACATTTTATAAAAAGCTAATCTTAAAGGTCCTTATGCTTAAAATTAATATCCATCTAGCCACTTTCTTATATATTTATTCCAAGGAACAAAGGACAAAACTTTTTGCAACTTTCTTAATAAAAAATTCTTAAACAAAGTACTCCCAAAAAGTAAAGAAAAACTTCTTGTTTAACATCCTGTTCTTATTAAAAACCATAAAATTTATTTCTTATTTATGACCATATTGTAACCTTTTGCCAGCCATAAATAAACAAATAATCGAGCCAGCAAAAACCAAAGAAAAAAACATGGTCTAAGGATGGATGATGATGGCCATAATCAAGACCATTTACAATAATAATGATTTTATAAACTTTTAGTCAAGAAAAGAAAAAACACGAAGTCAACAGGAAATAAAAGTAAAGAAGAAACAAAAACAAAAAGTCAAGATTTTATAAGGAGAAAATTTCAAAAATTTTCACAGGATTGAAAATGGAGTGGTGTCTGGGATTGCTGGAAATGGAGTGGGGGAAGAGGTATAAAAATGTTTTAAGACAAGTGTCTTTTTGCAACGCCTTAAGTGTGGCCAGGCAAATGCTTGAGGCCACCCACAATTATGACAATAATGCCACAACCAAACGACCAAGCAACAAAGAACCTTTAACACAAAAACTTGTCCATTATGGTTTCAAGAACTAAAGTAATCCTGCCAATTCCCACACTTAAATATTATTGTTTGCTAAGCAAAGAAAAATAAAACTGATTTCTTGAGGTATAAAATATTACAAGAAATATAAACCAATAGATTTGTTGGCTCAAGTGGGCCAGTGAAGGAGAATAATATACCAAAAGATTTTGTGCATAAAAATTGTATATTGTCGTTTTAAGGGACATTTGATATTCAGCTTCATGACTTGTCTTCACGTTTTTGATTGTTGAGTCTTACCTTTGTTCTTGTTAGCTAAGTACTCATGATAATTAGAGTCAGATTTATTTTCAATTTGTAAGAAATCAAAAAGTTTGTGTATTTTTACTTGTTACAAAAAAATACCTTTGTCTTACAAAAAATGGGTAAGTCTAAGTAAATTTGTGTTAACTCAAAGAAAAATGCTAAAACATTAACTTTTGCTAAGTGCCTTAATAAAGGGGTAGAAAATTTACCATGATTGTAAGTTAAAGATCTTGATGATACTTTAAGGCGTTAATTAACAGCCAAAGGGTAACTTTGAACTGAAAGCTAATTAAATTGCGATAAAGGGAAGTCTTTTGCGAAAAGAAATTTGCACTTCTTTTGTGCAAAATGAAGGAATGGGTTGAGATTATAAATTGTGTATTTGAAACAGCTAATTCTTTAACTATGACTTTTACTATGACTATGACTTTGACTATAACTATGACTACGACTATGACTTTGTCTATGACTTGTCTATGACTTTGACTATGACTATGACTTTGACTTTGACTTTGACTTTGACTATGACTATGACTATGACTTTGACTATGACTATGACTATGACTATGACTTTGACTATGACTATGACTTTGACTATGACTATGACTTTGACTATGACTATGACTATGACTATGACTTTGACTATGACTATGACTTTAACTTTGACTTTGACTTTGACTATGACTATGACTTTGACATTGACATTAACTATGACTATGACTATGACTATGATTATGACTATGACTATGACTATGACTTTGACTATGACTATCACTTTGTCTTTGACTTTGACTATAACTATAACTATGACTATGACTTTGACTTTGACTATGACTTTGACTATGACTTTGACTATGACTTTGACTATGACACTGACTATGACTATGACTTTGACTATGACTATGACTTTGACTATGACTTTGACTTTGACTATAAAATTAAATAAATTGACAATTAAACTAATTTATTTGACAATAATTCTACTATGACTTTGACTACATTGACTTTGACATATTTGAATAGTCTATTTAAGGTCGTAGTAAAAGTCGTAGCCATACTTATTCAATTGGAGGTCCAAATTTTAATAACATTTATAAATATAATGTCCTAATAGTCATTATTAATTTAATATGATGAAAACGTTATAGTATAGTATTAAAATAAACTATAAATTTCGTATTCAATAGTTCTTCAGCTTCTATTAAAATTACAATTTTAAGGCACAAGCTGCGCACGCTTTTCTGTTAATTTTTTTTCCGAAATCTTCCGCTTTTCTTTTTCGATACTCTACCACCCCTTATAAAATTAGTTTTTAAAAAAACCCAATTACAAACACAAAAGACGGTTACATTTTCGTTCTTTCCTATGAAACTAAAAAAACATTAAGTAATTCCTAAGCGCCTGAATGAATTCGTAAGGACATCTGTCATCTAAACAAAACAAGCTTTTCCTTACAGACACTCATACATATGCTCAAAAGTACAGTGAGCGCTGATCTTCATAAGAGGGTTCCTCATAATGACGGGAGGACATACAATGGAAAGCAAACAGCGATAATGAAAAATTTTCTGCAAGATAAGAACTACAGAGACATTCTTATTGTTAGTTTCAAAATAAAAAAAATCCACAACTCATGATGGTTACAGCCAATCTTTTCAACCCTCTCCGACAAGGCGTTGTTTTGTTTTGGCATGTTCAACACAACCACATTTAAGCATTTTCTAGACTTGTTGTTGCTGTAGACGATCATTAAAATTAAAAAAAGTTCCTTTCTATATTCCAAAGAAAACTCTTAACATATAAAACTTCTATAAAAATTTATTCCACTATGAGTCGGGAGAAAAGTTAAAACCACCCCTAAAACTCCAAAATTCTTTATCATCAAATTACTTTTTGATAATACAATTTTCAATGTTGCTGGCACGAGTCCTTTTTATTCTTCACGATCCTTTATAGTTGTTGCTTTTATTACATTTTATTTGCACAATAGACTTATAAGACAGACGGACTGAATGATCGTCATTCACTCCGTTCCCTCTTCCATAGAAATTTATTTGCTTTATAGAAATTAACAAAAGGTGCGCTCGCTCGCTCGTCTTCCTGGTTTTCGTAAATTCAATTTGAAGAGTTTGTTGACTTGAAGGAGTAAGTAAATACGATTGGAACATCTGCTGCTTATTTTTAAGGGAAATAATGATCAGAATTTGATTTAGAAAAGAGGTGCTCAATAAAAGTAGGAGGCATATGTTGTAGAAAATATGAGGGTGATTAGATATGGAATGTTAAAAGTGTATATTCTAAGCCAGAGTTTAATGGTCTAACGCTTAACTGAAGTTATAGACAAGGATATTTTTAGACTAATAGTCGAAGCCGGGTCAATGTTAAAGATACAGTTAAAGTCAATTCAAAATTTTGAAGAACTGTAAAAATTATATGAGCTAGGAGAATGAATATGCAAAATGTCACTCCGACTTTGAATATGACTCTGTCTATAACTATGACTTTAATAATTTCTTTACTATGGCCTTGACTTTGATGCTGACTTTGGATTCGGCTATGACTTTGACTTCGACTTTAGCTATGACTTTGACTATGAATATGACTTAGACTATGTCTATGACTTTGACTATGACTTTGACTATGACTATGACTATGACTATGACTATGACTTTGACTTTGACTATGACTTTGACTTTGACTATGACTTTGACTATGACTATGACTTTGACTATGACTATGACTATGACTATGACTATGACTATGACTTTGACTATGACTATGACTATGACTATGACTTTGACTATGACTATGACTATGACTTTGACTTTGACTAAGACTTTGACTATAACTTTGACTATGATGTTGACTATGACTTTGACTATGACTTTGACAATGACCTTGACTATGACTTTGACTATGACTATGACTTTGACTATGACTATGACTATGACTCTGACTCTGACTTTGACTTTGACTATGACTTTGACTTTGACTATGACTATGACTATGACTATGACTATGACTATGACTATGACTATGACTATGACTATGACTATGACTATGACTCTGACTCTGACTCTGACTATGACTATGACTTTGACTATGACTATGACTTTGACTATGACTATGACTATGTCTATGACTATGACTATGACTTTGATTATGACTGTGGCTATGACTATGACTTTGACTTTGACTATGACTATGACTATGACTATGACAATGACTATGACTATGACTTTGACTTTGACTATGACTATGACTATGACTTTGACTATGACTATGACTTTGACTTTGACTATGACTATGACTATGACTATGACTTTGACTTTGACTTTGACTTTGACTTTGACTATGACTATGACTATGACTATGACTATGACTATGACTTTGACTATGACTATGACTATGACTATGACTATGACTTTGACTATGACTATGACTATGACTATGACTATGACTTTGACTATGACTATGACTATGACTATGACTATGACTATGACTTTGACTATGACTTTGACTATGACTATGACTTTGACTATGACTATGACTATGACTATGACTATGACTATGACTTTGACTTTGACTAAGACTTTGACTATAACTTTGACTATGATGTTGACTATGACTTTGACTATGACTTTGACAATGACCTTGACTATGACTTTGACTATGACTATGACTTTGACTATGACTATGACTCTGACTCTGACTTTGACTTTGACTTTGACTATGACTTTGACTTTGACTTTGACTATGACTATGATTATGACTCTGACTCTGACTCTGACTATGACTTTGACTATGACTTTGACTTTGACTATGACTATGACTATGACTATGTCTATGACTATGACTATGACTATGACTTTGATTATGACTGTGGCTATGACTTTGACTTTGACTATGACTATGACTATGACTATGACTATGACTATGACTATGACAATGACTATGACTATGACTTTGACTTTGACTATGACTATGACTATGACTATGACTATGACTTTGACTTTGACTTTGACTATGACTATGACTATGACTTTGACTTTGACTTTGACTTTGACTTTGACTTTGACTTTGACTATGACTATGACTATGACTTTGACTTTGACTATGACTTTGACTATGACATTGACTATGACTTTGGCTTTGACTATGACTATGACTATGACTATGACTATGACTATGACTTTGACTATGACTATGACTATGACTTTGACTATGACTTTGACTATGACTTTGACTATGACTTTGACTATGACTTTGACTATGACTTTGACTATGACTTTGACTATGACTTTGACTATGACTTTGACTATGACTATGACTATGACTATGACTATGACTTTGACTATGACTATGACTATGACTTTGACTTTGATTATGACTTTAACTATGACTTTGACTATGACTATAACTTTGACTTTGACGTTGACTATGACTATGACTATGACTATGACTATGACTATGACTATGACTATGACTATGACTATGACTATGACTATGACTATGACTATGACTATGACTATGACTATGACTATGACTATGACTATGACTATGACTGTGACTGTGACTGTGACTGTGACTTTGACTATGACTTTGGTTATGACAATGACTAAGACTTTGACTATGATTATGACTTTGACTATGACTATGACTATGACTATGACTTTGACTATGACTTTGACTTTGACTTTGACTATGACTTTGACTATGACTATGACTATGACTATGAATATGACTATGAGTTTGACTTTGACTATGACTATGACTATGACCTTGACTATGACTTTGACTATGACTTTGACTATGACTATGACTATGACTACGACTATGACTATGACTATGACTATGACTATGACTATGACTATGACTATGACTTTGACTATGACTATGACTATGACTATGACTATGACTATGACTATGACTATGACTTTGACTATGACTATGACTTTGACTATGACTTTGACTATGACTTTGACTATGACTTTGACTATGACTTTGACTATGACTTTGACTATGACTTTGACTATGACTTTGTCTATGATTTTGACTATGACTTTGACTATGCATTTCACTATGACTATGACTTTGACTATGACTATGATTTTCAATATAAGAGACAGTTTTTAATTATACACAAATTTGATCATAACATTTTAATCGGCTGAAAGATCAACTTTTTACGAGTATTTAAAAAAAATAATGAAAAAAGGATATTTGTAGTGTTTTATAAAAAAATCTCTAAAAGCATCACAACTATTAAGTCTGTATCCTTTTTGGATTAGATCCTCCATATGCAATCACATTTTCTAGTTATTCAAAAATAAAATCCAAAATCTTTTTCATTAAAAAAAAATTTATTTCAAAAAATTTGCTACAAAAACACATAAATTTATGCCCAATTTTGAACCAGTTTTTCTCCATCTCTTTTACTCTTTCGCTCATTTCTTGCAGCTTTCTTTAATTGTGTGTGTCCTTGATCCTGTCTGCTATTGTTTAATATATTGCACGTGTGTGTGTTTTTGTAGATGTTTACCTTTTTTAGAGAATTTCTTTGCTACTTTTTGCAGCATCAAAAAAATCCTCATTACATTTGCTTTAAGCAAATTTTAATACATTTTGTTGTTGTGTCGTGTTGTTTGCCACAAGCATTTAGAAAAAAATTATTTTGTATTGTTTTGCCATCATCATCATCTTCACAATTGCAGTCGTCATCTCATCATCATGATTACGGGTAAAATAACTCAATTGCAGCTGCCTCTTTTGGCTTTTTACCTTTAACCATGCCAATGTCATTTATGTGTGCTCATATCAGAACTACTTACTTAAGCAATTACACCGTTTCTTGGGTAAAATATACGAACAATATAAGTTTGCTTTAACTATGACTTGGGTGGTGGGTGACTTAGACTATGACAATGTTTTTGACTAAGATTTTGACTACGTCTTTAACTAGACTTTGTTTTTGACTATGACTTTGACTACTTCTTTGACTAGACTTTAACTAAAGACTATATAATATAAAGATGTTGCACTTCCGTATACTGATTTGAGGTATGGTCGTTTTGAAAAGTCCCATAAAATGAGAGTATACCGCTTTTGCTCTAATTCGGAAACAAAATCTTGATTACGACCACTGTTATGACTATGATTTTGACTAAGACTTTGGCTTTTACTGCGATTTTAACTATAACTCTGACTACGACTTTATTAAGGTTTTGTCGATGTTTTAAAAGAAAACTGTGTGCCTTGGTTTCATAGCTTTAAATTTTGTACTGTTTCTTTTGGAAACAGTGTAGTCCCTCTTATATCCCTCTCAGTCAGCAGCAAGAATGACGAATGCTTTACTTTCTGGAACACACAACCAAAAACAACTTTGAACACTCTTCTTATTTTTTCTTTTTTTTTTTGTTTATTTTCCAATTCTTTTACTTATGGGTAGTTATTGTTCTCAATTTTTCAAAATTATTTCAAATCTTTTGTTCTCCTTCGAAACACAGCTAGAAAACAGGATATTATTTTGCAGCAAGAAATAACAACAAAACACCAAATCCCAACGACTTATACATGAACACAATCACACACACATACTCATACTTCTTCATATGTGTAGTAATTTTTGTTGTTCTTATCGCCTGAAAATAAATCTGTGTTCCTTAGGTTCCTTTTTCGTCCTTAAACAATTGTTACATATACAGATTTTTGTTTATTTTAATTCCTTTTTTAGTTTCTTTTCGCAAATTGACATTTGCCGAAATTTTTTGGCCAAAGATTTTTGCAAAAGGGATGTTTTGTTTGCAATATTTTTATTGTTTTTTGCCTAAGCTTCAAAAGAAGGATAATATTCAAATTGTAGTTAACGAAAAGGATTATATTCTAATAACACACATTTGTTTTTTAACTTTCATACTTTGTTCTATATTTTTGGGTATGTACGAGAATATATGTATGTGGGATCATATTTTAACTTCTTTTTATTTTTTTGTTGACAATTTTAGGTCATGGTTGTCTTAAATTATTTTTGATTTTAAATAAATTTGATTTTTAGATTGAGTGAGGGGAAGAATGCACAAAACTCCTAACAATTTATTCAATCAATATAATTCGTATTTCATCTATTAATTATTCAGCTTTTTTACGAGTATCGAAGTCGTATCTTCGACAACGGCTGTTTAGTAAAGAAATTGTGTCTATATTTCCTTTAATCTAGTACTAAATTGTCTTAATCGAAAATGGTATCTTAAATTTTTTATTTAATTTGTATTTTTCTAATACTTATAGGGCAGCAATTTCTCTAACTTTTTTTTATCAGCTCTAGTTTTCGAGATATATTTTTTTTTTAAATCACATATCAACACGATTTTGAGTAACATAAGTCAAGAACAGTTTAACCTACTTAGTGAAAACAAAACAATAAAATTTAGGTACAATATTACCTTTATGCTGCCCTAACATAGTTTTAACTTCACTCAGAAGTTTTGGAGATATAGCCTAATATATGGCGAAAAAGTATTATTTTTGTTTTCCAAAAATTCATAAAAAATACAGATAATAACAAAAGTTCCAATATTTTTCTATAGCCTTATAGGCAGATATATCTATATATATAAAACTCTAACGTGACTGACTGACTGACTCATCATCGCCCAGCCCAAACGGCTAAAGCTAGAGAGCTGAAATTTTGACAGCTGGTACCTTTTTCGAAGTATAGATCCGCTAAGAAGGGATTTTTGCAAATTCAACTCTAAGGGGGTAAAAAGGGAAAAATTAGTAATGGTGTATCTCCGGAAGTTAACGTCATAGGCCCAAAAATGAAATTGCGTTGGGATCAACTACAAAAATAAGAAAAAAATAAGACACGTATTTGGTACTTTTTAGCAGATGGGACAAATAGGGGGTAAAAAGGGTAAAAATAAAATGTTTGTATTATTTTTAACCCATGTGTATCTTTTGAACCAATCAACATAGTATCAAAATTCAAAATGGAGACGGTAAACAAAAAAAATATTAGACATGTTTTTGGTACTTTTTTGATTCAGGAAACGAGGTACAAGCGGGGAAAAAATTTAGAGCAGGTCCATTTTTCTTTTTCTTTGTATTTCACTTGAACCAATAAAGCTAGAATAAAATTTATAGGGAGGTCGATTGCCAAGTTCAAAATATCAAATACGTGCTTGGTACTTTTTTCAATTAAAGGGTTAAAAAAGGGAAAAATCGGTAACAATAAACCTCTTTAACCAAAAGCGATAGAAGCGAAGATTAAATTGGTTTGAGATTCGCACTTAAAATTAAGGGACACGTGTTCGGTACGGGATCTTTCTATATGCGCGCAAAATACCCTTAGGTCACTTTCTCTATGCGCTGTCACATATCGTCGTGCGGGAGTTTATGTACCACTTTAGGTTTTCGACCCTAAATTTTTCAAATCTCCAATCCGTTTTCGGCTATCTCGTCTAGTTTCTGATATAAATAGTGTCTGTTTTGTTCTATATTCATCCAAAAAACACAAAATTCTTGTATAGTTTTTTTTTAGAAAAATTAAGTTAAAACTTTAAGATCGATTTTCTCAAAATGCATTTTTGGCGTATAGAGCACATAAACTCCCGCACGACGATATGGGAAATTTGATTTTTGATATTGTCAAACTGAACTGAAACACAGAAACCACCTATTTAGTCCACCACCATTCTGACCGACTTATGGTAGTAAGTGTTCTGAAGCCTTGGTTTCTCTACAGCTTTACAGAAAAAGCTTTCATAACGCCGATGTGAAAGAAACTGTCAATCACCTTTACTGTCACTGCCCAGCCCTTGCAGATCATAGGGCTTATTATCAAGGCTACTTCCTTCTACACGATCTATCTGAGGTCTCCAGTGTTACGATTCGTTGTAGTATCTGGCTGGCTAAGCCTTTGTTGCTTTGGTAGTCAAAAATTTGTTCTTCTCTACAAGTAGCAAGTAACTCAAAGGGTTCACCTTCTAGGATCCAAGTAATAAGCCAACTGGCCGTACAAAAACGGAAGATGAAGAAATTTCTGCAGGTTACTTTAGGCAAAAATTTACGATATAGTTTTAGCTGATCTGATATTCAAAGTAAGAGAGCTCAGTGTTTTAAATTTTTACGAACACTTGGGTATGATAACGCTTTTCGAAAGATGGCTGCCTCATTTGCCCACAATCAATCACAAACGCAACCGTTTGACATTTTTATATGAATGTTTCGTTCGTTTCGTAACCGTAAACAAAACGTGGATTCAAAACAACACACAGGAGATCAAATAATTTATCGGGACGAATCACTGCCAAAGAAAGCTATAAAGTCATGGCGATAGTTTTTTTGGGTTGCACTGGGTACGATCCACATTGACTACCTTTAAAAGGCGGAAAGCAATCAATATTCAAATATTACTAATTATTGTGTAGACTCAAACAGGAATTGACTAAAAGGACCATATTTGGCTAAAACAAAATATATTCGATCTGAAAATAGCAAGAGTACACTCATGTTCAGTTTCCATGACACACAACCATTAATTGGGCTACGAATTGCTCTATCATCCACAATAGTCTCCGGATTTGGAACCCCCTCACTATTTCTTGTTCACATACTGGAAGAAATAAATCGGCGGAAAAAGATTTGACTCCAATGACAAAAAGTGTAAAAAATTTAAGAAACGTGAGACTAAGTGTAATAAACGTCAAAAGGGATTATGTTGAAAAATAAACTTTTTGTACAAAGACCGGAGTTTCTTTCAAAAAGACACGAACCTATTGATCTGACCTTGTATTTTAAAAAATCGATTTGTTTTAATAAAAAAAATTCAGGGGCCAAATTGCTGCATTCAATATCAATCGAAAACTCAGACTTGTTAGCAAATATTCTGTACATTAGGGGTTTTCAAAAAAATATATTTTGCAAAAAATCAGGGAACTTTCATTGAACCTTATATATTATATTTAATTTTGAGTATCCTAAAAGTATGCTACACAATTTTTTCAAAAATATCTATCATTTCGATGTTATTTGAATGAAAAACGTTAATTGATCGAGCAAAAAACATGAACCGTCTCAAAGCAATTCAGAAGCCAATATCCATAAAAAAGGTGTTGATGTCTGTTTGGTGGGATTTTAAAGAAATAGTTTTCTTCTTTTTTTCTTTTTCAATTTTAGCGAAATTTTAGTTGAAAAAGAAAAAAAAAATAAAAAATTTTAAACTAAGTAAAATGTTTTTGTAAATTGTCTTCGGCAAGTCCTCAAGGACATGTAATGGCCAGTGAAAATTGTAATAACTCGAAAACTGTTTAACCGATTTTAAAGACTTATTGGAAAAATCATTGCGTTTGCACTAAGAACCAGAATCCACTTTTTTGCAAAAGGGGGAATAATAGCTTTAATTTTGCAAAAACTGAAAAATTTGTAAATTTTTTTTATTTAAACGCTATTTTTCAGATTTGGGGCCTATGCGCTACGTGTTAACGTTATCCAATTTGACTAAAATTTTGTGGGTGGAAGTTTCTCACCAAATCTCACAATAATCCGACATGCACCTCTTGAAATTTGGAAAATTTATTTTTTTTATACATTTGAAAACCCTCTATAATGCGTATATCAAGCAAAAAACTAAAATTTTGTGAAAATGAGCGAATTCACTTAATTGTCGATTTATGGTCGATATCTCATTTTGTTGCTATTATATGTCGCTATGCGATAAAATAATAAATCTGGAAATTTTTTACCGTTTTCGATTTTTCATGATTTTTTTAAAACGAAAATTTTTGCCATTTTTATGTAAAAAATATATTTTTTTCTTAAGTTTTTTATTATAACTCCGATACTATTGATCCGATTGAAACGCGATATATAGACGAATTAAAGGCTATGTAAATCTTAATTTTTCTGATTTTATTTTAATAATATCGGACTAGTAGTTTTTGAGTTATCATTTATTATTTGAAAAAACGTCTAAAAAAAATTTGCAATTTAAAAAAAAAAATTTTTAAAAAATCTTGCCATAGAATTTAAAAATTTTACCATTTTTGTACAAAGGTAGTCAAATTGTATAGTGGTTTTAAGAGCACATGAATTTTTTTTTATTTTGTTGTGCTGTGTAATTATATAAATTGATTTGTTGTGACCGAACCCAGGCTGGATCTGATATGTTTGGCTTAGTAGTAGACGTGCTCAATAACTAAGTTACAGATCCCTCAAAATGACATAAATATACATTTAGAAATCTCTTAAAAATATACAAATGGTGACAAATTTATTAAATATATTTTCCTTCCCTACATCTCTGCATCATTCGTCTTCACTGACATTATTATCAAAGTGCTAAATCTCATTGTGCTTTAAAAGTCTTTTAACAACTTTATCATATTTGCTACAATTACCTCCCTCAATTAACAGCCAAAGGAAATCCCCTGATAACATAATTAATTAAACATTACACTTTAAACGCCTTCCTATTTTTTTTTTCATTTTCTTCTACTTCATCTTAAACACTGTCATCATAGTCAACAACATCATCGTAGTCATCATCATCATCAACATTATTATAAAACACTTATAAACACTTTATTACTAACAAAACGCCCACTTGTCTCTAAGACAATTTAAAGCCAGAAAACAAGAACAACAATAGCAACAACAAAAAAATTATATCCCCGAGAACATCACAAGCCATCTGGAAAGATACACAAACAAAAAAAAAACAAAAAAAACAACAACAAGAGATAATAAAGTGTAATCTAACACCATTTAATTTATAAACGCTACATTTAACACTTACCCACAAAAGAAAACATTGAAGCTACGTATTTACAGTGAGTAACTAAATCCCTTAGAGACACTTAAGATGTTCACACGTTCACTTAAACTTCACCACAAGGACTGACAACAAGAAGGTTGCAAACAACCAACTCTACCATCTTCAAACTCCGACTTAACTTAAACTTCCAGATACTTGTGTGCTAACGTAAAGACATTTCAAACTAAACTACTTACAGGAATTCCTAAACTCAAGACTTATAGTCGTCTTTTCTAACAACTTCTTGAGAATTTAAAGATTCTCTTCTCTTGCCTATCCTTGTATTTGCACACGAAGTCCTTTGAAATTATTATTCTTTAAAAAGCAGAAAAAAATTCTCAAATACTTAAACTCATACTCATACATATTTTCTTTACTTAACAAATTAAAAGGGGAAAGAGCAAAAGGATATTTATTCCTTCTTAGAACAACAAAAAATTCTTAAGAAAACTCTTACAAAAACATTTTCGAAGACAAGAGACAGTTGCGGCGAAGTTTTTTTTTTTTTTTTTGTTTTTGCTGAGAAACGACTAGCAGAAGTTAGTGGTAGTGGTGTTAGTAGTTTTTATATAAATAATTTTTTTGTTTCTTAGTGAGTGTGAGAGTTTTAAAGAAAATTTATTATTGTGGTATCTGTGTGTGTGTTTGTGTGTCAGTCTCAAACGTTGCGTGTTGGTTGGTTGCTTAAGCTTGTTTTCTGTGTATGGTATGAGTTTTCTTAGGGGTTCCCGAGTTATAGTCGATTTTCTTTGTGTTTGTGTGTCATTTCTCCTTCTTTTTCTTGGTATTTTGTTTCAAGTTTCTTCCCCGCAATTGGTTTAGGTTTCGGTTGCTTAAGTGTTTTTTTTTTCTTTTATATACTTGGAATTACTATTTTGTAGGTATCTTTATGTTTGTTTTTTTTTCGATTGGATTGGATTCTTATTGGTGTTTTATGATTGGCTTATAAGAATAAATATAATAACGAGGTTATCCGTACTTACTGCTGTTAAAAAGGTAATAGCAGTAGTACTTTAATACTTTAAATATTATTATCAATTACTCTCAGATACTCTAATAAAGAAACCCGGGAAACGAGCTAGAGTTGTAAGCCTTATTGAGTTCATGACAAATCGAAAAGAAAAACCTCAGAAATAAGTCCAGGTTTGGGAGTTATTCTCAAAAAAAAGATTTTAACGAGGTTCGTGAAATTATTAACCCGAAAAACTTACCTTATTTCTTAGAATATAAGCTTTCTGCATACAGTTAGTAAAAGCTTGATCCCTTGACTATTCAAAACTGTTTAAAACTTTAAAATCGATCTGAAATGTGTGAGTTGGAGGTACTATAGTACAACGACCCACCCAAAAACAGCTTTGGCGAATATCTTAACATTTTACAAGTGTTTCGAAGTGTTTGAAAATGTTTTTTGAATGTCCCCACCTTGGCCTATAACCCCCAATAGGTCGCCTTCCAAGTTTTTACAAAAGTTGGTCTTTTGTGGCAAATGAACTTGCAATAAAACGATATAATACATTTTTTCCTTCAATTTAGTTTATGTCTTTCATTGGCAATTCTTAGCTTAATATGCAAATATATGCACATGGCCTATAAACTGCTTTAAAGCTAAGACTTTAGTCTTTGAGCGGGAATAAATTTTGTTCCGTTAGTAATAAGAATAAAAAGTTATACTTGGTGAAACTAAAAAAAAAAAAAATTTGTCAATTTTCTAAATACATAACACATTTTTTTCTTTAATTTTGTTTATATTTTTCATTGGCAATTTTTAGCTTAATATGCAAATATAAGCACATGGTCTATAAACTGCTTCAAAGCTAAGACTATAGTCTTAAAAAAATAATAAATTTTATTTCGATCAGTATTGAACATAAAAAGTTATATTTGGTAAAACAAAAAAAAAATGTATAATTTTTTCTATATAATCTTTTTTATAAAAATGTTTTACAACTTTTCCTTAAAATTTTTTTATACCGTTCATTGACAATTTTAGTCTATATCTATATAATCTTTTTTATAAAAATGTTCTACAACTTTTCCTTAAAATTTTTTTATACCGTTCATTGACAATTTTAGGCTAAATATGCAAATATATGCACATGATATATATAGCGCTTTAAAGCTAAGACTTTAGTCTTTAAATGAGAATAAATTCAGTTTCATTAGTTTTGAGCATAAAAAGTTATATTTCAAAAAACTAACTTTTTTTAAATTTTTCTATATAATTTATTTTTTATTCTAAAAATGTCCTATATTTTTTCCTTAAAATTTTCTTATATCGTTCATTGTCGATTTAAGGCCTTATTTGCAGATATATGCACATGATCTATATATTGCTTTAAAGCTAAGACTTTAACCTTTAAATGAGAATAAATTTAGTTTTGTTAGTTTTACGCATAAAAAGTTATATTTCGATAAACTAAACTTTTTTTTTTAATTTTTCTATATAATTTATTTTTTATTCTAAAAATTTCTTATATTTTTTCCTTAAACTTTCTTATAACGTTCATTGGCAATTTTATTATAAATATGCAAATATATGCAAATAATATATACAGCGCTTTAAAGCTAAGACCTTAGTCTTTAAATGAAAATAAATTTTGTTTCATTACTTGAGAGCATAACAAGTTATGTTTCAAAACACTAACAATTTTTTAAATTTTTCTATATAATTTTTTTTTTCTAAAAATTTCCCACATTTTTTCTTATAAATATTCTTATATCGTTCATTGTCGATTTTAGGCTAAATATGCAAATATATGCACATGATATATACACTGCTATAAAGCAAAGACTTTAACCTTTAAAAGAGAATAAATTTAGTTTTGTTAGTTTTGAGCATAAAAAGTTATATGTCAAAAACTAAAATTTTTCTTAATTTTTCTGTATGATTATCTTTTTTTTTTGATTCTAAAAATTTCCTTCATTTTTTCCTTAAACTTTTTTTATATCGTCCATTCTCGATTTTAGGCTAAATATGCAAATATATGCACATGATCTATATATCAATTAAAAGCTAAGACTTAACATTTAAGCCTTTTAATGACAAAAAATTCACAGTCGTAAGTTTCCAGCATAAAAAGCTATAGTATTTCGAAAACTACATTTTTTTTTTATTAATTTTATATATACACTTTTTTATTCTAAAATTTTCCTAAATTTTTCCTTAAACTTTTTTTATATCGTTTATTTTCAATGAGAAAAAATTCACAGTCGTAAGTTTCCAGCATAAAAAGCTATAGTATTTCGAAAACTACATTTTTTTTTATTAATTTTATATATACACTTTTTTATTCTAAAATTTTCCTAAATTTTTCCTTAAAATTTTTTTTATATCGTTCATTTCCAATTTCGGGATTAATATGCAAATATATGCACATAATTTAAATGACGTTTAAAAGCTTAGACCTTAAACTTAAAATGAGAATAAATTTAGTTTCGTAAGTTTTTTGTATAAAAAGTTATATTTCGAAATAAAAGTACATATTTTTCTAAATACATTTTTTTTTGATTTTTAAAATTTCCTGCATTTTTTCTTCAAATGTTGCTAATATAATTCATCGCCAATTTCAGGCTAAATATGCAAATATATGCACATGATCTATAAATCGCTTAAAAGCTTAGACCTTAAACTTTAAATAAAAATTCATTTAGTTTCATAAGTTGTTAGCATAAAAAGTTATTTTTTGTAAAACTTAAAAAAATTTTAATTTATCTATGAAATTTTTTTCCAAAAAATTTTCTAAATTTTTCCTTAAACATTTTTTATATTGTTTCAATTTCAAGCTATATATGCAAAAATATGCACATGATCTATACACGGCCTTAAAGCTAAGACTTAAGGCTTTAAATGAGAATAAATTTACTTAAGTAGATTTTTAGCATAGAAAGTTATGTTTCTTAAAACTAAAAAAATATAAAATTTTTCTATGAATGTTTTTTTTTTTCTAAAAATTTCCTAAATTTTTTACTTAAACTTTGTTTATATTGTTAATTGTCAATTTTAGGCTATATATGCAAATATATGCATATAATCTATATACTACTGTAAAGCTAAGACTTTTGTCTTAAAATGAGCATAAATTTAGTTAAGTAGATTTTTAGCATTAAAAGTTATATTTCCAAAAGCTAAACATATTTTTTTAATTTTTCTATATACATTTTTTTTGATCCTAAAAATTTCCTGAATTTTTTCCCTAAACTTTGTTTATATCATTCTTTGTTTATTTAGGGCTAAGTATGCAAATATATGCACATGATCTATATACCGCTTTAAAGCTAAGACTTAAGCCTTTAAATGAGAATAAATTTAGTTCCGTAAGTTTTTAGCATAAAAAGTTATTGGTCGCAAAACCAAAAAAATTTGTTAATTTTTATATGAAAAAAAAAAGTTTCTAAAAATTTTCTAAATTTTTACTTTATAGTAAATTTTAGGCTAAATATGCAAACATATGCACATGATCTATATACTGCTTTAAAGCTAAGACTTTTGGCTTTTAATGGGAATAAACTGAGTTATGTAGGTTTTCAACATAAAAAGTTATATTGAGAAAACAACTAAAAGAAATTTTTAATTTTTTGAAATAAAATTTTTTAATTCTTAAAATTTTCTATGCCTTCAGTTTGGTTTACAAAATGGAATTTTCAACCCTCTAATGATATTTTACATATCAATTTTAGTCCATTCAAATGTAAGTCTATCAAAGTAACTATAAAACTAATTATAACATGATCTATAAGATCATTAAATAAAAATTATGACCTTTTTAAAAAATAACCTTCCATCAAAAACCTTAAAAGAAAATTTTCTTTTGAATCGACATATGGCGATTAAAATGTATTTAAAGACATAACAATAATGAAAAATATTCAATGAAAACTTTTTGTTTGAGAAAAATTTATTTGAACAAATGAAAGAAAAATTTTTGAAAATCATTGAGCCATAATTAATACGCGATATTACAACATATGAGCGTATTCCGAGAATTTTTAATACTTAATTTTAAAAATTTGTTTTATTTTAATACATTGATCTTTGATCTTACTTATCTTCCGATCTAAACCATAAAAAGTCAATATTTGTTTAAGCCATTGAAGATTTGAATTAGCACGTTTTGGCATTTCGAATTAAAATTCAAAAATCAGTTCGTGTTTTAGAAAAAGGTGCAAAAAAGAGCAAGATCATTTAGTGAAATTGAATATTATAAATATTGAAAATTTCCAAAAATTTATAGAACGTGTTTAGGTTTATGCTGTAATCAATATCGCCAGCATGTTGCACATTTCTTTCAACATCATCTCTTTCTTCGCTTAGCCAAGATGTGCATCTTTTGTTGAAACACAAAAAAATCATCTGCTAATGTTTGCGGCTCTGACAAAATGTGCAAAACTTGTCTTTGAATTGATTTCTTTAATTTTTTTCCTTTCCAATTCCCTTCCGCACTTAACCTTCTGTCGTCTTTTTTGGTGTTTGTAAAATCTTTTGATTTTTAACATCTGATCACAGGAAATCTTTAGAAATCAGTTGCTGTTTGTTGTGATTTAATTCAATCAATAAATGTGATCTTTGTTATCATCTGCTGATTTTGTTGGGGTAAAAATTTTGGTTCTCTTTTGATATAACATTTGTAGCTAATTTTTTTTTGATATAAAAATATCTAGATATCTGTTAGATAGTGTTAAAAAAATAACCATCAGGTGTTGAGTTATAAATAGCTCGTGCTTGAAAATTGCAACATATGATGGTTTTGGTGATTATATCTTAAAATAAACGATCTTAGTTTTTTCAAAATATTTGTTCTTCCTAAACAAACCCCAATTTTTCTCTACTTACTATAGCAAAACATCTTAACTTCTTCACAATTCTGCATTTTAAAATACCCGCTTCTTTTTTTCTCTATCATTTTTTATTGGCCTACTTTCCATTAAGTCTTTAGCATTGACAAAACCCAAAAACTACTTGCACAATTTTATGTAAATTGTTAAAAACATATAAAAAAAAATTCTGCAAAATTGCATTTTATTAAGTTAATGAATTAACATAATTTATCAGCCTTTCATTAATAAAATATTTGAAAAAAAATTCAAAAACCTAAAGTACCCGCACAAATTTGTCAAGAGCCTAAATACAATTTGGAACGAAGAGCCACTTAGAGGTCGGAAATAAAAACTTTAGAAAATTAAGTTATCTTCAATACTACTTTTAATTTAAATGAAGTGAAACAAATAAATAAGTATTAATTTGTAAAAACCCAACTAAAAAAGTGTCATGATACCGCTAGTATCAAATATAAACCACTTGTCAAAAATTTAAAACCAAAAATAAAATAAATTAAAAATTTCCCTGATAAGGAAATTTTTTAGTATCAGAAAATCTTTAAAAATTTCTAAAATTCAATTTAAATTTTAAAATCTTAACAAAACTGCATTAAAAAGTTATAAAAATTTCCATAAACAAAAATTTCCCTTCAAGGGAAATTTTTTGTATTAAGGGAAATTTTAATATTTTTGTCAAATTTAAATTTAGCTTTTAATTCTAATTTCAGAAATAAACGTTTTTGACAAAAATCCCTTTAAATAAAAACTTCCCTCATAGGGAAATTTTTAAGTCTCATTGAATCTTTAAAAATTTCTTAAATTTAATTTTAGCTTTAAAATCTTAACAAAACTGCATTAAAAAGTTATACAAATTTCCTTTAACAAAAATTTCCCTTGAAGGGAAATTTTTTCTAATCAGAAAAATTAAAATTTTTAATGAAATTAAAATTCAGCTTTTAATTCTAATAACAGAAATATACGTTTTTAGCAAATAATTTCGTTAAATAAAAATTTCCCTAATTGGGAAATTTTTTTCTATTACGACAGCTTAAACATTTTTATAATTTTAATTTTAGTTTTGAAATTTTAACAAAACTGCATAAAAAGTAATAAAAATTTCAGTAAACAAAAATTTCCCTTGAAGGGAAATTTTTTCTAATCAGGGAAATTTAAATTTTTTTATTAAATTTAACTTCAACTTTTAATTCTTATTACAGAAATATACGTTTTTGACAAATAATTACTTTAAATAAAAATTTCTCTAACAGGGAAATTTTTTTCTATTACGACATCTTAAAAATTTTTATAAATTTAATTTAAGTTTTAAAATCTTAATAAAACTGCATTAAAAAGTAATAAAAATTTCAATAAACAAAAATTTCCCTTGCAGGGAAATTATTTCTAATCAGGGAAATTTAAATTTTTTTTATGAAATTTAACTTCTACTTTTAATTCTAATTACAGAAATATACGATTTTGGCAAACATTTCCATTTAATAAAAATTTCCCTATTAGGGAAATTTTTTAGTATCAGAAAATCTGAAAATTTTTCATGAATTTAATTTAAGTTTTAAAATCTTAACAAAACTGATTTAAAATGTTAAAAAAATTTCCTTTAACCAAAATTTCCCTTTAAGGGAAATTTTTTCCTATGGAGGAAATTAAATTTTTTTTATGAAATTTACACACAGCTTTTAATTCTTATTACAGAAATATACGTTTTTGACAAATAATTCCTTTAAATAAAAATTTTCCTATTAGGGAAATTTTTTAGTAACATAAAATCTTCAAAACTCCCTTAAATTTAATTTAAGTTTTAAAATCTTAACAAAACGACGTTAAAAAGTTATAAAAAATTTTCTTAAACAAAAATTTCCCTTCAAGGGAAATTTTTTCTTATGAAGGAAATTTAAATTTTTTTTATGAAATTTGCAGATAGCTTTTAATTCTTATTACAGAAATATACGTTTTTGTCCAATAATTCCTTTAAATAAAAATTTCCCTAATAGGGAAATTTTTTATTGTCAAAAAATTTTAAAAATTTTCTTAAATTTAATTTTAGTTTTAAAATCTTAACAAAACTGCATCAAAAAATTATAAAAATTCCTTTCAAAAAAAATTTCCCTTCAAGGGAAATTTTCTTTAATAAAGGAAATCATAATTTTTTTCTGAAATTTAAATTCATCCTTAAATTTTTATTACAGAAATATACGATTTTGACAAATATTTCCATTAAATAAAAATTTCCCTTATAGGGAAATTTTTTAGTATTAGAAAATCTTCAAAATTTTCTTAAATTTGATTTAAGTTTTAAATTCTTAACAAAACTGCATTTAAAAGTTATAAAAATGTTCTTAAAGAAAAATTTCCCTTCAAGGGAAATTTTCTTTAATAAAGGAAATTATATTTTTTTTCTGAAAATTAAATTCACCCTTAAATTTTTATTACAGAGATATACGATTATGGCAAATATTTCCATTAAATAAAAATTTCCCTATTAGGGAAATTTTTTAGTATCAAAAAATCTGAAAATTTTTCTTGAATTTAATTTAAGTTTTAAAATCTTAACAAAACTGCATTAAAAAGTCATAAAAATTTCCTTAAACAAAAATTTCCCTTTAAGGAAAATTTTTTCTAATAAAGGAAATTTAAATTTTTTTGTAGAATTTGAATTAAGCTTTTAATTCTTATTACAAAAATATACGTTTTTGACAAATCATGCCTTTAAATAAAAATTTCCCTAATAAGGAAATTTTTTAGTATCACAAAATCTTAAAACTTTTCTTAAATTTAATTTAAGTTTTATAATCTTAACAAAACTGCTTTAAAAAGTTTCAAAAATTTCCATAAACAAAAATTTCCCTCCAAGGGAAATTTTTTCTAATCAGGGAAATTAATTTTTTTTTACTTTCCTAAATTTAATTTTAGTTTTAAAATATTTACAAAACTGCATTAAAAAATTATAAAAATTTCCGTGAACAAAAATTTCCCTTCAACCAAATTTCCTATACCAAATTTGTACTCTTAATTTTTGTTTCTTCCAAAAATTTCTTTGACCTGTAGGATATAAACAGTTTTTAATAAAATTCTTTCCTTAAATATTAAACAACCATCAAACCCTTTCCATTTAAATTTATTAAGTGTTCAACAAAAAAAAAAAAAATATGAAGACTTCAAATAAGTAGAATCTTAAAACTTCATTAATTAAAAACAGATTTTCTGCCATCTTTAGTTCTTCATTATTCACACAATCCCTACTATTTTCTTTGCTGATTATTAAACGTTTCTTGCCCTCAAATTATTTTTTTATTTCGTACTAAACTCTTTTTTTTTTTCAATACACTTCCAAATGAACTAAAGAAGCAGGACAAACACTTCAGAGTCATAGTCAACGTCCTGTCCTCATCACTTAACATCAAAATGTTAGAATAACAATTTTGCAAAAAAAAAGAAGAAAAATGTCAATGCAGTTTCTTTTCAATCCGATTTACTTAAACTTAAAGTACCGCGAAAAATAAAAATTAAAAAAAAAATTCTATATAAATAATTATCATATTGAAGCGGTAGGTACGAGTAGATTGGAACTTGAGATTCCCCTAAAGTTTTTTTTTTTCAACATAATTCTAATATTTTTCCCCCAGTTGTTAGTTAAGTTCTTTTGTGATTGTTGCTGCTGCTGCAGATAAATGTTGCTACTGTTACTGTTGTTGTAATTTAATACTTGATGATGATTTTCTACTTGAAGGTTTTGTTGCAGGTCCTTTTGCCTCCTTTTGTTAGAAGATGGTCAAATCTAATATTTTTATTTTTCATTTATTAAATAGATATTTTATGGAAAATTGTATTATGTGTTTGTGTTTTTAGAAATGTTACTTCTAAGTGACACAGTGTCGCAATTTGATAAAAAAGTGAAGGTAATTTGATGAAAAAGCAAGGCAATTTTTCAGAAATTGATTATTTATAGGAAATTTAAAAAAAAAATTATATTTTTATAGATAATTTTTTAAAAATTTACTATTTTTATAGGAAATTTTTCAAAATTTTACTATTTTTATAGGAAAATTTTCAAAAATTTACTATTTTTATAGGAAATTTTTCAAAAATTTACTATTTTTATTGGAAATTTTTCAAAAATTTACTATTTTTATAGGAAATTTTTCAAAAATTTACTATTTTTATAGGAAATTTTTCAAAAATTTACTATTTTTATAGGAAATTTTTCAAAAATTTACTATTTTTATAGGAAATTTTTCAAAAATTTACTATTTTTATAGGAAATTTTTCAAAAATTTACTATTTTTATAGGAAATTTTTCAAAAATTTACTATTTTTATAGGAAATTTTTCAAAAATTTACTATTTTTATAGGAAATTTTTCAAAAATTTACTATTTTTATAGGAAATTTTTCAAAAATTTCCTATTTTTATAGGAAATTTTTCAAAAATTTCCTATTTTTATAGGAAATTTTTCAAAAATTTCCTATTTTTATAGGAAATTTTTCAAAAATTTCTTATTTTTAAAGGAAATTTTTCAAAAATTTCCTATTTCTATAGGAAATTTTTCAAAAATTTCCTATTTCTATAGGAAATTTTTCAAAAATTTCTTATTTTTATAGGAAATTTTTCAAAAATTTCTTATTTTTATAGGAAATTTTTCAAAAATTTCCTATTTTTATAGGAAATTTTTCAAAAATTTCCTATTTTTATAGGAAAATTTTCAAAAATTTCCTATTTTTATAGGAAATTTTTCAAAAATTTCCTATTTTTATAGGAAATTTTTCAAAAATTTCCTATTTTTATAGGAAATTTTTCAAAAATTTCCTATTTTTATAGGAAATTTTTCAAAAATTTCCTATTTTTATAGGAAATTTTTCAAAAATTTCCTATTTTTATAGGAATTTTTTTTTAAAATTTCCTATTTTTATAGGAATTTTTTCAAAAATTTCCTATTTTTATAGGAATTTTTTCAAAAATTTCCTATTTTTATAGGAAATTTTTCAAAAATTTACAATTTTTATAGGAAGTTTTTGAAAATTTTCCTATTTTTATAGGAAATTTTTCAAAAATTTCCTATTTTTATAGGAAATTTTTCAAAAATTTCCTATTTTTATAGGAAATTTTTCAAAAATTTCCTATTTTTATAGGAAATTTTTCAAAAATTTCCTATTTTTATAGGAAATTTTTCAAAAATTTCCTATTTTTATAGGAAATTTTTCAAAAATTTCCTATTTTTATAGGAAATTTTTCAAAAATTTCCTATTTTTATAGGAAATTTTTCAAAAATTTCCTATTTTTATAGGAAATTTTTCAAAAATTTCCTATTTTTATAGGAAATTTTTCAAAAATTTCCTATTTTTATAGGAAATTTTTCAAAAATTTCCTGTTTTTATAGGAAATTTTTTAAAAATTTCCTATTTTTATAGGAAATTTTTCAAAAATTTCTTGTTTTTATAGGAAATTTTTCAAAAATTTACAATTTTTATAGGAAATTTTTCAAAAATTTCCTATTTTTATAGGAAATTTTTCAAAAATTTCCTATTTTTATAGGAAAATTTTCAAAAATTTCCTATTTTTATAGGAAAATTTTCAAAAATTTCCTATTTTTATAAGAAATTTTTCAAAACTTTACTATAAAAGTTTGGAGTCAAAGGAGAGACAGAAGAGTATCTTGACTGTTAAAGATCAAAAGAAGTGAAAAATTAAAGAATGTACTTTCCTGATGTCCTTTTTAAGGCGAAAATCCTTTACCATCCTTTTTCTTGATTTAATATAAATCATATAACTAAATGTATAATCTATTAAATATCCTTCTTAAGACACTTACACCAAAGATTACCGCCTACTCACACATATTCTAATATAAATCCTCAAACCTTAGGACCTTCAGGACTAAGAAAATTATGAATGATTTTAATAGGACACAGGGGGAAAAGCCAGCATAACAAATTACCTTAAAGGTGTTTTCATACAAATATTCCAAACACAAAATCCTTTTTTATAGCACAGCAGGTAGTTTAAAAACGCTAAAATCCTTTCAATACTTCATTCACTTATTTCTCATCCTTATTCAAATAAACAACTAAACTAAATATATGCAATCAATAACAAAAGGCTAATCTTTGGCTCAAAAGTAAAAGACAATAAATCAATAAATTTGTTAGTTTTTGCAAGATTTTTGTATGTTAAATCCTTCAAAAAAAAAACTCCTTTTATTTTTTATGAGTGGCAAACATTTCTAAACATATGAGGGAAAGGTCACAAAAGGATTTCCGTAAAAATGGAGTAAAGAAAAATAAAAAGTATTTAAAAATCTCAATGTTTGCAAAAACAATAAATTCACATATAAATAATTGAAACAATTTCATAAAAACTAGCATAAATAATTGCTATAAAACCACTGAGAAAATTTTGAAAATTTCAACTTCAAGAGTTTTCTATTGTCCCGAAAAATTTTTCACCAAACAATCAAATTTTCTTTTATGTTAAGAGCCATGAAATCGTATAAGTATTTTATTTATTGACCCTTTTTCTTTGCTAATGTCTCCAAATATTTATTTGAATTCCCTTATTTTTCCTATGACAAGGTGTAGTTGCCAAATATTTGAGAAAATGTTTCACTGACATTCATTTGCTTAGATCTTTTCTTCATTGTTTGAACCTAATTGTAGTTGACATTTAGTCAAAAATGCATCTGCCTATAACTGCAACTTTTTGCATATCTTGCCTTTATATGAAAGAAACTTGATTCGTTTTTGTTTAAGAATTTTTGATTTCTTTACTTTTTGACATTTAGAGTTGGAGTTGAAGAAGGGTTTAAATGTGTTTAATGGTGGTTAAAAAGGATTGCCATCAGTCAGAGTTGCCATAAAATCGTTATAGAATTCATTGATAAATTTTAGGCATAACTTCAGTTCATAAGCGTTACATGTTAATTTAATGTTATTTTAGCAACGTAAGAAATATTTAAAACAAAAATTATTTCAATCAGTTATCAATATATCCAGTATTTGTAGATCGTTATATAGTCCAAATTCAGAATTAGTCTTTGATATATGTCTGTAGTTAAATTTCATCGTAGATCGATATATAGTCCGAATTCAGAAATGGTGTTAGATATGGGCAAAAATCAAATAGTTTTAATTTTAAAATTAATTTAAATTTCGGAGTTAAATGTAATATGTTTCAAAATCTTTATAAAATTTAAGCAAACATCAATTTTTTGGTGCGCTTTTAGGTGACAAAAGACTCGTTTTATGCGGCAGTTTCGAAATTTTCATATATAAATTTTCTTATATATACGAAAAACCGGTACTTGGAAAAATTTACATTCAAGTTTTCGTTATTAACACATGATGTATGTTATAACTTTATAGAGAATATTAATGAGATATACACCAAACGATGCAAAACTGAAAGATAATCCTTATCCATGGAATTCCTAGAGGCGGACGAAAAATATGCGATAAAAATTAAAAAGTGACGAAAACGTGTTCAAATTTTGGCAGCCATAAAGTAGTATTAGAAGTGACGAAATTAAAATTTATAGGGTAATGGATTCATCCCCCAAGTGTGGTGTCTAATTCGTAGAACAAAGCCTTGGGTCTAAATGTTGAAACAAATGAAGAAGAAGAAGACGAAATATGAAAAAAACGTGAATGCTTCAATCGATTTTTTTACGTTTTTTAAATTTACATGCCAAATACGCTTAGAAGACCAAACTTGCACTACTAGGTTTTTATATTCAATGTACCTGAAGTCTTGGGAGTTCAAAATCTGTAATTAGATTTTTCGAAATTCTAAAAGTTCAAAAATTATTTGAGTTGAAAGTCGATTTCAAAGGAATTAAAAGTGTTTGATTTTGCCCATATACATATTTATATTCTGATTTCATTATCAGCCGTTGATTGATAAATAGCCAAAATTCTGATTATTTTCAGAAATATAGACCGATTTCGATTCAGATAATTCTTATATTTTTTTATTCGAAGGCGAGTAATTTTAAGAACCAATCGTAGTACTAATAGCTTAGTAAAAGATTATTCTTACATCAGATTATTCTCAGATATAAAGTCTGTTTTTTTATTAATCACAAGCTTATGTACAATTAAATTTTAGAATTAATCGTAGATCCAGTTACGAGTGACTCCTTAGTACTAATCGTAGTACTAATAGTTTAGTATAAGTCGAAAATTTGATAAGTCTCTTTTAATACCTATCGTTAATCTATACTTACCATTAGTCTAAATATCCCACTCATGTCATTTGTTGCTTATAAGCAACATTATAAATTTTGGGTCATAGTTCCTTTATTTTTTCTTATTTTTGCTAACTATTTTTTCGCAACTGAAATTAACATTTGAGAGCATTAAATTACTAAGTTACAATGTTGCTTATAGGCAACATTTGTCTATAGTAAACATATGTTTGTCACTGAAAGTTTTTAAACAAGTAAGAAAGCGCTATAGTCGGTCAAGCCGACCATACGATACCCTTCACCACTAAGGTCAAAGGTGTTATTTTTCCTGTGTAAAGACAAATATTTGCTAAATTTTGCCATCATACAAACATTTTCTCAAAACTTATATATTTAACCTGTTTCCGTCATTTGGAGAGCTAGGGTCAAATTATGAGAGCTAGGGTCAAATGTGGACCGATTATCTCGAAATTTGGCAGATTGATTACAGTTGTTACAAAAATTATGTATGCAAAAAATAAACTCAAAATTTCCATTATCTTTAGATTTACGAGTGTTTTAGTGATTTTTTGTCTCATTTAGTGCGTTTTTAAAGAAGAATTTGTATGGGAGCTATGGTCAAATGTAGACCGATTTTAACGAAATTTGGTACAGTGATTTTAATTGACTTAAGCAGTATCTGTTTCAAATTTCATGAAAAAATATTGATATTTGTGGCCAATATAGCAATTCCGGGAAGTGGGACCTATGGGAGGTACCATAAATAATGGACCGATTTTGACCAAATTCAATAGCCATGGTCCCATTATCAAAAAAATGATCTGTGCCAAATTTCATCAAATTATCTTTATAATTGCGACCTGTAGTTTGATTACAAGGTTTGCATGGGGGTCCAGCCAGCCAGCCAGCCAGCCAGCCGTCCAGCCAGCCGTCCGGCCAGCCAGACGGACGGACGGACGGACATCGCTAAATCGACTCAGAAAGTGATTCTAAGCCTATTGGTATACTAAAAGGTGGGTCTAAGACAAATATTTCTATGCGTTACAAACATCAGCACAAACTTATAATACCCTTTCCAGCTATGGTGGTGAAGGGTATAAAAATCAATCCAGATAGTGTGAAATCTAACCCCCTAATTCATAGTCGAGACGTAAGACTATAACGAGCTAATAATTCAATTTTTCCATACAAAATTCCTACAGTAAGCCTTTGATAATTATATAATAGGTCTATAAATTAGGGGGTTAAAATCTATAAAAAATGTTACAAATGACTCTTGAGGACTAGCAGTGAATGTAAACACTTCACTCTGGATCAAACATATGGTCTTGTAAACTCCCCCACAATTCCGTTGGATACTCTCATTAATGTAATCTGATCTAAGATCAGACGATCATTCGTCTTCATCAAACCGGTCATTGGGTTGAATGAGAAGCAAAAGAAAGATGCCATACAGATATCAAATACAAATATTAGTAATTATTACTATATATATTACTAATGTTCAATGTTGCTTATAAGCAACATCTCATTAAAGTAAAAGCAGAAGTGATTAAAACCTGAAATTGATATCAGTTCATATATAAGGTTCATAGAATGACCTAAAATAGTCAAAATATTTTTAACCACGCTCACTTTAATGTTGACATGAACGGGATATACAGTCAAATCTAAGTACATATATGCCAGTTATTTTTCAAAGTTATAATTTGTTTCACGCCAACCCTCGGATTAGCCGGTTTCAAAATTACACGATATTACAAATGAGCAACTTTTGTAAAAACTTTGAAAGCGACCTAGTGGGGGTTATAGACCTAGGTCAGGACATACAAAAACCAGTTTCAAAGATTTCGAAACACGTGCAAAATTTTGAGATATTCGCAAAAAAATGATTTCGGGTAGGTCGTAGTACTTTAGTACCACCAACTCTTACAGTTTTTGAAAGTCAAGGGATCAAGCTTTTACAATCTGTATACATAGCTTTTATTTTAAGAAATTAGATAAGTTTTTATCAAAAGTTTCGCAATTTTCTTTTAAATTTTTCGAAATCTTTAAAATTCGAAAGCAATTATTTCAATTTTTTCTATAAAAACCTATATGGTTTTCTACAGTCTTTTAAAGCTAGTTCTATATAGATAAAAAGCGATTACTTATTGATGTCGCTTTACATTTAGAAAATATATTTAACTTTTTCCAAAGTTACAATTTTTCGATGGCAAACAAAAAACTTATTTAATTTTTGGTAAAGTGGCCTAGTCGGTTTATGAAGAGCTTAATAATTTTTAGATTTTTCGTCTGATTTAAAAAATTAAAACCACGTTTTTTAGGAACTTCTCTTATTATATTGATATAAACTTTTATGAGCTTTCATATAAGAAAAACAAATAAAAATCAACTACAGTCAAAAATGTGTACAAATTTTGTTTTTTAGATATTCTTAACAAAAAAGATACTTTTGAGTTACAAATGTGTCAAAAATTATATGCCATTCTAAAGCACAATCTGTTTTCTTTTATTTGTCGTTAAAAAGTTAAATCAGATACGAACCGCCTGAGCTATGGGTCGATATGTTGACGAACCTAGTTAAAATCGGTTTTTTTAGTATAACTCCTAAATTTGGTCGTATTTTTGAAATTTTTTTGCATGATCTGTCGTGTACTTAATTAGGCCTATAACCCAAGAAAGGTCGTTTCCCGAGTTTTTTTAGTGTTACAGAGTGTTATTTTTTGATCTTTTGAAAAAATTTGTTGAACAAATATTGCAAATTGTAAATTGTTTTTCCAGTATCATAAAACAAACAAATGGGCGATTTAAAATCGTAGAATTTCGCGAAAACATAAATTTTTGTAATAATTTGAGTAGATGTGTAGAATTCATTTTGGAAATTTGGCAACCCTAACTCTTTATATACACATTCCTCCAAACATACTAACATTCTTCATATGCCTGATTACAATTTCAATTTCGTCCTAATTATTATTATTTTTTTGTTTAATTTCCATAATATCTTGCCATTAATAAGGGTTAATTTGTCATATTGTGGTTAAATGCATTGTTCATTTATTCTTTTGATATTTCGAAAAAAAGAAGGATAATATCTGAAAAGATTTTATATCTTAAAATTCTCGAGAAAAACAGCTGTAAACCCAAAAAAAACAAGTAAGAAATGCTATAGTCGGTCAAGCCGACCATACGATACCCTTCACCACTAAGGTCAAAGGTGTTATTTTTCCTGTATAAAGACAAATATTTGCTAAATTTTGCCATCATACAAACATTTTCTCAAAACTTATATATTCAACCTGTTTCCGTCATTTGGACTTACATATATGAGAGCTAGGGTCAAATGTGGACCGATTATCTCGAAATTTGGCAAATTGATTACAGTTGTTACAAATTATGTATGCAAAAAATAAACTCTAAATTTTCATTACCTTTAGATTTACGAGTGTTTTAGTGATTTTTTGTCTCATTTAGTGCGTTTTTAAAGAAGAGTTTGTATGGGAGCTATGGTCAAATGTGGACCGATTTCAAATTTGGTACAGTGATTTAAGTTTACATAATCAGTATTTGTTTTAAATTTCATGAAAAAATTTTGATATTTGTGGCCAATATAGCAATTCCGGGAAGTGGGACCTATGGGAGTTACCATAAATAATGGACCGATTTTGACGAATTTCAATAGCCATGGTCCCATTATCAAAAAAAATATCTGTGCCAATTTTCATCAAATTATCTTTAGAACTGCGACCTGTAGTTTGATTACAAGGTTTACATGGGGATCCAGCCAGCCAGCCAGCCGTCCAGCCAGCCAGACGGACGGACGGACGGACATCGCTAAATCGACTCAGAAAGTGATTCTAAGTCTATTGGTATACTAAAAGGTGGGTCTAAGACAAATATTTCTATGCGTTACAAACATCAGCACAGACTTATAATACCCTTTCCACCTATGGTGGTGAAGGGTATAACAAGATTGTCGCCAAAATAAGTATAAAACCAAAAATAACAAATAATTAAGAATATCAAGAAAAACTTTGATTTGTCCTTAAATAAAGCCCTAAAAGGGGCAAATAAGATTAAAAGAAAAAACTCAGAAAATATTTGTTTAAAAAATATTAAAAAGTTTTTGTTGAAAAGCTGATGATGTTTATGATTTCTTTTGCCAATGTCTTTGTCTGCCGCTGCTGCTGCTTCTGGTGCTTGTGCTGGTGCTGGTAGGTTGTTTTAATTATTTTTGTGGCTTGATTTCTTTTTTTTTTTGCGATTGTCCTGGTCCTTTTTTTTTTTGTTCATCATTTGATAATGCTGCAATTTCTTGAAGCATATTTTTGTAAGTTTTTATTTTATAACTTATTTTTTATTTTTATTATTTAATGCATCAGAACTTATTGTTTTTTTTTTTCTTTGTTTAACCAAAAGCTCACAAAAAAAAATTGTGGGCGTTTATATGTCTTGTCTGCTGGAAACCCTCTTTTTTCACCAAAGAAAGAAATCTGCCGGAATCTTCTTGTGACTTTGGCTGCTGTCATTGTCGTATACGAGTATATTTTTGTAGACGTCGTTTTTGCTGCTTCTGCTGTTGCTTGTGGTCAAACTTTTTGTAGTCTTTTTACTTGTTATCTTTTGTATTTAAGAATGCAATCAGAAAGATTGATTAAAAATATTGTAATATTGTAATATCAAAAAAAAGCATTACAGTTTGTAATAATTTTTTCATTTCTTTCATTGAAATTAACAGCTACAGCCACTACTTTGAATATCAAATCGCTTTTTTTTTTTGAGATGATGACAAAGTGGTGACTTATGAAAATTAATTTCTTTTTAATAAAAGTATGTATTTTCTTATGCAATATCAATTATGTGTCTCTATACAGTCCAACTTTTGTATGAATTTCAAATCCTTATAAAGTTCAAAATCAAGCTTATGCTTGGATACATTACAATTCCGTTTCAGTCATAGATTTAAATCCAGTCCAATTTTGATTAAAACAAGTAAGAAAGTGCCCGACCATACGATACCCTTCACCACTAAGGTCAAAGGTGTTCTTTTTCCTGTACAATGACAAATACTTACTTAGTTTTGCCATCATACAAACATTTTCTCAAAACTTATACATTGAAGCTGTTTCCGTCATTTAAACTTATATGAGAGCTAGGGTCAAGTGCGGACCGATTATCTCAAAATTTAACGAATTGATTACAAAAATTATGTATGCAAAAAATAAACTTATAATTCCCATTATCTTCAGATTCACGAGCGTTTTAGTGATTTGTCACATTTTTTATCAAAAATTTTTCTATAGAAAATTTTTTTTTCAAAAATTTTTCTATAGAAAATTTTTTTATCAAAAATTTTTCTATAGAAAATTTTTTTATCAAAAATTTTTCTATAGAAAATTTTTTTATCAAAAATTTTTCTATAGAAAATTTTTTTATCAAAAATTTTTCTATAGAAAATTTTTTATCAAAAATTTTTCTATAGAAAATTTTTTTAAATAATTTCTTTGATTTTATTTATTCGACCTTTTCATTGTTAATTTTTTTAAAAATTAATAAAAACGAGTAAGACCTCGAGCTCGTTTTTATTAATTCTTAAAAAAAAAGAAAATTTTTTTATCAAAAATTTTTCTATAGAAAATTTTTAATCAAAAATTTTTCTATAGAAAATTTTTTTATCAAAAATTTTTCTATAGAAAATTTTTTTATCAAAAATTTTTCTATAGAAAATTTTTTATCAAAAATTTTTCTATAGAAAATTTTTTTATCAAAAATTTTTCTATAGAAAATTTTTTTATCCAAAATGTTTCTATAGAAAATTTTTTTATCAAAAATTTTTCTATAGAAGTTTTTTTATAGAAAATTTTTTTTATCAAAAATTTTTCTTTAAAAAATTTTTTTATCAAAAATTTTTCTATAGAAAATTTTTTTATCAAAAATTTATCTATAGAAAATTTTTTTATCAAAAATTTTTCTATAGAAAATTTTATTATCAAAAATTTTTCTGTAGAAAATTTTTTTATAGAAAATTTTTTTTTATCAAAAATTTTTCTATAGAAAATTTTTGATCAAAAATTTTTCTATAGAAAATTTTTTTATCAAAAATTTTTCTATAGAAAATTTTTTATCAAAAATTTTTCTATAGAAAATTTTTCTATCAAAAATTTTTCTATAGAAAATTTTTTATCAAAAAATTTTTCTATAGAAAATTTTGTTATCAAAAATTTTTCTATAGAAAATTTTTTAATCAAAAATTTTTTTTGGAAAATTTTTCTATCGAAAATTTTTTTATCAAAAATTTTTTTATCAAAAATTTTTCTATAGAAAATTTTTCTTTCAAAAATTTCCTAAAGAATTTTTTTTATAGAAAATTTTTTATCAAAAATTTTTTTTATCAAATTTTCTTAGAAAATTTTTTATCAACAATTTTTCTATAGAAAATTTTTTTATTAAAAATTTTTCTTTATAAAATTTTTGTATAAAATATTTTTCTACAGAAAATTTTTTATCAAAAATTTTTCTATAGAAAATTTTTCTATCAAAAATTTTTCTATAGAAAATTTTTTATCAAAAATTTTTCTATAGAAAATTTTGTTATCAAAAATTTTTCTATAGAAAATTTTTTAATCAAAAATTTTTTTTGGAAAATTTTTCTATCGAAAATTTTTTTATCAAAAATTTTTCTATAGAAAATTTTTCTTTCAAAAATTTCCTAAAGAATTTTTTTTATAGAAAATTTTTTATCAAAAATTTTTTTTATCAAATTTTCTTACAAAATTTTTTCTATAGAAAATTTTTTTATCAAAAATTTGTCTATAGAAAATTTTTTTATCAAAAAATTTTCTGTAGAACATTTTTTTATCAAAAATTTTTCTATAGAAAATTTTTGTATAAAAATTTTTTCTATAGAAAATTTTTTTATCAAAAAATTTTCTGTAGAACATTTTTTTTATCAAAAATTTTTCTGTAGAAAATTTTTGTATAAAATTTTTTTCTATAGAAAATTTTTGTATAAAAAATTTTTGTATAAAAAATTTTTCTATAGAAAATTTTTGTATAAAAAAGTTCGAAGGTAGACCGTTAACTGTCCTTAACTGTGTTTAATTGTTTTTAAGATCAACATAAACTTTTAATTTTAATATAATAACATTATTAATTTTCGAACATCGAAATTTCGAGCGTTCAGATTTATGTGGGGTTTATACAACTCAAGCGGCTGACAATTGAGTGAAATTTCGTCAGCCCCTTGAGTTATATAAACCCCTCATTAGAATTAAAAAAACTCAAACTCATATAAATTTGGCTTTTTTGTGAACAAACTTTATTAACGAAATTTCGAAATTGTGAAATAAAAATAAAATAATGCCAAGAGTTACTTATTTACCTATTATCAAGTTTCGAAATTAAATTGGAATTTTCGAAAATCTTATAAATAAAGCAATTTTGCTTAATTATCATATAAATTAACAAATTTCAAATGAAGCATCATAATTATTCAATATTAAATATAATTTGCTATTAACTTTTTTGTTTTGATATAATTTAAATTTTCGAATTTAAGTTCGAAACTTTCGAAAATCATTAAAAATATATGATTTATTTTTAAAGCATTAAGTTTTTATAAAATAATACAAAATATTGATGAAAGTTACCTTTTTATGTTATAAAAACGCTTTTTGAAATAAAGTTCGAATTTTCGAACTTACAAAAAATAAAGAAATTTTGACTAATTGCCATAAAAATTAACCAATTTGATAATAAAATATCAAGAAATAAATTATTTCTTTATTTGTGACTTCACTTTGTTTTTTTTACAAAATTTAAATTTTCGAAATTAATTTCATATATTCGAAAATCATAGATGAAAAAAAATTTTGCATAAAAATATGATATTTATGTAAAATAAGACAATGTATTGTTAATAAAGTTAGCTTTTCTCCCGTTAAAGATTTTCGAAATTAAGAACGAATTTTCGAACTTCATGAAAATTAAGCAATTGTGCATAAATTTTATAAAAAATTAAGCGATTAGGTAAAAAATATCATATACATTTATATTTCAGCTTTATTGGCTAATACATTTTTTTCACAAAATTTAAATTTTTAGATATTAAGTTCGAAATTTCGAAAATCATAAAAATCCAGTAATTTTGTGTTTAAAATTACAATTTATATAGAATTAGGCAATATTTATCCAATGGGGTCCTTTTGTCCAAATATCGTTATTCGAAAAAAGTTCGAATATTCGAACTGCAAAAAAATTAAGCTAGTTTTCATAAATATTGTTTAAGTCAAAAGATTTGGTAATGAAATATTTAGTTTATTTTAAATTTAAATTTATTTATATTAAAACTTTGTTTTTTTACAAAATTTTAATTTCCAAAATTAAGTTCGAATTTTCGAACACAAAAAAAACGTGTATTTTGTTTTCTTTAAAACGTGAAATTTATTTATATAAAATGTATATATATTTATATAAAATTTATTTATATTCAAAAGAATTTATTTTTGTCTTGATAACGATTTTTTGAGTTCGAATTTTAGAACATTCTGAACTTAAAGACATTTTGCATAAATATTATGTATTATTATAAAACATGAACTGTATTGAAATTTAAGCTTTTTTCGCTAATAAACTTTTGTTTTTCACAAAACTTCAATTTTCCAAATTAAGTTCGAATTTTCGAACATAAAAGAAATTACTGGATTTTCCTTTAAAACATGAAATTTGTCTAAAATAAGACATAATATAGCCAAAAGGAGTTAATTTTTGTCCCAATATAGAGTTCGTTTTTATTCAAATATCGTTTTTCGAAAAAAAAAGTTCGAATTTTCGAACTGCAAGTTTTAAGCAAGTTTTTATAAATATTGTTAAAATGAAACGATTTAGTAATGAAATATTTAGTTATTTTTAAATTTAGATTTATTTATATTAAAACTTTGTTTTTTACAAAATTTTAATTTAAAAAATTAAGTTCGAATTTTCGAACAAAAAAAACCTTTAATTTTTTGGCGTATATTTTGTTTTTTTTTAGAATATGAAATTTATTTATATGAATTTTTATTTATTCATATGAAATTAATTTATACCCAAAAGAGTTGATTTTTATCTTGACAACGATTTTCGAAAGTAGGTTTGAATTTTCGAACATCTATAACATAAAGACATTTTGCATAAATATCATAAAAATTTACAATTTTTGGAATAAGATATACATTTTATTGAAATTTAAGCTAACAAACTTTTGTTTTTCATAAAATTTTAGTTTTCCAAATTAAGTTCGAATTTTCGAAAATTAAAAAAATTGACTGGATTTTCTTTTAAAATAAGACATTATGTAGCCAACAAGAGTTATTTTTTTCCCCCTAAACCGATATATATATATAATTAGACAATATTTATTGAAAAGTGTTCTTTTTTGCCCAAATATAGTTATTCGAAAAAAGGTCAAATTTTCGAACTGCATACATATTGTTAAAATCAACCAATTTGGTAATGAAATATTTAGTTCATTCAAAATTTAGATTTATTTGCTATGAAAACTTTGTTTTTCACAAAATTTTAATATCCAAGATTAAGTTCTTATTTTCGAACAAAAAAAACGTGTATTAATTTTGCGTATATTTTGTGTTCTTTAAAACATGAAATTTATTTATATGAATTTATATTTATTCATATAAAATTAATTTATACCCAAAAGAGTTGATTTTTGTCTTGACAACGATTTCCGAAAGTAAGTTTGAATTTTCGAACATCTATAACATAAAGACATTTTGCATAAATATCATAAAAATTTACAATTCTTGGAATAAGACATACATTTTATTGAAATTTAAGCTAAGAAACTTTTGATTTTCATTAAATTTAAGTTTTTCAAATTAAGTTCGAATTTTCGAACATAAAAAAAATTACCGGATTTTCTTTTAAAACATGAAATTTGTCTAAAATAAGACATAATATAGCCAAAAAGAGTTAATTTTTGTCCCAATATAGAGTTCGGTTTTATTCAAATATCGTTTTCCGAAAAAAAAGTTCGAATTTTCGAACTGCAAGTTTTAAGCAAGTTTTTATAAATATTGTTAAAATGAAACGATTTGGTAATGAAATATTTAGTAATTTTTAAATTTAGATTTATTTATATTAAAACTTTGTTTTTTACAAAATTTTAATTTAAAAAATTAAGTTCGAATTTTCGAACAAAAAAAACCTTTAATTTTTTGGCGTATATTTTGTGTTTTTTTTTAGAATATGAAATTTATTTATATAAATTTATATTTATTCATATAAAATTAATTTATACCCAAAAAAGTTGATTTTTGTCTCGATAACGATTTTCGAAAGAAAGTTCGAGTTTTCGAACATCTTTAACATAAAGACATTTTGCATAAATATCATAAAAATTTACAATTCTTGGAATAAGACATACATTTTATTGAAATTTAAGCTAAGAAACTTTTGATTTTCATTAAATTTAAGTTTTTCAAATTAAGTTCGAATTTTCGAACATAAAAAAAATTTTTGCATTTTCTTTTAAAACATAAAATTTGTCTAAAATAAGACATTATATAGCCAAAAAGAGTTAATTTTTGTCCCTGAACCGATTTTCGAATCTTAGTTCGAATTTTTAAACATTCTATAAATTAGGCGATTTTCATAAATATCATAAAAATTAACAAATTTAGGGTAGATTGTTTTTATGCAATAAAAAAATAGTGGTGTACATGCATATACACTGTTATTTTGTTAAGGGGACAATATCATAGTATGTAGTATTTTTTAAGGTATCAGAACAAGATTTTTATATAGGCCAAATAAATGCCACTGTCGATCGCCAATATTTATACCATATAATATAATTTATTAGCAATAGTTTCTTTCCCCAAAGTCTAGTTTTATATAATTCATATAACTTCATATTTATACACTCCAATTTCACCTGTAGTTGACCACTTCTACGCATTCCATTTCAACAAACCCTAAAAATATGCCACAAATTTCTAATACCCTGCAAACCAGGACATGTTTCTCTACTTCCTTTAGACCATCTTCAACTTAGCCTTTGATAAACAAAATTCATTAAAATATATATATATTTTTTTTAATTTAAATATTTCTATCTAACTTTTTTATGAAATCAAATAAACTAAATTATAAAAAAAACAACTAAAGAATATACTTGTGAATTTATGTAGATGCTACATCTTTTAATTGCATTTTTTTCCTAAGAAAATTTATTTCGTATTTCTGCATTAACATCTTTCATAGGACACGCAAACACTCTTAACTATACAACTACTACTACCACTACAACTACTAACTACTAGAAATGCTAGAATATTAAATTTACTGTAGAAAATTTCCGGTTTCCTATGCAGCATCATTACCGAAAACACTCTTTCTGCTGGAGAAACACTTTTGAGGAGGTTTTAGACTGGATGATTTTTTAAGGGGGTCGGGAAAATGTCTTTAGTAGTACAAAATCTTTTAGATTATGTTTTATTTTCTTATTGAGCTTAAGCATTTTATATAACACCTGTCCAGTTATTTAAGCTATGACAAAAACATATAGTCTAAAGCCCCCTTAAGTATAAACTAGTAAAGATATGTGCTATAAACTAAATAAACTTGGTATGTGTGTGTGAGCTCATACTATATAAATATTTCAAATACCTTCATACATATACTAAGCCATTAAAAAGAAAACTCTGCAGATAAATCTTCTTGTTAAGGTGACTTCTTTTAACTTATTTTTTTTTAACATTTTTAATTTCTTTTTCGTTTTACTGCTGCATGCAAACCACCATGAAATCTAGAAAAACAAACCCATTTCCTCACACTTGCTTTTCTTTTTTTTTTGGAATACACATGCATTTCAATATGAAACTGTTCTTATATGAAGCTTCAATCAAAATCTGCCTCATACTTTGCTCAGGAGAAGGTGGTGGTGGCTGACTATTTACCACCTTTAGTTTAGTTTCATTTGGTTCGTTTTTTTGTGTTTGTTTTATTTCCAAATGAAGAAAACTTACAAAAGCAAGAAATTTTAATGATGCATACATAAGCAAAAGTTGAAATGTGAAAAACTGCAGCAGCAAAAAATCGACGAAAAAAAAACATGAAGGAAGAATTAATATGAAAACTTTTGAAATGTTCTCAAAAGTGCATCTCATCTGATGCAATTTTGTGAGAAAAAAGCAAGAAGAAATGAAAAGATATGAAGAATAAAGGAAAAAAAACTGCAAGTAATAAACTTACAATGCACTATGGGGCAAAAAGGAGAAAATCTGATACTATACAAAAAACATCCACATGAAATTCATCTCCAAATCATGATCTTTTGTGGTTATAAATCATTATATTTCTAGATCTTTATAAAATCCTATTTCAGGATTAGTTTCAGTATAAATTCCTCATCGGTTTTCAATATAACTGCTCGTATAACAGTTAATCGTATATAGTCAGAATTGTATAATCAAAGGCAATATAATATATCACCCGGTCTATGAAAAGGGAAAAGGTGGTTTATGACTCAAAAACGTTTCTAAAAATTAGCTAAAAATTACGAAAAATTAGTTAATTTTTCGATTGTTTTTTTTTTTTTGAGTCATAAGCCACCTTTTCATAGACCGGGTAATATATAAAGATACTGCACTCCATAAATTTGTTTTCTGTCAAATGTGAAATTAAATGTGGAAAAAAAACAATGAAAGCACATAAACGCACAAACAAATATACATTTCATAAGCACGTGAGTGTATCCTTGGCCTCTTCTCATTGGATAATCGTCTCCATTAGTTGTTTTCGAATTAGAGTAAAAGCGGTATAGTCTGTTCTTAATGGAGTTTTCAAAACGACCATACGGCAAATCAATGTTTGCAAGTGCAACATCTTTATATTAGAGAGTCTTTGGTCTCAGGTTATTCGTCGATCGTGATCAACATTAGATCCAGAAATTAATAAATTGTTGTGTATATGTGTACCACCTAAATTATTAACCTTCTGTCTACCGCAAAAAAAAACTTTCAATAATTACCAAACTGGGCTATATTGGGTGTGAGGACCTCTACAGTTTAAGGTGTAATCATTTAACCAGAAATAGCCCATATCGCTGAAGCTAGTTTTTCGTTTGTAATAATCATTGATTATTATACAGCTCCATTTCTTAGTTATTGTTTTAAATCGGACTTAAGTAGACGAAGATCGTTATATAGCCTCATAAGCTGGGGGTTCAGATCATAAAGAGGCATATATCATAGACGATATAACTTAAACAGACTCTTTTAATTACTAATAGTCATTTTCGAATTTCGAAAATTCTAGGTTGTTATCACATAATGGTTATAATTGTACATCTTGAATTCATGATTAATCTCAGTTTCAGATTAGGATAAATAATGATATAGACTGATATCATTCCCAATTAAAGGCCTTTTTATGATAACTTGTAGCTGCTAATTAATTTTATTCTTAAGATTATTATGGGCTAAATTTCGTTGATCGTTATATATCCATATTTCAATTGTGGTTTTAAATCTTGATCGTTCGTAGATCATTATGGCATGATCAATAGCAGCTCATGTTTATGATCAATTCTAGATCGTTACATCGTATTCAATGTTTTTCATAAAGCCCAATATTAAGATCAATTATAGTTCTAATTCAATATTATTTATTAATAGACCGTTATGTATCGTGAAATCGTTTTTTTTTATTTTTGATTTTTTTATGATTATTTATAGAATTTTATACTTATTTGATTATTACATACTAATCTTCATAAATCACTCTTTCAAATTAGTATGAATTATAGATCGTTATATTATAATTGCTAACATTATACGTCCTCATTTGTTGATCAATTGCATATATATTAAAAAACATAATCGTTTGTAGATCGTTTTGCAATCCCTACAAATGATCAATCGAAAGCATTTTACAATCGTTAATCAGTATAAACCTATTTTATGATCACTTGTTGAAAATAACATTGTAGATCATTATATCATAAACTATAAAGTTTTAGTAATCATTTGTACTCAAATTAATCATCATTAGAAGATCATTATTCCTCAAAAATGATATATTACTGATCGCTATACCTCAAGCATTGACCAATAACTTCATTATAGTTATTACAAGACCGATTTTATAAATAATTGTAGCTCAACCTAGGGTGTCTAAAGCATCCATTGCACTATACTCGTACAGAAGAGCTTCAGGCAACACATGGGACCTTTTCCCTGCTAATACCACCTGGCTCTTTAATATGGTTGCAAAACCTATACTTATGTATTGTTTGGTGACCTGCTCTATGTTTGGCTTATCAGCGAGGATTATATGTTAGAATCTGAGGATTCCTCTGCCCTAATGATTACTGGTGCCATTATGCACTCTTAACCATGCTAAACTGACTTCCTGCCTTGCTTATGACTCAAAACGTAGCCCTTAACTCGGCCATTAGGTTAAGCATTACTGGAGAATGGTCTTCTTCTTCTATTGGTCACTTCACTATTTTGGATAAGCTCAGAACTATCCCGAAAAACATCGACTACTGAATTCCCAGCCCATTATTCGACCGACCCTTCACTGTATATATCTCTGGGGTTCATATCGACTCTAGAGTTGATACCCTGGAGATAAATACGGATGGATCCAAATCGATTAATGGTGTAGGTGGGGACTTTTCCACCCCACTTTTAGGGACGAAAATCTACCTGTAGTATTCTACAGGCTGAACTTTCAGTCATTTATGGGGCGAGCAAATGGCAAATTCTGGGCATCCCTACATGAGTTAGCGAGACATTACAATATTAAAATGTCTTGGGCACGTGGTCACAACAATGCACCAGGTAACACTATTGCGGATAATCAAGCAAAACTTGGTGCATATACAATAAGCCTTTGATAATTAAATAATTGGTTTATGAATTAGGGGGTTAATCTACGTTTCTGCACGATTTATTACAGGTCTCGAATTTCAACGTTCGTAAGATGAGTTCATTCATTGTTGCATCTTGTTGCCTCTAACAGAGCCTTGATACTTTTGGTAGTAAGGAATATGTTATTTTCTCTCCTCCGCAGGTAACACAAATTACCAATTTCTAGGACCCAAGTATAGCGGACTCTGTTGTCAGCCCCCTCAGCGATTGATTCAGATTATTATTATTCAGTTATCGTTGTGCTGTACAATTTTATACTATCCAATTTATGATCCTACGATAGACCCATTGGATAATTTAACTTAGTTTCAGATCATGGACAACATCAATCTTTAATGTATCATTTTACAGCCTCGTTTTATAGTTAAATCATGAGAAATCGAAGATCACGATCAATTACTGCTTATGGTCATTTATAGATCGTCATAAAAGCTCTTGATGCGAGTTTTATGATTAATTGTAGTTCAAAATTATGTACATTTGTGGATCGTTATCAGAAGAATAAATTCGAATCATTGACTGATCCAATTATTATGAATCACACATTACTATACTCCTCCATTTAATAATACCAACTTTATGATCCTTAAACAGTCTTATTGAATAGTGATTCCATAATTCAGATCATGATCAATAACGATCTTTAGTATATCGTTGTACAGCTTAATTCCATAATAACATCATTATAATTCAAAAATGATGAACAATGACTTATACAGATTATGATCAGTCTTGGATATATACATATTTTGGTTATTGATGATCATTTTAGTTTATAATTATGACTTATCTTAGATCGTTATATAAAATTATAGAAGGATATAGTCTGAACTACTCAGAAATTCCTACTATACTACTTTCAATTTCCGGCAGGGGGAGCCACTGAAAATTACTCAAAATGTTGCGCATGAGTTGACAGAGGTTTCTGGTTCGATTAATTTCCAATAGATGGCGACTCTGAAAAATATTCAAAATAAATTAAATCGTAAACTATGCATTTGATTATGTGTTGATCGGACAAAATATATAAAAATCTTCAAAATAATTGGATATTTGTGTAATATCTTTCCTTCAAATTTATTTTAGTTGGTTGTGTAGCAACGCACACCGGGTACAGCTAATATAAAAATTCTATGAATTTATTAAAGATTCGTTACTAAGCATAGCATGGGCTACTAAAGGAAATATAATTGATATCACTATTTAAGCAGAAAATTTTGGACTAGCTTAAAATATTTTTGCGTCATTGTGCATTTGTATTTGTGCGATTTACCTATGCATAAATAAGTCATTCTCTATAAAGTCGTTAGACTTATCTTGGCGAAAAATTTGCATGTATGTAGGCTTGATTGTATCAATACAAATTCAAACAAAGATATACTCAAAACCCTGCAGTTCAAAGGAAAGCTCCATCTTTATAACTTAACACCAAAACTCTAGACCGCTTGAGTGGTAGTAAATGTGACTACTATGCATCAGCAGTAAGGCAACCAAATATTTCAATATCCGGTTATTCCGAATTTGGTCTTTTTCTCTGAACTTCTAGGATACCTCTAAGGATAAAATTCTTCCTCCTTTCAACAAAAAAAAATCAACTTTTCTTGTGCTCATTTCTTTCTAAAAAGGAATAAATTAAACAAATAAATTCTATGTCTGCTTAGAAATAAATTCTTAATTTATCTTTTTCTATTTCAAAAAGAATGAAAAGTACTCGTATGCGCATCCTTTTAAAAGATAAGATTTTTCATTTTTCTTTTTATATACAATAATTTTCCTCATATATTTTTCTTTACTGCTGACTTTAAGCACATGTAATTCATATAAAGAATTTATTTAAATATCTTATAACAAGATGCTTTTCCCAGCCCCAAACTCTTGAGTACAGAAAAAAAACAAGATTCTTAACACATTCAGAATTTATTTAGTATTTGCTCAACAAATACGATATTGAGGTTGTTTTTGTTGCTATTGCTATCAAAAAGAAATGCTTGAAATATTAAAACAAATGTTGAAGATAAATCTTGTAGAAGTTTTGAAATGCAAAAATAAAGAAAAGTTCTTGCTCTTACATTTATCGTTTGCATTAGAAAATGTTTTGCCAACATATCCTTGTGAAAGAATATCTATTGACCTCATATGTGTAAATAGACTTTAGACTTATTCAGGTAAATTCTCGTATTTGCATTTATTTTCTTATTCATTTTGCTTAAAGGTGCTATAGGAAATGTTAAGGGGTATTTTGGTTTCTTAATGGATATGGAGTGATGTCCATTTCGATTTGTTAAAGATCACCTCTGCAGTCCCTTTTCATGCTTAACTGTATATCACTTTTGAAAACTAAATCCCAAAACTAAGTAAAATAATGATACATTCAAGATCCTGACCATTATTGATCGCAGATTGTTACACATTCGCTTTTCATGATCATTTATTGGTTCTGATAATTTTCAATTGAAGATCGTTACAAATCCAATATATCCATTTGAATTGCAAAATGAAAATTAATAGTTGATATAGCTAACTTTGCTGATCAGTTGCCTGTCTTGATTTATTCATTCATTCCGGTCTTTTGTACCTTTAATTCTGCATTTTCATTACAAGATCAGTTGTATGTTGATAAAGATCATTCTCAATCATAGATCGGAATGATCAATTAAATATCCTGACTATGTTTGATCATGATCAATTTTAGGTGATCATTTTTTTTAATTGAAGATCGTTATCTCATATTCTATATCCTGATCATTTTTCATCATAAATCGCAAAACTGAGTCATATAATGATAAATTGGAGATCCTGACCATAATTGATCATTGGTAGTTAGTAACTGCACATTCCCTTTTCGTGATCATTTAAAGGTTACAATCATTTTCAGATGACGATCGTTACAAATCCGATCAATATCGGTTGAGCGATCATTTTCAGTTGAGGATTGTTACAATTCCAATATATTAATTTGAATTGCGAAATGAAGATCAATAGTTCAAGTGAGTAGCTCCTTTTGCTGATCAGTTGTCTGTCTTGATGATAATTGATTCCGGTCTTTTGTACCTTTAATTCTGCATTTTCATTACAAGATCAGTTGTATGTTGATAAAGATCATTCTTAATCATAGATCGGAATGATCAATTAAATATCCTGATTATGTTTGATCATGATCAATTTTAGGTGATCATTTTTTTTAATTGATCATTTAGGTGATCATTTTTTTTAATTTTCATCATAAATCGCAAAACTGAGTAATATTAAAATAAATTGAAGATCCTGACCATAATTGATCATAGGTTGTTACACAAATGCCTTTTCATGATCATTTATAGATCATTATCAGGTGAGAGTCTTTACAAATCCGATCAATATCGGTTGAGCGATAATTTTCAGTTGAGGATCGTTACAAATTCAACATATTCAATTGAATTACTAAATGAAGATCATTAGTTCAAGTATTTCCATTTGTTTATCACGATAGTTCATTCCTGTCTTTCTTTAATTCTACATTTCCATTCCATGATCATTTGTATATTAGATCCCGATCATTTTTAATCATGGATCGGAATGATCATTTTATAGACATAATAATCAATTAAATATCCCGACTATGATCAAATGTGATCAGTTTTAGGTTGTGGTTATTTTCAATTGAAGATCGTTACACATTTAAATTTTTTTTAACTTGTTTTGTAAGAAACATAAACCCTAAAGTTGAAAAATGCGTTATTTGATCATAATCAATTTTAGGTTGTGATCATTTTAAACTGAAGATCGTTACATATCCCCATTAGAGTATTTTTTATCCCGACTATATTTGATCGTTATCAGTTTTGGGTTATATCCCCATTTTTTTAACTTGTTTTTGAGAAACATTAACCCTACGGTTGAAAAATGCGTTATTTGATCATGATCAGTTTTAGGTTGTGATCATTTTTAATTGAAGATCGTTACACATACTCTCTTTTTTACTTTTTTTTGAATTTCGAGAAGTTTCGGTCGCATAATTGTGTGATTTGATGATATACATTAACCCTGGAAAAATTGAGCCAAACCCAGGACTTAAAGTTAAAAACGCGTTAACAATTAAAACTTGATTTGTAACATAGAACAAACTTTCTTTTGAAGTAGATATCTTATAAACCACTCAAACGGTTTTTGAGTTACAGGCCCTGAGGTTGAAAAATGAGTTATTTGATCATGATCAGTGTTAGGCTGTGATCATTTTTAACTGAAACTTGATTTGTAATAAAAACTTAAAAAGCTTTCTTTTGAAATAGATATCTTATAAATCGCTCAAACGGTTTTTGAGTTGTGGCGGTTTTTTTCATAGTGAAATTAACACAAAAAATTGAATTTTTTTGTACTATTATATTTTGTTTTACTTATCCTAGACCCATAAATAAAAAATATAAACTTTTGTTAAAATTGGTTCGTATCTTCCTACTATCCTTGATGAAGCAAAATTGAGATTTTTTCATGTGATTTTCAAATGACCTTTTTAGGCTTTTAAAAATTTTGCCAATCGAATTTTGTAAATTTGCATTTCGGACTCCAGTGATTTATAAGGAATATATTAGTTATAAATATACCAGAAAATTGGGTTGATAGCTTTTTTCATAATCCAATACCTGTGACTTAAAGTTAAAGGATTTCGGGAAAAGTACATTTTTTTATAGCAAAAATATATTTTTTATAGCAAGAATATATTTTTTATAGCAAAAATATATGTATTTGTTAGTTTTACCCGAATTCGAAATGTTTAACTCTTGCATTGCCAGGATCAAATTGAACTTTTAAGAAAATTTTCACTTTTTAGGAATATCTAAGCTATTGCTGTGATTCAAACAATACTAAGGCTTCTAGAAAACTATTAAGTTAATAACAAAAATCACGCAAATATTAACCCTTCCGTCACCATTAGGGACAAAAATAACAATAAGAAGGATTTCGGGAAAAGTTCCCTTTTTAAGAAACTTTGAAAAAGTTTAATAATTAACTACTCGTTTCCTTTTTTAGCAAAAATATATTTACTGATTATTTCTCAAGCCTTGAAGAATCAGTGGTTACAGTTTGACCAGAATTGGTAATGTTTAACCCTTGCATTACCGGGCTCAAATTGAACTTATAAGCCCATTTTTACTTTTTAGGAATATCTAAGCTATTGCTTTTATTCAAATACTAAGGCTTCTAAAAAAGCTATTTAGTTAATAACAAAAATCACAAAAAACTAATACTATTAACTCTTTCGTGACCATTTGGGACCAAAATGACCCTAACAAGATTTCGGGAAAAGTACCATTTTGAGAAATTTTAGAAAAAGCTTATTCATATTTTACTCGTTTCCTTTTTCAACAAAAATATATTTACTGATTACGCCTTATACCTTGAGAAATCAGTGGTTATAGTTTTACCCGAATTAGAAATGTTTAACCCTTACATTACCAGGGTCAAAATCAATTTTTATGAAAATTTCCACTTTTTAGGGATATCTAGCAATAGCGTTGATTCAAAAATTATTGCTTTTGCTAAGCTTTTTAAAAAAATATTTACTTAATAACAAAGATCACAAAAACTAAAAATATTAACCCTTTTGTGACCAAATGACCCTATCAATTTGTATGCAAATTTCTAATTTTTAGGAATATCGAAGCTATCGCTGTGGTTCAAACAATATTTCTTTTGCTAAGCCTTCTAAAAACTATTTAGTAAATAACAAATATCACATAAACTGAAAATATTAACCCTTTTGTGACCAACAGGGACCAAAATGACCCCAACAAATTATATATATTTTTTTTATTTTTTTTAAAGACATAAAATGTGTGTTCTCTTTTAGATACATTCCCTTTTAGATACATTATTAAATATATTATTTAACCCCTTAAATCCCAACTACAAAATGATGCAAAAATTAATTTAAAATTTATGTTCTGTAACTATCAAATTTAAAATTTTACCAATACCAATTATTTACATAATTTACCCAGAAAATACTTCAATAAAATTTTAAAGAACTTCCTGTTTTTTCCGTAGACTAAAACAAGATAACATAATTTTGTTAATAGTTGGGTGCTTAAGGGTTAAATAATATATTTCTTGTCAAAAGAAGAAACACATTCTTTTGTTTGTTATATAGAAATTAAAGAAAATTAAATTTATTGGGGTCATTTTGGTCCCTGTTGGTCACGAAATGGTTAATATTTTTAGTTCATGTGTTAAAGGGTTAAATAATACATTTAATACATTTAAATAATTACAAAGAAATCAAATAAAAATTAAAAAATATTTATTTTTTCGGGGTCATTTTGGTCCCTGTAGGTCAATACTTCATCATCCATCTTCCTAATACATGATCTAGGTCTTGAAGGCCCCTACCAAGATCACTTTTAGATCTCCATACAAAGTCATTTTCTAGTTTGAAATCTTGAAGTTAATTCGTTCCTACCTTGCTATAGCTCACCTTCTTTGCTTCTTCACTTCAAGCATCTTAAGGAAGTGCACTAGAGCTTTTTCTCCTGCCTTCCATTATATCCTTTCAAATGTCAATTGTATGCTTAAATGAGTGCAATTTATTTTTGTTGCTGTTGTTGTTGTTGTTCTTGTTAACGTTAAAATGCATATGATGAGAATTTCTTTTAGGTATTTATTTTTCTTTTCTTTGCATTTCAAATATTTCCTAAGAGGAAATAGTAAAAAGATTTTTTTTTGAAAAATTTTCTTAAGAGGAAAAGATTTTTCCAACAAAGATATGCATATATAAAGGTAAAAAAAAACACTGAAAGAAATTAGCTATAAATATAAGAAATTTTAAAATTTTTTTTTAAACCATTAAATGATTTTTTTCTAAAAATCTGTTGTTATCCTTTACTTTACTGAAAAGATTTGCTTAGTATCCTTAGTTTGGAGAAAAAATTATGATCTTTATTATATCTATTATATGTGGAGTTATAAAAATCTTGCTTAAATTTGCAAAATTTGTTCTTAGTGTGCTTTATTTGTCTTAGAAACTAACGATAAGTATATAAAATGTTTAAAATTTTTCTAAAACCTATTGATATCCTTTATGTTACCGTTAGAGATCTGCTTTGTATCCTTAGTTTGAAGCTAACATTATGATCTTTATTATATCTAGTATCTTAAGAGTTATAAAAATATTGCTTAAATTTGCAAATTTTTTTCTAAGTGTCCTTTATTTGAAATGTCTTATCCTGCAATTCTTTTCTATTTGCAAAAATATTTCTTTATCTTTTATTCCATTTAAGTTAATAACTAGAGACTTAATTGCATTCGTTACTCAGAAAACAAAAAGCCCCCAAAGGTAAGAGAAGATTCATAGCTTAGACATAAACACACACACACACTTACATATGTCGTTGCACCCACACAAGCACACATATATGTACATGAGAATAATCATTTTTTACAAATACAATTTGACGTTACTTAATTTCAAGTACCTTTCCTTACCTTAGAATTGTCTTCAGAGAAATGTAACATCAGCAGCAGCAGCAACAACAAGAAAAATGTTGCAAAAGCTTCAGAAGTAGCAGCAGCAACAACAACTATATTAGTAAAACAAAAAGCTCTTATTTGTGCATTAATGCACATAGACAAAAAAAATTTTAAAAGAATCAAAAATAAACAATTCTCAGAACAGAAATTATTCAAAGAAAGGATAACAAAAGATTTATAGAAAAAAGGAAAACTTCTGACTGACTGACTAACTGACTGATGTTTGAGGCAGCAGCAAATGTTGCTGATGCAATCCAATTGCTAAAACTTAAGCCAAAGGCTTAAACAAAGTTTTGGTTGTATGTAACATTTGTTTTCTGACATTTGCTGACTGCGAAGCTGGCATCTTAGGTTTTCAGTAGTAGTGATTTCTTTCTTCTGGATTTCTTTTTCATGCCTCAATGTTTTTTTCCCCATATAAATTTCTGTTTGTATGCCAAGTCGTTTGTAAAAGTATACAAAAATCTTGATGCCTTCAATTAAGCTTTGACAACAAGTGCATTGCATACACCAGCAGCAGAAGCTGAAGCAACAGCAACAACAACAACATCATGTAAGACATCAACTCACGTGCTTTGAAATTTTTATGCAAGATGTGGCAGTTAGTCAGGCTGATGTTGCTACAGCAAACAAAAAAATCTTTTTAAGGTACCATTTTGGTTTATATGTGTTTGATTTTGTGTGTTTGCCTCATCGAATGTATGTGTGTGTCGGAGAGTGTGTTAGTGTATGCAACCCCAAAAACCTAGAATTTATGAATAAAACATTTCCAAGTCTTCCCCTTGACGTTTGTTGGCCCAGAAAAAAAATTTTTGTTTCCACTGAATTGAAATGTCTTTCGTTTTGTGGGCCTTACAAGGAATACGTATAAATAAAAGAAACAAAAAGAATTGGTTTTCTAAAGAAATTAATGATAGAGTTAACAAATGAGAGAAAATTAAGAAGATATGTGCTTAAAATTTTAGCAAAAATGCCTAATAATTATCCCAGCAAAGCTTTGGTAATGGCAAGTACTCTGATAACTGGTTACCTTGTAACGACTACAACATACCATCCGAATAAATAATAAGTTATTACAGAAGTAATTATTTGTAATTAAGATGGTAATTTAAACTGAATGTCCCCGGTTCAAATCCCACCAAGGGCAACAATTTGTTTAAGTTTTTTTTTTATTAAAAGAGTCTTTTTAAATGATTTTTGAATTTTAAGAACTTAAATATTATCTTCTGTAAAAAAAATTTGTAAAACTAACTCACGTTAATGAAAAAATACCATCATGAGTTAATTTTGATTATGTAGGGGATGTTGAATACCAAACACGATTCTAATTAGTCTTAACTTGGTAAGCCCAACTTATCTGGGTCATCCTTCATCTCAACTGTGGACACACACCTCCTCATGGTATCACCCTGAGAGCTAGTTTAACACCCATTAATATTGTGAGTTAACATGTTCCGAGAGTTGTCCCATAAGATCGATAAAAATGGGTTAGGATTACGGGCTAGTAACCCTCTCTTGCAAAAAAAAATACAATGAAGAGGATAAAATTAGAATTGAAATGTCCCACTACCTAATGTTAGAGGAGGATGTCCGAAACTTCGACAGAAAGACCAAGTAGAGGAACATTTTTCAAAGCTTGGCCTATAAAATTGGAGAATATTCGCATAAGATCGAAATCCATGGAATTCTAAAATATGCTCGGACTTTGACCTTAACAGGTTGTAACATTTAAGTAAGTAAGAGTCAATCTTATGTAAAAACTTATACAAAAAAGAAGATTTAAATTGTTTAAGTTTTAAAATAATTTTAAAAAAGTTTTAAAATAATTACAAAAAATTGTATAAAAATATTTTTCCAAAAATTACAACAAAGCAAAAAAAAAAACCAGGGAAAAACAAAGTTATTTTCACATGATTTTGGATCTAAAAATAAAAATTGTTTATATTAATTATAAGCTGCTGAGTTTTCCACATAGTAGCTCAGTGGAAGAGTCTCTGCCTAGCAGTCGGAGGGTCTGGGTTCGAGCCCGCATGGGATCATAAAAAAAAATTTGTATTTCGTTTAAAAAAATATATGTTTTTAATAAAACAACAACAAAAAAGTTGTTGCTGTTGTTGTTGTTGCTTTCAAATTGCTTACCCAAGTCATTAATTTTCTGCAATTGGTAAGTACTTGCCTCCAATGACATCCCCATGTTAATGTAATGATTAATCAGCGAATGAGTAAGTAGTACGTCTTCAATAGTTTAACTGTTTAACTCATTATTTGGTAATGAAAAGTTTTACTGCGTATTATCATCACTTGAGCTATTCTCCAATCATATGTTCCTGAATAGTAAAATTTCTTTATCAATAATTTGCTTATCCTGACCCAACGATCTTTATAAGTACCCATTTATTAACCATTTCCTGGTCTTTATATCCTGAATTATTTTCATTTAAAGATCCTTATCATGTTCGGTCTTAGACCTATTTCATGAGAAATTATATGTTCTTAAACAGAGCAATTTCTTTATCGATCATTTGCTTATTCTCACATATCGATCGTTATTAAGTCCAATTTATTAATCATTTCCAGTTCTTTATATTCTGAATTACTGTCATTAAAGTTTCATGTTCGATCTTAGCCCTATTCTATAAAAAATTATAGATTTTGATTATTTTTTCCATTTAACGATCAGTATAGATCATGAATATTTAAATAACTATCAGCAGTTGATTGTCTATCTCTCTAACCATGTATTATCTTACATACATATATGTATATCTAGCAGGTTCTAACCATGATCATTTTAAAGTCTCATATAGTCCCATTTTGTGATTATCTACTGAAATTAGTTCATATCAACTGTAGCTCACATTCTTTACTTACCTGTTCATGATCGATCCTAGGCCTATTCCATGATAACTTATATATATATTTACTCGTTTAATTCCTGGTGGAACATAGGGCCTTAACAAATGTTTTCCATGTAGGTTTATCGGCAGTCATCATTTTCATCTCGTGATAACTTATAGATCCTAATAATGTTTTCCCATTCACGATCAGCAGTAGATCGTAAGAAATTTGAATTATAGATCTTTACAAATACCGATTTATTAAATTTAATTAATTTAAAATGTCAGTAGTTCATCAAGCGTCTTATTATTACCTGCTCTAGGTCAGTGGTGCCCAAAAGTTCCTTATAATGGGTGTTTTTTTTAGAGGTATAGAACTTCGAATTGAAATAAAACACAAGAAAATCGTTTTAATGTCCATCAATTTGGCTTTATTGGAAGGATAATTTTATGCCATTAATGTTTAAATATGATTTCGGGCATGTGGCCGCCGCGGCTGGCTCGAATAAAGCCAATTCTACAGGTCCAATTTTCAACTACTTTTTCGAGCATATGGGGCCGTATGTTGGCAATAACGCCACAAATGTTGGCTTCCAAGTCCCCTAACGTTTCTGGTTTGTTGGCGTAGACAAGCGACTTCACATATCCCCAAAGAAAATAATCCAGTGGTGTCAAATCGCACGATCTTGGTGGTAAATTGACAGGTCCATTCCGCGAAATTATGCGCTCATCGAATGTTTCCTTCAATAAATCAATTGTGACGTGCGCTGTGTGGCATGTAGCGCCGTCTTGTTGGAACCACAACTCATCCACATTCATGCCATCCAATTGGGGAACAAAATAGTCGGTTATCATGGCTCTTTTCGGAAGAAGTATGGCCCAATGACTCCACCAGCCCTTAGAGCACACCAAACAGTCAGTTTTTGTGGATGTAATGGCGTCTCAAGGGTCTCATGTGGATTCTCTTCGCTCCAATTGTTGACGTAGCCATTCAACCAAAAATGAGCCTCACCACTGAACAAAATTTTGCGATGAAAATCAGCATCGAGATCAATCTCATTTTCGGCCCATACACCAAAATCACGACGCATTGCATGGTCTCGCGGCTTTAATTCTTGCACAAGCTGGATCTTGTAAGGTCGCAAGCCAAGATCTTTGCGCAAAATCTTCCATTAAAACAAAATTGTTGATCGCTGTCGTCAATGCTTACGAGCAAACCCCAGCTAGCATTTTTTTAATATTTTAATCAAATATGAGTATTTTTTTTTTTTTTTTTTTGATATCACTTATGAGTGAAAAATTATCTTTTTGTGTGAGAAAATGGTACCCTTCATGCGACTCTTCAAAAAGAATATTTAATGACTCGTTTTGCTGATTAGAATATGACTGCACACGTTTTGCTAGATTTGTTAAAAAAAAATGAGAATAAAGCTTTTTATTAATCAATATATACTGCGATCTATTTTAGAACACGTCATATCTATTTTTAGAACAGTGAAGTTGCATTAATAATTACAGAAATTGATGTTGCCGAGACCGAGGATCAAACCTAGGCTGCTTAATATGATATATTATGCTTAGTAGTCGACGTGCTAACCAACTAAGCCACATCACCCATAATGAGATACGAGTCTTTTTTTGGGATTTTTTATCACCTAAAAATTGTTATATTTAGAGCATTTTACAAGATTTGTTGTGCTATTTTTAACTAGTCGCTTGCTAAGCGTCTATGAGTCTTTTTGTGCACTTTTTTGATCACCAAACTGATTCCACACATTTTGCTTTCAAATAGTCGCTTTCAAGGTATTTTCTTAGGTTTTTGTGGTCTTTTTGATCTTTTTTGATAAAACAGTCGTATTAGGATCGTTTGCACGATAAGATTTTTACTGCACCCATTCTGCAAGAATCGTTTGTGCTTTGTAGATTAGTCGTTTTCTTAGCGTTTTAAGGAGTCTTTTTGGAATCTTTTTGAGATCACCAAGCGGATTAATAAGTTTTTGATCATCTATACGAATCCCAAACGACTCATTTTGCTGATATTATCGTCAACAATCACCAAATCGCTAGCCATATGAAAGTGTTTTTGCTTTTCACTTGCTTTTAGAAATAGAAGGTACTTCCGATCATGTTCAATAATCTCTTTACGGATCCTGTTCAATCTTAAATCGTTATATAATTTTTGATTCAAAAATTATCAATCGTAGATTGTCTGGATCATTTATAAATCCTGATCTTGATGGTCTTTATACAGTCCAGTTTTATTATTAATTGCAGATCAATATATACTTATCCCAATTTATGATCTAACAAAGATTTATGTCGAAGATCGGTTATTTCCTGATTCTTTTCCAAAAGTCATTTAAGCAATTTTAACAAAAAGTAAAACTGCTTTCGGTGCAAAATTTACTAGTGGTAGCTTTTTGCTTTAACCCCAATCCAAATGGATCCCGATAATGACAATTCGTTGATCGTTATCCAACTTTATTTTACCAATTATGAAACCAGGTCTAGTTAAATTGTTATCATTTCATAATATCAAAAAATAGTCCTATTAGAATCTATTAAATTTCTTGGTTAAAGATCGGTCACATAAACAATATAGAAAGGGCTTTTGGTGTAAAAGTCCTAATCTTGTAAAATTATAGAATTATAGATGAATAATTTCCTTTTATAATATATTAAAGATATTTGTTGATGATCGGTCGCAACTACCCTAATAAAAAGACATGATCGTGAAGTGACATGCCATAAAAATGACTACTAAGAGTTATTCGGTTTAATTTGAATCCTAAAAGGGATCTAAAGTAGATCGATACAGCCTTGATCAATTATGAATCTCGATCTTGTTAAATTCTAAATTATCATACCGTCCCATTTTATTATTAATTTAAGATCGATCAATCGATAAATAGACCAATTTCATAATCTGTAAAAGATCGGCCACTGGCTACAATATGTAAAGTAACATGAACGTCATTTGAAAAGGGCAGATCAATATATATAAAAATTTTATATAAATATTTTGCAATATAGTTTTCTTTCAGCTCTAAGTACATACTTAGTCCAATGTATCCCTAATAATAAGTATCTCTTCCGAAAAATTTGATTTACCGAGGTTCTCATAACGAATGGAACTACCTCCTATGAAAAGGAGATAGTAGAGTCGGAAAAGTGGTGAAAAGAATTAGGTCAATGGCTCGTTTTTCAACACGATCCAACATTTCAAGACTGGAATGTGCAGGATCTACCCAAACGTGAGAATTGTACTCCATTCTTGACATATGTACTTGGTATATATTCGGAGTAAGTCGGTAAGTGAGAAATATGTTCTTTATACCTATTATTTAGGTATCCCTGGATACTAAGCAATCATACATATATTCCAAACTAGGCTTCGTAGATCGAGTATTTCCGATGTTTTTATCGATTGTGTTTAATATTGTAAATTTTGATCATATTCAATTAAAGGTCTTATAAGTAATTCGAAATTAAAAAAGACATTTTTTTATAGGTTATTGTTCAGGTCAGTTTCTTCATAGTTTGAGAGTATCTAATGAGTCAAAAATCCGGTATTTCTAAGATTTCTTGACAGATAGCGGATGTTTTAACTGTGATATCTCATCATAAGAGTTAAATGGCATAAATTTTCTGTACAAAAATTAGACTTTCCAGATGTTTGCTGGACTACACGTCAGTCGCAGAGGGTTAAATTACTTATAAGTAATTCGAAATTTTTTCCAATAAAAATTGAAAGAGACCATTTTTTATAGGTAATCGATCAGACAGTTTCTTCAGAAATTAAGAGTATCTAATGAGTCAAAAATCTGGTGTTTCTTGAACGATGGCGGATCTTAAAACTGTGATATTTCATCATAAGTCTTTAAACAGACCAATTTCTTAATCGATCGTGGGTATTTAAAACAGTTTCTATATTGATTCCTGAAATCTTGCAATATCTTTATCACAAGTGAATTCTAAACAGTTTTAGATATTTCTTAAAACCTCTTGTTAACTGCTAACTTTTTGCTCTCTACTGCTTTCAGCTTTTCAAAAAAAAAAAGTTTGTTTGCATTTTCTTAAAATTAAAGCTACATCATAAAGTAGTAGTAAAGTCGAGTCAGTCTTATATTTATATATATATATTTGCCTTCTTTCATGCTATTTTTTTTTTTTTTTTGCTGTATCTGCTGCTTCTGCTGATTATTACGATGCATTTAATAAAGAGCATAAAAGAAAAGATGTTTATGAATGAGTTCTTCCTTTCAATAATTTTGTGCATTACGCGGTTTTTATTTCATCAAATCATTTAGTTTCGCGTAATTGGAATGAGTACCAACAATAGAATGCATTAAATTATGAAAAAATAAAAAAAAAATGAAGAAATTGTTTAATTAAAATGTTAAATTAAAAGAATCAAGAAAGAAAAAAACAAGTTAAACGAAGACTTTGAGGAATAAGGAAAGGAAATATGAAGTTAAAGGAGTTGGTTTCATATTTGATGTTTATCAAGTAAATTAAGGATTTTTTTTTTTATTTCTGTGACTTAGTTTAAAATGTTAATTTAGTTTTTTTATTGATAAAGAATTCTATTTGATAAATATTCAAAAATTTTACCTTTTATCTAAAATTCATATAAAAAATTAAAAAATTCCGAAAAACTCAACTCCAAACTCCAGTCCAACTTTAAGTTGCAACTTCCAACCAAATGAACTTAACTTTCTTCTTCTCGATCTTATGCCAACAAACAGTTGTTTTTTGTTGATTTTTTTTTTTTTTTTTCTAGTTGCCACCAACTTTTATAAGTTCAACCGAAATTCAAACAAACTACACAAAAAAAAACTCTGAATAAAACAAAAAATTTACTTAAATTTTGCAACATCTAAAAAAAGAAGAAGCCGGAACCATTCCACAACAAACCAACCACCCAACCCCTACCTAAGTTGGAAACAACTAACAAACTTGAAAGGTAAATACAGGTACAAAGTTTGTTTCTTCTAGTTTTTTTTTTTTTTTCGTTCAAGCTCTCAAATATAAATACATTTAGGAAAAAATACTTTTAAACGAAACGAAATACTACTTAAATTATGCAAAGAACAAGAAGAAGTCGGAGAAAGAGAGCCTATAGAAAAGGGTTGTGAGTGGCAGGGTCTACGATTATGGTACATGGCACCAAATTTCAGTTTGTAGAAAACATACACTTGCCTATTTTGGAAGAGCCAAAAAAGGGGCCAGTGAGTTAAAGGAAGGCAATCTTTAAGCAATGGTCTCCTAATTTTTCAATTAAACTATTGATCGTATTAATTTTCTTAGTTTAACTCAAAACTTTAAACAAGTGATTTTCTTTATTGATTGTCAGTCCCGTTTCACACGAATCAGGTTTACTTGATCAGTTTTTCTTTAAATTTCTTTTCAACCTGCATTCATGTTCACATACAAACATTTTCTTCATCAGTTTTAATTTTATTTTCCTTAAATTTCATACAAATTTTCAAAATTTTTGTAAACTTAATAGTACGGTCAGGTTTGCTCAATTTTAATTCTGTCAGTTTTTTGTCATACAAATTCAAGACTTGATAAGCCAAACCTGACTAATGTAAAAGTTGACTTAGTGAGAATTTGAACAAATCAATTTTCTTATCGATCGAAGATCTTTAATCAATCTAATTAGTCTTCAAAGAAAGAAACTTATATATTGATCTTGTTATACCCTTCATTACCTTAGGTGGAAAGGGTATTATAAGTTTGTGCTGGAGCCAAATTACGGCATTCGATATCGATCGAAATCTAAGATATTTTCAAAACATTTGTATAGCATACTTTAAGGATAATCAAAATTATTTAAAAGATGCACAGTTTACTATATATTTTTTGAAGTTATTTGCCAAAAGACAAACAGTTGTAAAAGAGTTTTAATTGAACAATATGTTTTTAAAAACGAATCAAAATGGATACCAAATTTCAATAAACTTTTTGCATCGAAGTAACTTTGAACATCCCTAAAGTATACTACACAATATTTGCTTAGAAGTCTGAGTTTTCGATCGATATCGAATGCGGTAATTTGGCCCCTGATGTATGTAACGCATATAAATATTTGTCTTAGACCAATCTTTTAGTATACCAATAGTCATAGAATCACTTACTGAATCGATTTAGCGATGTCAGTCCGTCCTTCCGTCTGGCTAGCTGGACCCCCATGTAAACGATGTAATCAAAGTACAATTCTAGAGATAATTCAATGAAATTTGGCACAGATCATGTTTTTTATAGTGGGACCATGGCTATTGAAATTCGTCAAAATTGGTCCATTATTTATGGTACCTCACATAGATCCAACTTCCCGGAATTGACATATTGGCCACAAATATCAAAATTTTTTCATGAAATTTAAAACAAATACTCCTTATGTAGACTTAAATCATTGTACTAAATTTCGTTGAAATCGGTCCACATTTGACCATAGCTCCCATTCAAACTCTTCTGTAAAAACGCACTAAATGAGACAATGAGACAAATTTAGGAAAATGAACACCTTTGACCTTAGTGGAGAAGGGTATCATATGGTCGGGCTTGACCGACTATAGCACTTTCTTACTTGTTATTTTAAACGGCAGTTCAGTCTCTTATTGATCATGGATTTTTTAATTTTTTTATTATTATAGCGACCAGTTAGTTTACTTGTAAATCTTTGAACACACCAATTTCAGAAACTTTTGTGGATCTTAAAACAGATTCTTTAATTCGACCATAAAAAAAACATACAAAAAATAATTTTCTTACCGATCGTGTCTCTTTAACTCAACGATCGTAGACTAAAAACTTATTTTATAACCGATCATGAATGTCAGATTAATTTATTTGGCAATAGGAGACGAATCAATTTCCTTACCGATCGTGCATATTTTAGTAATTTTTCTACCGATCTTGTATCTTTAAACCAACCAATTTATTTAACGATCTTAGACTTTGGATCTTTAAACTGCTTCATCTCTTAATGAATTGTAGATTTAAAGCAAAATAATTTTCTTATTGGTCATGGATTAAAAAAAATATATATCTTATCAAAATTATCTTTATTTAACGATCGCAGATCAAAAACAAATTAATTTTATTACAGATCATATTAGAACACATCCATTTATTTGACAATCGGAGACAAACCAATTTTCTTATCGATCGTAGATATTTTAACAATTTTTTTACCGATCATGTCTCTTTAAACCAACCAATTTATTCAACGATCGTAAATTTAAAACAAACTATTTTTATTACCGATCATGGATCCTTAAATAAACTAATTTCATAATCAATCGTGGATATTAAAACAGATCCATTTATTTGAGATTTGTAAACAAGCCAATTTTCTTACCGATCATCGATATTTTAACAAATTTCCTTACGATCGTGTCTCTTTAAACCAACCAGTTTATATCAAACGATCATAGACTTAAGACAAACTACTTTCGTTACCGATCATACATCTGGATGTAGATCTTTTAACATGCTTTTCTAACCGATCGTGTATCTTTATACAAATCAATTTCATAATCAATAGTGGATCTTAAAAAAGATCCATTTATTTGATAAGCGTAGAGATCAAACAAATAAGTTTTCTTACCGATCAAACTAATTTCATTAGCGATAGTGGATCGATTGAGGATCATCGAACGTAAAATATTCAAGTTTGTTCTAGTCGATCTTATTTCCTAAAAAAAATCTATCGATCATTATCAGCTTTTCAAATTTTTAACCCTTTTATTAATTAGGTTGGTCTTTAAAATGTTCAATATCTTTCTAAATTGTTGGCTCTATAAAATTTTCGGTTCTTAAATAGTTCTCAATTTAGAGTCCCTAAAAAGCCCAATTTCTATCTTATAGTGGGTTTTTAAAATATTTAAAATCTTGCTAATGTTCCAACTACTTTCTCATTATTGGGACTCTAAATAGTTAAACTTTTTTCTAAATCTCAAACTTCGTTCTTAATCGTAAGTAAATATTTAAAAGCTATAAATTTTTCTAATACTCCAACTTCCTTCTTAACTAGTAGTGGATCCTCCAATTTTTTTCTGAGGCGTTCGCTTTCAAAATGTAAAATTTGTTCTCAATTTTGGATTTTTAAAAGGTTCAATAAAACATTCTACTTACTTCAGAATCATAAGTCCTATATGGCGACATGAAATAACCCCCAATGAAATAACGCCCAATTACGAAAATGAAATAAACCCCAATTATATTAGCAACAAAAAAAGAAATAAATTCTAGGAAATAAGATATGAAAAAACACCCAATTTTTGGCGAAATAATACCTAATTTTAACGAAATAACACCCAATTTTAGAAATCACTTTAAAAATTTTTACTAAAATTAAGTTAGAATAGGAAATAAACCCCAATGAAATAATCCCCAAAAAAAAATGAAATAAGACCCAAAAAATAAGTTTTATTTTTTAAATTGTTTTTTTACAAAAATACTTGCATTGTTTGCCGACATACAGGGTCAGTCAATGCTTCATCATTTGGAACGCGATTTGCAGCAGTTGTAAAATGCATGTACTGCAAACCAAAGGCAAAAGCTTTGGATAAACGCTTCTTACTTCTTGAGGAATCTGTCCCGATCTTCTTCCAAATATTAAAAATCTTCGAACATGACCTCGCCAGTTTTCATTTCAATACGAGTTTTGTTTGTAGGGAACATCATTCTATTAAAAAATGGGAAAAGCGCCGCAGGCAAAAATTTAGTTTTGTAAAAAAATGGCTGTGAAAACTGTTTTTTGTATAAAAAAAATCGCGCGATTTTTTTTTTACAAAAAACAGTTTTCACAGCCATTTTTTTACAAAACTAAATTTTTGCCTGCGGCGCCGTTTGTTCTATACGCCAATTTAGGTTTATACACTCTTATTTTATTTTGCGAACAGGCTTGAATTCTTCATAGTGTTTTTGGCTTCCATGATTGTGTTCGTAGCGGCGTATTTCGATAAAATAAAAATAATATATAACAAATATAAAATGTTATAAATTGATTTTTTTGTGTAAACGACTCGCCTACCGAATACATAAATTTACAATACTATTAATACGGCTACCACTAATAATTTCGAATTTAATTTATGATTTTTAATTGATCTTTACTACTCAAAAGTCATTAACGGAGTAATAATTTTCAGCAAAATATTTTCATTAACATCAAAAATACTTTAATACAAAACGGCAAAAATTCTTCCCAAAAAATTTTAAGAATGTTTAGAATTCAGAAAAATCTTCAAAACATCATTTTCATGAAAATGAAATAAACTCCAAAAAAAAATGAAATAAAGTCCAAATTAAATTTACATGAAATAAATCCCAATTAAAATAATATTTTTTTCTGGAATAGCTTCATAACGAAATAAATCCCAATTTATAGTGAAATAAAACCCAATAAACGTGAAATTATCCCCAATTTTCATTTTTCAATTTTTATTGGGGTTTACTTCATTTTCGTAATTGGGCGTTATTTCATTGGGGGTTATTTCATGTCGCCGTCCTATATATGTCCAAATTCTTTCTCAATCGTGAGTCCTTAAATGGTTTACCATTATCGAATTTCTTTTTTAGTCGTGGATTTTGAAACGAACAATTTCTTTAGGCCCAAATTCTTTCTTAATCGTCAGTCTTTTAATAGTTCATAATTATCAATTTTTTCTTAATCGTGGAGTTTTGAAAGGAATCATCTTCTTTCTCAGTTAAAATCTTTAACTTCTTTCTCAATAATTGCTTCTTAGAAAGTCCAAAATCTGTCACATAATAAAGAGCTCAAATCATTTTTTAATCGCAAGTCCCTAAAAATTCTACAGTTTTTCTAAATTATTATTTAAAAGTCTTATATATCACTAATTGATCATCCTTAAAGTCTCGTTATTTAATTTTGGGTCTGAATATATTCATCGTTATACACCGATCACCGACTTCTTAGTCTAATATCTTTTCAAATTTGGGGGCACTAAAAAGATCCAAATGTATCCTTTCTTTAAAGCTCTGCAGAGGTAAAATTTCCCTTTAATATAAACATTAGTCGAATTATCTATATTCGTCCTGTTAGGCGTCAGGTGGCTGGATCTGGATGCCCATGTAAACTATATATATACCAATAACAAAAATTTTGTAACAATCGGTCCACAATTGACCCTAGCTCCCATATGTATGTCCCTAAGACATAAGAAAAACTTGTTAAATTCCATATTTGCCTTTAGCAGTGAAAAGTCGGGCTTGACCGACTACAGTTTTTCTTACTTGTTTTTTATTTCTTTTACATCGACGGCGTGTTATGCTGTAGGCTTACCTTAGATAGATGATAATTACAGAAATTGATATTTCGGTGGCTGGGAATTAAACTCAGGATGAATTTAATATATAATGCTTAGTAGTCGACGTGATAGCAAAAAAAGGTACACCCTTTGTTATACCAAAACAATTTCCTTGCTAATAGTAGATCTTTAATCCGTCCACTCTCTTGATAAACTTCAAGATTTAAGTCCCTCAAAGCCAAGAAGTTATAGCTGCACATTAATTAATTAAAAATAAAACAACAACAAAACCAAAAAAAAAACAAAAAAGCTGTAGAAAAGTTCAAAGATGACTTCTCTACTGCTTTAAGATGGAAGGGAGCTAACAGCTTTCAGAACAGCAGAAGCAGCAGCAATAAAAATTCGGAAAAAAAAGAAACTCGAAAACAAATAAATGCAACGGATGCAAATTGTTTTCTTGTTTTTTTTTTTTTTTTTAAACAAAAAAACTGAATATTTAGAAGGAGAATGAATAAATTTGAATGGTTGGACAGGCCGAGTATTTAAGTTTGGCATTAAGAAGCAAGAAAAAGGGACCCCAAAAATTAAAATAAAACTAGAGAAGGAAAGAAATGTATTAAAACAAATAGAAAAATATTGGGGAGTTTAATAATGAAATAAAACAAATACGGCAGCGACAGTGGCAGAAAATTGCATTTAAATACAAGGACTTGCTACAACAACAACAACAGCAATAGCAACAACTACAACAACTGGCCAACTGGCGGACATTAAAAGGAAAGAAGTAGAAGAAAAATAAGGAAATGCCAGGTTTGGTAGTACGGGGAAAGCTAAGAGTAGAGAGGCAGTGGAGTGGAGAAAACGGCTACATCATAAACTCTATTATGATTATTTCATTTATTTGTTTTTGTTTTATTGTTGTAAAGGCTACTCTACCAGCCAATGCTATAGTGCTTTTACTAATACAAATACTATGACTGATACAAGAAGTATCACAAATCTAGAAACTCTAGGGTTTGGGACTTAGCTCCCTATATATAAGATATAGAAAGAGCGAGAAAGAGCTAGAGAGAAACTGGGCAACGGAAATCCATGGAGTACAATTTCAAAAGTAAATAACAGAATTTTATGAAAGGTCTTGCTTCCTTATGCGTTAGAGCTTTTGCAGCAGCAACAACAACAAAAAAATAAAACAAAGCAAACTTGCCCAGAAAAACAAAAAAACAACAATCCCCACCAACTTAATCATAAAAAAGGCTTGAGGTTTTTAATAGAGAATTATGAATGCACTTATTATGCAATAAGTCTTCTTTAAAAACCATCCCAGGTTGCAATCATCATCACTAGCCAAGTATACAGCCATAGCAAACCCACCATCCTTCCACATCCTTCATCTAACCGAAATGACTTTAATTTTTTGTAATCCTAAAGTCTCTGTTTGGCTAATACCAATGCATTTTATAAATGAATTACACTATTTTACAAAATTTAACTTTTTGAACATCTTTACATTTGATTAAAACTACATATATATTTTTTTTGTATTCATTTCCATCGTTTTTAAAACCCAGAATATTACAATCTGATTTACAAATCCATGGAAATTTTATTTTCTTTAAATTTGTGGATTTTTAAAATTTTTGTAAAATTTTAAAAGCTTTTGTAAAATACGATATTTTGTAAGTGCTTTTCCATAAATCCAACAAATTTTACAGTATTTCTGAAAAATAAATTTTGTAAATCGTTAAGAGAATAAGCTTTAAAAGCTCTTAGATATATGCGAGTGCAATTATTTATTTAATTGATTTTCAAACATTTTCCCTTTTTTTCAACAAAGACCCTTGAAATCTTTGTTGAAAGAAAGGGTCATCCTTACGTTTGATCAAAACTAGTTTTTTTTTTGTATTCATTTCCATCGTTTTTTAAAACCAGAATATTACAATCTGATTTACAAAACCATGGAAATTTTATTTTCTTTAAATTTGTTGATTTTTTAAATTTTTGTAAAATTTTAAAAGCTTTTGTAAAATACGATATTTTGTAAGTGCTTTTTCATAAATCCAAAAAATTTTAAAAATGTCAAAGCTTTTGAAGCAATTAAAGCTTTTCGCAGTTTTTTGATAAATATTTATATCTATAAGAAGTTTATAAAAGACAAAAATATTTTTACTAATTTGAGTAAGAGCTTTTTTTTCTTTTATTAAGAATCTCTTAACTGTTAAAGCTTTTAAAATAAAGTATAAACTGTAGTTCTAACTTAAAAGCTTAAGAAAAAATTCACTTCTCAGATTTTTATGACTCCGCGTTTTTAAAAATGTCAAAAGCTTTTAAAGCAATGAAAGCTTTTCTCAGTTTTTTTTTTATAAATTTTTATATCTATTAGAGCTTTATAAAAAAATAAAAAAAAAAACTTTATAAAAAATTAAAAGCTCTGAAATATTGCACTTCAATATTTTTATAAATATGTGAAAGAGCTTTTTTCTTTTTTATTGAAAGTCTTCAAACTGCTTAAGCTTTTAAAATAAAGTATAAACTATAAATCTAACTTAAAATCTAAAGAAAATCTTTCACTTCTCTTAGCTTTTGAAGCAATTAAAGCTTTTCTAAGTTTTTTAAAAAATATTTATTTCCATAAGAAGTTTATAAAAGAATATTAAAAAACTTTATAAAAAATTTAAAGCTTTGAAATGTTGAACGTCAATATTTTAATTAACTTAACTTTTTTCCTCTTTTATTAAGACCTAAACTGTTTAAGCTTTTAGAATCATTTAATAATAAGATAAAATTCAAAAGCTCTATAAACAAAACCAAATCTGTGTCTCCATTTGCAAAAAAAAGAAGTTTTGATAAGTTTTTCGATATAGAGATATGTAACTCTGGATTCACATCTTAAAAAGCTAACTAATACTTTAAAATTAGTTCCTTTAGAAAATTGAACTAAACAAACTTTTAAGCTAAAAGTTTCATAACTCATTGCAGAAAATACATGATTTTATATCTATTCATAAATATCTTTAAAAAGTTTGTAAAGGAATATAAAAAAATTTATGAAATGCTTTAAAATGTAGCACTTCAATATTTTTATTAATTTAATTTAGAGCTTTTTTCCCCCTTTAAATAAAAATCTCTAAACTGTTTAAGCTTTTAAACTCATACAAGAATAACATAAAATTCCAAAGCTTTAATAACACATCAAAATCTGTGTCTCCATTTGCAAAAAAATAGATGTTTTGATAAAGTTTAAAGTTTCATAACTACAAAAACCCTTTAATTTTGTTTTAAAATAAGACATTTTAAGCTTTAATAAAAAAGCTTTCTGATATTTTCGTTATTTTTCAAAGCTCAAGTTTAAATACACATTAAAAAGCTTTTGAAATCCTTTATTATAATAAAAACATATATTAAAAGTCAAAAGCTTTCGATTTTTTCTAATATGAAACTATTTATTAATTTAGTACTAAAATTAGGTAAAAACTTCTAGAAGCTTTTACTTAACATATTTAAATTTTATTAATTTCTAATACGAAACTATAAAATAACATAAAAATATCAAAAGCTTTTTGGAACAAAATTTTCATTTGGCTTTTTTTTTAATGGGTAATACAGAATCAAAAGCTGTGAAAAATTAAACTCATGTATATTTATATATAAAGCTTCTGGAAGCTTTACATTTAAGGTTATTAGAATATTTTTGATCTTTATTAACTCTAAATACCAAAGGGTCAAAGAATATATTTAAAACAGAAAATTTCTTAAGTTTTATTTGACTGATACATATATTTTTATTAAAAGCTTCTGGAAGCTTTTTATAACATATTCAAATTTAATTAACTCAATATAAATGACCAACATAAAAAAAATTGCAGCTTTTTCGTAAAAAGTTTAATGTGCTGTTAATATAACTAAAGCAGCTGACGATTAACTAAAACTTACATGTGTTTTGCTATTGTAATAAAACAGAATAGTAGAGCTTTTAAATACAATTTTTTACACATCAAAGCTTTTAAAAGCTCTCTGAAGTTTCGACTGAAGTTCAGTTATTTAATGCAAATAAATACAAAAATTAAGCGCTTTGACAAAAATAATTTAATAATCTAAATTGTTACTTCATCAGATAATAGAAAAAAGCTATTTGACTTGTAGCTTTAGTACAATAACAAAAGTTTTTCAAACTTATGACAATTTTTTAATAAATTTTGAAAATTAAAAAAAAAAGAATACTCAAAACAAACAATTTTAAAAATGTTCACTTTTATAATTTTCTTGCCCACTGTTCTAAATGCATTTTCGTTCTTTTTCATTGTTCTCATTTGTATTAATTTATTATTGTTTTACCTTTTCCTTCAGCTTTTACGCCCATACGAAAATAAAGCTAAACATTTTAAATTATATTCCCCCATTTTGCATTAAGTTTCAATTTTGATACTAATTTTTACCACGCCCAAATTCTCCCGGGCGCTAACTACAATGTTTTTAGCCCACAGACTGCAATAAACATCATATCTAGTATTAAATCTAATATTCTTGATCTTAACAGCCACAACGCGTTTGAAAACGTTTAGCTTATAAGAATTATTAGCAAATGGAGTTTCCTTGCCCGAACCTTCTTTGTAATCCACATCGGCGACATCATAAAATCTTCGAGGGTAATACTCAAAATTGAGATCAGGAATTGAATAGCAGGAAATCCATAATCGCTGCTTTCGTTCGTCCAAGTTCAAAGTTTCTAAATATTCGAGCAAATCTTCGGGCACATAAAAAGGCATTTTATTTAACTCATCAAAAACTTGAGTCTTAAAACCATTAAAACGATTTATCTTGAGATAGATACAGGGCTCAAGCTCCTTATAGCCATAGTCATTGCTGCGTACACAGTCTCCGAAATAATCCTTGGGAATTTGACCATATTTTCCTAAAGTTGTATTGATATGCTTCGCATATTTGTTTATTTCTTCGAGTGAGTCTTGATGATATTCAATTTTGGAGGGTTCACATGTTAATCCTGGTTGAGATAAAAGCCATTTAGGCTTTGCTAAGTTTAGCTGAACTATCCAATAAATACCGAAACCTAGGTATATTATAAGTAATACGAACCACCGCCGTTTTTTTACATCGCAAAGTTTCGAGGCCATAACGATTTTAAGAATGAAAATTTTTATAAAATTATTTAATATTTTTAAAAGTCAGAACAAAAATACACTTAAATTTGTAAATACTAAAATAGTCCTAATTTAGTTTTCTTCTAGTTCTCTTGTAGTTCTTTTCAAGTTCTTTTCTAGTTCTCTACTAGCTCTGTTAAAGTTCTGTTCTAGTTCTATACTAGTTCTTTTCAAGTTCTAGTTATTTACAAGTTCTGTTCTAGTTCTTTTCTAGTTCTGTTCTAGTTCTGTTCTAGTTCTGTTCTAGTTCTGTTCTAGTTCTGTTCTAGTTCTGTTCTAGTTCTGTTCTAGTTCTGTTCTAGTTCTGTTCTAGTTCTGTTCTAGTTCTGTTCTAGTTCTGTTCTAGTTCTGTTCTAGTTCTGTTCTAGTTCTGTTCTAGTTCTGTTCTAGTTCTGTTCCAGTTCTGTTCTAGTTCTGTTCTAGTTCTGTTCTAGTTCTGTTCTAGTTCTGTTCTAGTTCTGTTCTAGTTCTGTTCTAGTTCTGTTCTAGTTCTGTTCTAGTTCTGTTCTAGTTCTGTTCTAGTTCTGTTCTAGTTCTGTTCTAGTTCTGTTCTAGTTCTGTTCTAGTTCTGTTCTAGTTCTGTTCTAGTTCTGTTCTAGTTCTGTTCTAGTTCTGTTCTAGTTCTGTTCTAGTTCTGTTCTAGTTCTGTTCTAGTTCTGTTCTAGTTCTGTTCTAGTTCTGTTCTAGTTCTGTTCTAGTTCTGTTCTAGTTCTGTTCTAGTTCTGTTCTAGTTCTGTTCTAGTTCTGTTCTAGTTCTGTTCTAGTTCTGTTCTAGTTCTGTTCTAGTTCTGTTCTAGTTCTGTTCTAGTTCTGTTCTAGTTCTGTTCTAGTTCTGTTCTAGTTCTGTTCTAGTTCTGTTCTAGTTCTGTTCTAGTTCTGTTCTAGTTCTGTTCTAGTTCTGTTCTAGTTCTGTTCTAGTTCTGTTCTAGTTCTGTTCTAGTTCTGTTCTAGTTCTGTTCTAGTTCTGTTCTAGTTCTGTTCTAGTTCTGTTCTAGTTCTGTTCTAGTTCTGTTCTAGTTCTGTTCTAGTTCTGTTCTAGTTCTGTTCTAGTTCTGTTCTAGTTCTGTTCTAGTTCTGTTCTAGTTCTGTTCTAGTTCTGTTCTAGTTCTGTTCTAGTTCTGTTCTAGTTCTGTTCTAGTTCTGTTCTAGTTCTGTTCTAGTTCTGTTCTAGTTCTGTTCTAGTTCTGTTCTAGTTCTGTTCTAGTTCTGTTCTAGTTCTGTTCTAGTTCTGTTCTAGTTCTGTTCTAGTTCTGTTCTAGTTCTGTTCTAGTTCTGTTCTAGTTCTGTTCTAGTTCTGTTCTAGTTCTGTTCTAGTTCTGTTCTAGTTCTGTTCTAGTTCTGTTCTAGTTCTGTTCTAGTTCTGTTCTAGTTCTGTTCTAGTTCTGTTCTAGTTCTGTTCTAGTTCTGTTCTAGTTCTGTTCTAGTTCTGTTCTAGTTCTGTTCTAGTTCTGTTCTAGTTCTGTTCTAGTTCTGTTCTAGTTCTGTTCTAGTTCTGTTCTAGTTCTGTTCTAGTTCTGTTCTAGTTCTGTTCTAGTTCTGTTCTAGTTCTGTTCTAGTTCTGTTCTAGTTCTGTTCTAGTTCTGTTCTAGTTCTGTTCTAGTTCTGTTCTAGTTCTGTTCTAGTTCTGTTCTAGTTCTGTTCTAGTTCTGTTCTAGTTCTGTTCTAGTTCTGTTCTAGTTCTGTTCTAGTTCTGTTCTAGTTCTGTTCTAGTTCTGTTCTAGTTCTGTTCTAGTTCTGTTCTAGTTCTGTTCTAGTTCTGTTCTAGTTCTGTTCTAGTTCTGTTCTAGTTCTGTTCTAGTTCTGTTCTAGTTCTGTTCTAGTTCTGTTCTAGTTCTGTTCTAGTTCTGTTCTAGTTCTGTTCTAGTTCTGTTCTAGTTCTGTTCTAGTTCTGTTCTAGTTCTGTTCTAGTTCTGTTCTAGTTCTGTTCTAGTTCTGTTCTAGTTCTGTTCTAGTTCTGTTCTAGTTCTGTTCTAGTTCTGTTCTAGTTCTGTTCTAGTTCTGTTCTAGTTCTGTTCTAGTTCTGTTCTAGTTCTGTTCTAGTTCTGTTCTAGTTCTGTTCTAGTTCTGTTCTAGTTCTGTTCTAGTTCTGTTCTAGTTCTGTTCTAGTTCTGTTCTAGTTCTGTTCTAGTTCTGTTCTAGTTCTGTTCTAGTTCTGTTCTAGTTCTGTTCTAGTTCTGTTCTAGTTCTGTTCTAGTTCTGTTCTAGTTCTGTTCTAGTTCTGTTCTAGTTCTGTTCTAGTTCTGTTCTAGTTCTGTTCTAGTTCTGTTCTAGTTCTGTTCTAGTTCTGTTCTAGTTCTGTTCTAGTTCTGTTCTAGTTCTGTTCTAGTTCTGTTCTAGTTCTGTTCTAGTTCTGTTCTAGTTCTGTTCTAGTTCTGTTCTAGTTCTGTTCTAGTTCTGTTCTAGTTCTGTTCTAGTTCTGTTCTAGTTCTGTTCTAGTTCTGTTCTAGTTCTGTTCTAGTTCTGTTCTAGTTCTGTTCTAGTTCTGTTCTAGTTCTGTTCTAGTTCTGTTCTAGTTCTGTTCTAGTTCTGTTCTAGTTCTGTTCTAGTTCTGTTCTAGTTCTGTTCTAGTTCTGTTCTAGTTCTGTTCTAGTTCTGTTCTAGTTCTGTTCTAGTTCTGTTCTAGTTCTGTTCTAGTTCTGTTCTAGTTCTGTTCTAGTTCTGTTCTAGTTCTGTTCTAGTTCTGTTCTAGTTCTGTTCTAGTTCTGTTCTAGTTCTGTTCTAGTTCTGTTCTAGTTCTGTTCTAGTTCTGTTCTAGTTCTGTTCTAGTTCTGTTCTAGTTCTGTTCTAGTTCTGTTCTAGTTCTGTTCTAGTTCTGTTCTAGTTCTGTTCTAGTTCTGTTCTAGTTCTGTTCTAGTTCTGTTCTAGTTCTGTTCTAGTTCTGTTCTAGTTCTGTTCTAGTTCTGTTCTAGTTCTGTTCTAGTTCTGTTCTAGTTCTGTTCTAGTTCTGTTCTAGTTCTGTTCTAGTTCTGTTCTAGTTCTGTTCTAGTTCTGTTCTAGTTCTGTTCTAGTTCTGTTCTAGTTCTGTTCTAGTTCTGTTCTAGTTCTGTTCTAGTTCTGTTCTAGTTCTGTTCTAGTTCTGTTCTAGTTCTGTTCTAGTTCTGTTCTAGTTCTGTTCTAGTTCTGTTCTAGTTCTGTTCTAGTTCTGTTCTAGTTCTGTTCTAGTTCTGTTCTAGTTCTGTTCTAGTTCTGTTCTAGTTCTGTTCTAGTTCTGTTCTAGTTCTGTTCTAGTTCTGTTCTAGTTCTGTTCTAGTTCTGTTCTAGTTCTGTTCTAGTTCTGTTCTAGTTCTGTTCTAGTTCTGTTCTAGTTCTGTTCTAGTTCTGTTCTAGTTCTGTTCTAGTTCTGTTCTAGTTCTGTTCTAGTTCTGTTCTAGTTCTGTTCTAGTTCTGTTCTAGTTCTGTTCTAGTTCTGTTCTAGTTCTGTTCTAGTTCTGTTCTAGTTCTGTTCTAGTTCTGTTCTAGTTCTGTTCTAGTTCTGTTCTAGTTCTGTTCTAGTTCTGTTCTAGTTCTGTTCTAGTTCTGTTCTAGTTCTGTTCTAGTTCTGTTCTAGTTCTGTTCTAGTTCTGTTCTAGTTCTGTTCTAGTTCTGTTCTAGTTCTGTTCTAGTTCTGTTCTAGTTCTGTTCTAGTTCTGTTCTAGTTCTGTTCTAGTTCTGTTCTAGTTCTGTTCTAGTTCTGTTCTAGTTCTGTTCTAGTTCTGTTCTAGTTCTGTTCTAGTTCTGTTCTAGTTCTGTTCTAGTTCTGTTCTAGTTCTGTTCTAGTTCTGTTCTAGTTCTGTTCTAGTTCTGTTCTAGTTCTGTTCTAGTTCTGTTCTAGTTCTGTTCTAGTTCTGTTCTAGTTCTGTTCTAGTTCTGTTCTAGTTCTGTTCTAGTTCTGTTCTAGTTCTGTTCTAGTTCTGTTCTAGTTCTGTTCTAGTTCTGTTCTAGTTCTGTTCTAGTTCTGTTCTAGTTCTGTTCTAGTTCTGTTCTAGTTCTGTTCTAGTTCTGTTCTAGTTCTGTTCTAGTTCTGTTCTAGTTCTGTTCTAGTTCTGTTCTAGTTCTGTTCTAGTTCTGTTCTAGTTCTGTTCTAGTTCTGTTCTAGTTCTGTTCTAGTTCTGTTCTAGTTCTGTTCTAGTTCTGTTCTAGTTCTGTTCTAGTTCTGTTCTAGTTCTGTTCTAGTTCTGTTCTAGTTCTGTTCTAGTTCTGTTCTAGTTCTGTTCTAGTTCTGTTCTAGTTCTGTTCTAGTTCTGTTCTAGTTCTGTTCTAGTTCTGTTCTAGTTCTGTTCTAGTTCTGTTCTAGTTCTGTTCTAGTTCTGTTCTAGTTCTGTTCTAGTTCTGTTCTAGTTCTGTTCTAGTTCTGTTCTAGTTCTGTTCTAGTTCTGTTCTAGTTCTGTTCTAGTTCTGTTCTAGTTCTGTTCTAGTTCTGTTCTAGTTCTGTTCTAGTTCTGTTCTAGTTCTGTTCTAGTTCTGTTCTAGTTCTGTTCTAGTTCTGTTCTAGTTCTGTTCTAGTTCTGTTCTAGTTCTGTTCTAGTTCTGTTCTAGTTCTGTTCTAGTTCTGTTCTAGTTCTGTTCTAGTTCTGTTCTAGTTCTGTTCTAGTTCTGTTCTAGTTCTGTTCTAGTTCTGTTCTAGTTCTGTTCTAGTTCTGTTCTAGTTCTGTTCTAGTTCTGTTCTAGTTCTGTTCTAGTTCTGTTCTAGTTCTGTTCTAGTTCTGTTCTAGTTCTGTTCTAGTTCTGTTCTAGTTCTGTTCTAGTTCTGTTCTAGTTCTGTTCTAGTTCTGTTCTAGTTCTGTTCTAGTTCTGTTCTAGTTCTGTTCTAGTTCTGTTCTAGTTCTGTTCTAGTTCTGTTCTAGTTCTGTTCTAGTTCTGTTCTAGTTCCGTTCTAGTTCTGTTCTAGTTCTGTTCTAGTTCTGTTTTAGTTCTGTTCTGGTTTTGTTCTATCTGTAAGGCCAAATCTCCGCAAATATTGTTTAGCATATTTTAGGGATTTCAAAATTATTTGTTATATAAACTGATTGATATCTAGACATATTCGTTTGTTTGTCAAAACATTTGGCTTAAATAAAATTATTTTACTATCAGGGAACTTTTGATGTAGTGAACCTTATATATAACATATTATTTAGATTATCCTAAAAGTATGCTGCAGAAATGTTTCTGACATATCTAATATTTCAATCGATATCGATTTAACCCCTGTTTTAGTTCTGTTCTAGTTTGTTTCATATAAAATTCTTAAATTTCGATTTAAAATGTTTATTTTGGACCTTCAGTCGCAAATCTTGAGGTTCCATACCATTTTTTTTTTTTATAAAAATTTTGTTTCTTATAAAAATTTAATTTATTTTATTTTTTATTCTACCCAAAAATAATTCTTCTTACCTCCATTCCGCCTCACAACCCTAAACAGCTGATAGGATTTCTTTTATATCTAAAATACAAGTAAGAGTTAAGTACTCCAGGGGCAAAATGTAATTATAAACTCAAAAATATAAAAAAATCCAAATGAAATAAAATATTAAGCAAACGAAAATCTACTCGGCAACGAGCAAGAAATGCAATCAGCAACAACAAAAAAATAAGTTTGCATTTTGAAGACCCAAACCCTACGAAAAATAACTTAAATAACCTCAAAAAATCATCATAACAAAAAAAAAAAAAAAGATGGAAGAACAAAAAATGTTAAATAAACGTCTGAAGTAGAACATTGACAATGCAGTCAGTAAATGCAGTTCTTTTTGATATAAAAAGAAAAAAAGCGAAATACAATGAATGCATTTGCTGAACAGTGCAGAAATGTAAGTGCCAGTAGGAAAAACTTCGAGAGCTGACGTTTAAAAATTTTCAACTGGTTAGGGTACACCCCATTCTACATACATATTTACTATACACGTCAATCAGCTTTCTTCAATTTCTCTAGTTTCTCCTTTAAACCTCAAATATTAATAGAGACTTTCCAAAAGAAACACTTCTATAAGTAATACTACTGACCTTCTATTGATTCTAAAGCAGAGTAATCAAATTCTTATCTTCATTAATACACGCAAAAGAAATATATTTGCAATTAAAGAAGATTTTTGCAGAATTCTTAATTCTAATGACTACCCCTTCAGGAAACCTCATATTTTTCCTACTGGGATATTTCAAAGAAACGCATACAATCATAAGTAAACGAATATTAAACAAAATTCTATATAAGTTGAGATTCATACAAGGATAATGGCCAGCTAAATATAAAATTTGTATTATATCCAAGTATCAGAAGTTTGTTGCATTGAAAAACAAACAAAAAAAGTTTAAATTTAAGCAGTTAAGAGGAAGGAGTAGATAAGCAATCCAAACTTACACACACACACATTCTCATACTTCCTTAATGATGTTTGGCAATATTTTGCTCATAGACAAAAAAAGGATATCTTTTTTATTTATATAGAAATGCATAAGATTGCATGTGCATGCTTGCACTGAACAACAAAAAAAAAGAAACGCCAAAATCAAACGCAGTTTATATGCATTTTTTCATGAAATATACTCACATTCGGAGTAAAAAATAAAACAAAAAAAAATCAAAATTATTTAAATAAAAAAAAAGTTGTTGAAGGATTTGCATTGTATGCAAAAAAAAATAAAGTATTTGAAAAACTCACACACGTTCTTGCAGTTTTTTTTCTATACTATTTTCAATTTTTCAAATCAAATTGAGTCTCAGTGCAGTTGTAAGTACATGTGTCTACTTCTACCGCATACCACCACTAAAGGCACTATTATTGCCATTATTGTTATTTATCTGTATTAGCAGACCATAGGGAGGCAATAAGATTTTTATATATTCTTATCTGTCTACAAGGAATACACAGAAGAATGAAATTTTTTTTCTATCCGAAATATTCAAAGGATATACAAACTTCGCTTGACAATTGTCGACAACGGTCTTTGATATTTGTTAAATTTAACATCTGAAGATTGAAAACAATCTTTGATAGTCTTTTTCTATCTAAGACCCATCTTAAACATTGAAACTTATAGCTTTTTTTGGTGTTAGTCAAACAATCTTTGATAGTCTTTTTCTATCTAAGACCCATCTTAAACATTGAAACTTATAGCTTTTTTTGGTGTTAGTCAGAGTAATCAAATTAACTCTTAAATCTGGCCCGGATCTAGATACAGCTTTCATACTTACATCTCTAACCAGAATTAATCAGAGCTTCTAATTCTTATATCTGAGATAACATCGATTTCTGTATGGATTAGTTGATCTAGATCAGCCAAAGAGAGAATAGGTTATTTGCTATAACTACATAGACGACTCATAACAATTCTAAAGGGCATAAATATACTATTACTCTTCAGATTTTTTACAAACTCTCTCCAAACACACTTGTTGATGAGAACCCACTACGGAGCATTCTGCTGCTACCAGTGCATTCGCAAATTTGAATTTGTGTTGGTGCCCTTCACTGATCTAGAACTTTTCGATAACTTATGTAATGCTAGGTTAGTGTCCCAAATTGCCATCGAAAAATTTGAACTTAATGCTGGCAATGTACATGGATTTTAAATGTCGAGTCCTATACAAGGGTAAATTGTCAAATCCGTTCGAAGTCACTACTGGAGTTAGGCAAGGATGTATCTCTTCACCTACACTTTTTATACCCACCATCAAAAAGAATGGGGGATATATTGAGATTGTCATTCCGTTTGCAATTTCCTTAATATTGGCTCAAAAATCAAAAACGATATATATTCTGAATCCTTATAAAATTCTAAGACGATTGAGCGATGTCCGTCTGTCTGTCCGTCTGTCTGTCTGTTGAAATCACGATAACGCCTAAACGAAAGGAGCTAGCTCACTGAAACTTAGCAAAAACATTCCTCATTTATGATAAAATTTTGCTATTGAAATTGGGCAAAATCGGTTAACATTTGACCATAGCTCCCGTATAACCTCGTCTGGGCTAGTCGCTTATTTGCTAATAACTGACAAATTATAATAGCTATGATGACAAAATTTGGTATCTAGAAATTTTCCATAAGCACTAGGCAGCATGTAAAATTTCATCGAAATCGGTTCACATTTAACCATAGCTCCCACATAAAAAACATACGGAAACAGCCTAAATTCCACCTGAAATTCACTTAAATGCCAATAAATGATAAACTGTAGTAGCTTTGACCACCAAATTTAGCACAAATAAGTCTTATGTGAATACCAGCCAGTGTGCAATTTTGTCACAATCGGTCACCATTTGACCTAGCTCCCGTATAAAAAACTTACGGAAACACAAAAATACAAAAAGAAAAGGGGGTTTATGTCCGTCTGTCCGTTAGATAAAAGCGCGATAGCGCCTTAACTGAAAGGGCTATAGCAACAAAATTTTACAAAAGCAAGTCTTATGTGAATGCCAGCCAGTGTGCAAAATTTTGTTACAATCGGTCACCATTTGACCACAGCTCCCATATAAAAAACCTACAGAAACACAAAAATACAAAAAGAAAAGGAGATTTATGTCCGTCTGTCCGTCAGATAAAAGCGCGACAGCTCCTTAACTATAAAAGCTAGAGAGACAAAATTTTACAAAAGTATTTCTGATATGTAACAAAAGTTGTATACTGAAAATGGGCAAAATCGGTTCACATTTAGTTAGAGCTCCCATATAACCCCGCCCCGGGAAACACATGAATGCTGATAAATTGAATACAATTGTAATAGCTATGACGACTAAATTTAGTATAGAGAAGTTTTATACAACTATTGGTCAGTATATCAAATTTTATAGGAATCGGTCCATATTTGACTATAACTCTCATATAAAATACACTCCTGGAAACCAAAAAATATTTAGCAAGGACCAGTTAAAAACTATTAAATTAGAAACTGTGATAGCTATTGCAACTAAACATAAATACCAACCAGTGTGTAAAATTTTGTTACAATCGGTCAACATTTGGCTATAATTCTTATATATATATTACATCCCCTTTTTATATCTACAATTAAAAAGATTCTTAGGTACAAGCAGCATATTAAGATTTGTATATGGTAGATGCATTAGGACCTCCTTACAAAATATATGGACCAGTCGTATTACTATCAACTTCTTTATCCTAACTAAATGTTAAGCTAAAGGAAAAGTATTTAACAACTTATTAATGTAAAACCATACCCGGTTGTGATAACGAATTTTGTTCAAAGTAAATAAATACTAGGGAAACCACTTAAATACTTTTGAATGTTGAACTATAAAGCTACTGCAACCGAAGTTATTCCAAATATTTTACCAACAGTGACAACTAGCGTAACAACTTTTTTCCAATTTGGTCCACGTTTTGAATTTGCTGCACCCTCGTATATATATGAGATATGTTGCTAAATTTAACACAACTTGATGGTGGGTATATAAGATTCGGCTCAGCCGAATATAACACTCTTACTTGTTTATCCCTGTCGTCGAGAATATAATGCGCACGGCTAATAATGGTAGACGCAGTATCATATAGACATCATTTGAACAACTTGAGGACTTGAAATATGCCGATGACGTTTGTTTTCTAAGCCAAAGCTCAGGCCACCTTCAAGAAAATACTAACGCTATCACTGTTAAATCTCGGGCAACTGGGCTGGATATCAATATTTTCAAGACAAAGATTATGCCTGGACGCTGTGGGGCAAACCAGTCAAAACACATCAATGTGTATAACGAGGTTATTGGAAGTGTAGATGCCTTTTATTTTCTTGAAAGTTTGGTATCTACAAAAGGTGGCGCCAACGAGGATATAGAATGTCGTATTAATAAGGCAAAATCTGCATTTGTATTACGACAAGCGCTTGCTGGATTCCACAGAGAAGAGGCTGTCTTGTTGGTGCACCTGTTAGAACGTGGGAAAGGTCAATTGATGCGGAGTAGCAAGCAGCAAACTATTTATGGAATGACGTATGCCTATCATTTCCTTATAGAGTTCGATATAAAAGGATGATTGAGGCTCTATGCTCCACTGGAAGTCAAGGTTAACAGAAGAAGTGTTCCTTAACTACGTACAATTTTTCTATTTTAAAGATGACACCGAAGCCATCTAATTATTGATTCGAGAGCCATCAAGATTGACAATATACGGACTAATTATGCTTATTACGTTTGTAGGTAGCAAATGCAGTATCGCTTTTTGAGCATTTGATGATCTTCAATTTGCCATTAGCTTAACAATTTTGAGCAACTGAAAAGCCCTCCACCAGACGATAGAACCGAAAAGCATTATCGGTGTTTCTACTGCTTTGTACAACCACTAAACAATGCTAGATTCCAATCCCTGCTTCTTCTTCTTCTCTTAAAGAGACTTTGCTTAATGAACAGAAGCTCTCTCCATAAAGTGCTACTTTTTTAAGTTTTTCTTTTATTTTCGAATCTTTCCAAAGCTCTTTGCTTTGGTTTTTTGATGAAGCTATTTCACACTTGATGTCTAGACTCTCGTCAGTATCTGGAAGAATATCTCCTCATAAAGTTGTTTGCTTGTTTTGTTAAGAGTGAGGCACTTATCTATCATCTCAACTGTGGACACTAAGCGCCGGTTAATGTATTTACGACATGTGCAGCGAGATCTCCCATAAGAACGATAAAAAATGGGTTAGGAGGTCGGGCTAGTAACTCACTTCTGGAAAAAAAAAAACAATTACTATAAAAAAGCTAAAGCCCCTAATGGTCAAAGAGGACGTCTGAAACTTTTTAAAGACCAAGTTGTAGAAAATCTTCCAAAGCTTGGCCTAGGCAATTGGAGAATATGGGTACAAAAACGAAGCGCATGGATTTCTAAAATATGCTTCGACCTTAACAGGTTGTAAATATAGGCCATTTAAGTAAGTAAGGCACTTGTTTCCTCCAGATGCTCTCTAGATACAAGAAAAGACATTACAGAGATTTCAGTTAATAAAAAGAGGTTAATCACTTATAGACACTCTCAAGGTACTTGCGTCGAATTACTCTCTTCCACTGATACTTCGTTAGCTATTGTGGTTACTATTGATTCGCAATTCTTATAGACCTTCGTTTGGATTTCAAACCCTTGGAGACGCGATAAGGGCTCGGCATTTAATCTGAATAATGCATATCTATAATATCCATGTACCTCATCCAATCTACCAAGTTTTCAAAAAGTTTTCGTTAAATTCTTTAATGTAATCATCTCACAAAACTCCATTCTTGATTTTGTTATGATAAGATGCTCTTAGATATTAGTAATAATTAGCACTTGGTTCATTTGGTTTTCTTAAAACCCATAAAAAGAAAATTTATTCGCACTTGATCCCAGTCTATTACATTTATTTATCAATCATTACGAGTTACATTTGTAAATCAAAGGTAAAAGCTCAAATTATCGACTGAACAAAAGTAAACATAAACATTTTACAGTTTCATCTTCCTTCACTTCCCACATTCTATCCGTGGCCGTTGAAGAAAGATTAAACTAAAAAATGTTTGATTAACAAACATAATTCGTAATGATTGCGTTTGTAAAATAGGTAATAATGCGAGGTTTAAGATTTGTCTAAAAGTAGCGATACTCGAGTGGTTCGAAAAGAAAGTTGTGTCTGGATTAAAGATAATGTTAAAATAATTCTACAAAATTGTTTTTTAATTTTTTACCACGCCTACAAATACCGCCCTTTTGTATTTTGTTAACTGTGTCGCCCTCTTTAGTCCCATCAAAACACTTTATATATCGGTGTTCAGGGCTTTGTAAGGGCTACATTTTTCTCCTTGATAGTTTTTTACTACCTCGTCAATTTCTAGTCATAATTTTTTTAAGTTCGAGTCGTGCCAATCCTAATCGAATCGAGTAAAAATCTAGTTTTAAAAAGTTATGACGAAGTTGAAAAAAACTATCAAAGACAGAAATGCAGCCCTTATAGAGCCGCAAACACCGATATACTAAAAGGAGGGTATTTAAAAGCGTGGTAAAAAAAAGGATTTTTTTTTTTAATTTGTTTTAACATTGTCTTAATCATAGGGGGTGACTGACATAACTTTTCTTTTTTGTATGGAAGGCGAACCGCTCTAAGAGATACTCCTCCTGCAGTTGATGGCCTAACCAACCATCGAAACACGTCGAGGAATTAGTTGTCATTACAATTATTTTTTGGCTTTAATCAATAAATTATCTATGACATTAACAAATGTAATAGACTGGGATCAAGTGCGAATAATTTTTATTTTTGAATAATATTTACATCTCGACAATTTTGTTATTTTTTTATTGAAATACTTATGTTAAGAAATGAGTTCTTTATCGAAAAGGCCCAAATCCTTTACTTTTTAACTTGTTTTTTATTTCCTAACATGAAAGCATATGTTCGTAAAAACAGCTTTGACTTTCATTTTAAAGGCATAGTTCTATGTACATATGTATGCGTTTATGTAAACAAAACTTTGATTTGGGAAAAAGGATATAAATTTTCTACAATACATAAATACTAGTAATAAAACCCAACTACAGAAACAAAAAAAAATAACAATAAGTGCAATTGCAATATTGGCTGCAATGCGGATTTAATGCATCTTTTGCTAATAAAAATACATACAAACAAATAAAAACATACATATATAAACACACTTTTAGACTTATGAAACACTTAGCCAGGATACGGAATAAACACATATGATTTTTTTTATATTTTGAAAATTTTTCTGTAAAATATCCTTTATTGTGGCCATGTTAGAGTGAACGATTTCTATGCATTGAATGCGATTTTTTGTGGATTTTTCCTTTTAATATTAGCAAAAAGTTTTTTTTTGGTTTCATCTAAGCCTAAAAACTTGCTACAAGTCAATCATGAAAAAAGCCTTAAGTCCTTATGGCAAACATCCACTATTTGGATTTAGAAACAAAATCAAAATCCATTTGTGGAAATACTCAAAGAACCTATAAGACCTGGTGGAAATACCAACAGACGGACAGAGCACATACGGGTGTACAATAAGTTTAGAGACATCACCAAACCCATCAGCGAATTTTTTAAAAAAACTTAGATGATTTGTAAAGCCAACCACAATAACTGAAAAGTTGCATTATTTTTCATAGATTTTTCTATTATTCTTTTGCCTAAAAGTGCAACTTTCCAACACCCCCTTCTTTTCCATACTTGCCACAATATTTTGAGATACTTAAAAAGTTTTGTTGCAACACACAATTTTTTTTTTTTTTTTTGCATTGTCTGCCTCCAATCACTTAATCTTATCTACAATATATGCCTACACATGAGGCAACCAAATTCATCTCATCTACATGATTTTGAAAATGCATTTCATTTCCATTAGCATCGTCTGTCTGTCTGTATGCCTGTATGTGATTTCCAAAACAAAAAGGTTTCAAGTTATCCTTTTTTTCGTTACAGTTGGCAATTTTTTTGTTTCGCATAAGTTTTCAATTAAAAGGAATTGCTTTTTACCGCTCTCAGCTTTATGATTTATAATTTCAATATGTCAGGGTTTGAGGCTACACTTGCCTATACCCATAAACATATGATTTAGTCTAAAAAAAAGAATTTGGAGGCCTTATTTTTTGCGATTTTCTACACTTGCATTTTGCTTATTAATCATTTAGGATATTTTCCTAAGCTGCCAAGGATTAGTGCATCTCAAAAAATTATGATAAACATAGATTTTTTTTTAGCTCTTTAGATATTTGGATCATATTTGGAAATGCAGCTAAAGCAATATCTAAAATTGCTTCAAGTATTAAAGATTAAATAGACCAAAAATATGTAGATAGGCTGACTAATTAAGAAAATGCACAATATTTAACTCTATAACCTACACCAACATACATATGTATATGAAAATAAAGTGCTTAATGGGTTAAAAAATACACCCAACAAGTTCCATGTGTAGTACCTGGTTGACCGAGCCTTGCTCGGAGCTTTATGATAAGCATTTTGAGGCAAATTTTAAAATTTGTATATATTTTATTTTATAACGTAGTAAAATAAATTTAGAGGAAATACATTGTGCAAATACTCAGTTAATTTTGAATTATTTTATTTATTTTGTCCGATCAAAACATAGTTTACAGTTTAGCTCATTTTAAAAAATTTTGGAAATTGGTCATATCAACAGAAACCTCCGTTGACTCATGCGCAACAACTTTGCTAAAGATTATAGCCTGATCAAATGCACAGTTTACGATTTAATTCATTTTGAGTAGTTTTCAGTGGCGCCACCTGAAGTTGTTCATACCACATAAGAAACCTTTGTCTGCTTATTCGTAACAACTTTGCTTATGATTATAACATGATCAAATGCACAGTTTACGATTTAATTCACTTTGAGTAATTTTCTGTGGCGCCACTTGTCGGACTTTGCTCATTCCAATTCATAAACCTTCTTCGGCTTATCCGTAACCACTTTTGCTGAAGATTATAGCATGATTAAATGTACAGCATACGATAAAATTGACTTTGAGTAAATTTCAGTGGCGCCACCTGTCGAAATTTCTTCATACCAACTAAGAAACCTTCGTCGGCTCATGTGCAACAACTTTGCTAAAGATTGTAGCATGATTAAATGTACAGATTACGATTAAATTGACTTTGAGTAAGTTTCTGTAGCGCCACCTGTCGGAAATTATTCATACCAACTAAAAAACCTTCGTCGGCTCATGCGCTACAACTTTGCTAAAGATCATAGCATGATCAAATGTACAGTTTACGATTTAATTAATTTTTAGTAATTTTCAGTGGCGCCATCTGTCGGAAATTAGTCTTATCAACTTTAAAACCTTCGCCGGCTTATCCGCAACATCTTCGCTAAAGAGCATAAGATGATCAAATTCACAGTTTACTATTTTATAAAGAACATACATACAGACAAACATTCATTTGTTTAAAATAATACTAATTTTCCCCCCCTTTTTATTCCCTAATTTCTAAAAGTTCCATATGCATATTTGGTACTTTTTTGGTGCCAATTGAATTCGGTACATTTTTTAAAACGCATTTAATATAATGTATAATGTTCCTATTCATATTACTTTGGAGATGTTAAGTTATCATTTTATCCCTTTTTTACCCATTTTGGCTCCAAAATCAAAAAAAGTACCAAATACGTGTTTCATGCTTCTTTTACATCTATTGATTGCAGTACCAAGTTTCTTTCTATATTCTTTAGTTTAAAATATAAGAGTGGGTTAAAAAGGTGCCAAAAAAACTATTTTCACCCTTTTTTACCCCCTATCGGACATAGTTTCAAAAAAGTACCAAACACCTGTCCGCTTATTTTCATAGCTGTTTAAAACGTTTAATTTTAATTTTGTTTCTATACCTATTACTTTAGGAGATATAGCGTTTTCGATTTTTTCCCCTTTATAACCGTTTTTACCCTCTTAGAGGTAAAAGTTCTAAAAGTCCCCTCTTTCGACCTATACATCAAAAAAGAAACCCACTGTTCAAATTTTATCAAAATCGTTAGAGCCGTTTTCGAGATAGCCATTCTATATATATATATACATATATATATATATATAGATATATAGATATATATATATATATATATACATATATATATATATATATATATATACATATATATATATATATATATATATATATATATATATATATATATATATAGATATATATATATATATACATACAATTATTGCTCGTTTAAGAATATAAGATTTAGCCCGCGTTCGAGCCCCAGTCACGGCAACATCAATTTCTATTATTATAAATTCCTATTAAAAATTATTAATTACCTCAATAAACACCATCGGCGGCAAGCCTACAGCAATAACACGCTGTCGATGTAAAATAAATTGTATTCAGAACAAAAAGTTTACACAATGAGTCTAAATAACTACAAATGGCGCAACTTCACAGTTTTATAAATAGACATGATATGTAATTACAGTGATCAATAAAAAAAGTCACTTTTTTACTTGACATTTCTCTATGCTGGCAAAAAAGGCGACAGGGAGCGGCCAAAATAGACATAATTCGTACATATACTATATACAATAGAGCAATTTTATTTTTTTGCCACGTCTACAAACACCGCTCTTCACTGTGTCGTTTTCAGTCCGATCACAACATTTTATATATCGGTGTTCACGACTCTGTAAGGGCTACATTTCACTCTTTAATTATTTTTTACTACCACGTCAATTTCTAGTCATAACTTTTTAAAGCTCCATGTGTACCTACCCTAATCAAATTGAGTACGAATCGAGTTTTAAAAAGTTATGACTAGAAATTGACTTGATAGTAAAAAACTATCAAAGGGTGATATGTAGCCCTTACAGAACCGTGAACACCGATATATATATAAAAAGTTATTATTTTACCTTTAAAAAGATATATGGCGTTATCAGTTTTTCCATTTTATACTTCATTATGTAAAAAAGTACCAAAAACGTATCTGTTAGTATGTTTTTGTTAATGTTCCAGATTTATTATTTCAAAAGTTAGGCATAGCATCCAAAAAAGTGCCAAACCTTACAAATAATTTCCGGCTTTAATATTTCCAATCCGTGAATTAATATTTATGTCCAAAAGTTACGATTCTCAATGTAGTAAATGCTTTGTTTATCTCTTTAACGTTTGAAAATAAATGAAGAGATTAAAAAAAGTACCAATCTTAACAAATTCTTTCTGGTGATGATGATTTAAATAATCACCAAACTAGTAAGCTTTACAATGCTTCTAGTTTCGCCCCCTGATTTAAATAATCACCAAATCCTAGCTTTATTGACTAAAAGGATATGAAAATATTACAAAAAAGTACCAAACTTTATAAAGTCTTACTGGTTTTAACCCATTAATCAAAAAAGAACCAAACACATGGTTCATGTTTGTTTTTTTTTTTTGTCTTAATCACTAGCTTCAAAAATATTTTTCTATGTTATTGGGCTAAAAAAGTACTAAAAATTGGCTTGTATTTTTTACTCCCTATTCCTCTAATATTCCAAAAGGACGATAGCTGATCTTATGCAATTTAAATTTGTTTTAATCTCTTTTAGTCTTGAACATATAATAACAAATTTTTCCAAAAATGTCAAATTTTTTAAAAACTTTTAGGAACTTTTTCAAATGTACTTATTTTTTGATGTAAATGGTATATTTTATTAAATCCCATTTTTGTCTTCAAAAGAAATGAAATGTATATTTCCATGTCTAAAAAGTACTTTTTGTTTAAAAGGTACTTTTTTGTTTAAAATGTACTTTTTTGTTTAAAAAGTACTTCTTAGTTTAAAAGATACTTTTTTGTTTAAAGGTTTCTTTTTAGTTTAAAAGTTACTTTTTTGTTTAAAAGGTACTTTTTTGTTTAAAAGGTACTTTTTTGTTTCAAAGGTACTTTTTTGTTTAAAAGGTACTTTTTTGTTTAAAAGGTACTTTTTTGTTTAAAAGGTACTTTTTTGTTTAAAAGGTACTTTTTTGTTTAAAAGATACTTTTTTGTTTTAAAGGTACTTTTTTGTTTAAAAGGTACTTTTTTGTTCAAACGGTAATTTTTTACTTTTCTAAATGACCATTTCTTGTTTTAAGGTTATCATCTTGTTCAAAATGTATTTTAGTGCTTTAAAGGAACTTTTCATTGTTAATAGCTTGTTTTAAATGCACTATCTTGCTCAAATAGTACTTTTTATTGAAAGTTTATTTCTTGTTTATAAGGCAATTTCTTATATACTTTTAAGGTACTTTATATTTTTTAAAATTATAAACTTTTTCTTAAAAATGTACTTTTAAATGCTAATTTATTATATAAAAGGGGAATATATAATTTAAAAAGTACTTTTTTGTTAAAAAGTTTATTTCTGATTCGGAAGGCACTTTCTTGCTTAAAAGGTTTTTTTCGTATATACTTTTAAGGTACTTTCTATTATGTATTTTAAATGCACGAACTTTCTCACAAAAAAGTACATTTTACGCTAATTTATTATACAAAATAACGAAGATCTTGTTTAAAAAGTACTTTCTTAATGAAAAGATAATTTCTTGTTTAGATGACAATTTTTAGATGACAATTTCTTGTTTAAACAGTATTTTCCTATATAATTAAAAGGTACTTTCTAGTATTTTAAATGTACAAACTTTCTCTTAAAAAGTTATTTTTAAACGCTTATTAATAGTACTTTCTTACTTTGAAGTTTAATTATTGTTCAAAATGCACTTTCTTTTCTAGAAAATAATTTTCTTATTTCAAATTTACTTTTTGTTCAAAACGTACTTCTTAAAGACTTCCTTGAATTGAAAAGGGTACTTATAAAATACATTCTGGTTCTGGACTTAAAGCACTTTTTGGTTGTATGTACTTTTTTATAAGGTACTTTTTTGATAAACGAAAAGATTTCGAGAAATAAAAAATTATCGTTCAGGAAAAAAATTTTATGTATTTAAAAAAAAGTGTTTTATTAAAAAGGCTCTCAAAATACACTTTTTAAAAAAACGGCTCTTTTAACAAAAAAAATTGACCTTTTTTAAAAAAATACCATTTCGGTGAAAAAAAAAACATTTAAACGAAAATAACAAAAGTAACCTTTAAGCAAGAAGTACTCTTTTACAAAAATTTCCAAAATATATCTTTTAGTACAAAAATACACTTGAGATATTAGTCTCTTAACAAGAAAAACTACAATAAAGTAGCCCTTAACAAATAAGTACCTTATAATTTAGATAACAAAAAGTAGCTTTAAACCAAAATTACCAAAAAGAACTTTTTGGCATAAAAGTTTCCTTTAGCAGAAAGTACTTAAGTAAATTAACCATAAAAAACTTTCAGTAAATAAATACAAATTATACTTTTCAATAAAAAAATATTTTTTAACAAAAAGTATTTATGGGCAAAAAAAAAAGTACCTTGTCACCAAAAACTACATTTGAACAAAAAGTCTCTTTTTACCAAAAAGTATATTTCAACTTTAAAAAAAACTTTTAAATAAAAATTAAACTTTCAACTAAAAGCTCTACTTAACAAAAAAGTATCTTATTACCAAAAAAAAAAGGTACTTTGCCAAAAAGTACCTTTTTGCTAAAAAGTAACTTCTAGCCAAAAAATAACTTTTGGCTGAAGAAGTATCATTTTACTAGAAAAAAACAAGTCTTTTAAATAAAAAACAATTTAAAAAGAGAAAAAGCCTTTTAAGCAAATAATAAAGAATTGAAAATATTTACTTTCTTCTGGTTCAAGGAAGTTTCTTTCCTACAAGTCCTTTCCATTTAAAATTCTATATTTCTGGTTTTAATTACAAACCCCGACAAACCCCTTCAATCTTGGTACAATAATCCTTTTTAATCTAACATAAGATGCGTTTCAAGAAACTTGACAATCTTTCAAGACAAATTCTGGCCAAAAGTGATAATGCACTCGTTAAAACAAGGGGGAAACAAAGTATTCACAATTTTAAGGGTGTCTTTTTAACTTGAGGTTCTTTAAAGAATTTATTTGTCATTTTCTATGAACCCTTACCAAAGGCTGCATCTACTGCTGACTACTGCAGCACTTGATTTTGCATATTTTGACAGAAACTCGAAGTCTAAAGAAAAAATTTTTGATTACAAAAATTTTAAATTCAGCTCAGGCTAAAGAAATTAAAAATACAAAAGCAAAAAGTTAAGAATATGTAACATTTAAGAAGGAAACATCTATAGAAAACCATTATCCAGTAACAAAAATGCTAAAGAAAAAGAAATGCATAAGAGCTTTAAAAAATTAAGCAAAATAGCAAAGGCGTGCCAAGACTCCTTTACAGATTCCAAATAAAAAATTTTTAAAAAAAAGTCAATATAAATTTTGAATATTTTATAAAAACCACCCCTTTATGCCCTCAAAAGTCTTTATACAAGTGAAAGGCTAAACCCTTTAAGACTTTGTAAAACACTTGGAGATGTTAAATCATTTCTTAAGAGCTTTTGAATTTTTTTGCTCTTTGTTTTTATACTTTTGCAATACAAAATGCAAATATACCCGGAAAAAAAGTAAGAAATGCAAAAATAACAAAAAAAAGAAATTTCAATAAAGGCTTAAATTGAAATAAGAAAATAAAATGGTAAAAAAAAGCTTTAATATGAACACCCGTATATCTTAAGCATCAGCTCACCACAGTTTTAAAGCTCTAAACGTAACTGTTCACATAAGATGCCTGTTTTATGGCCTTAATTTGATTTTCTGCTTAAAATAAGAAAGAAAATTTTCACTTAAAAAAATTGTCTATTTAATTATAGAATTTAGCTCATGCCTTGATTTCTTTTGATGCGGTTTTTCATGTTATAATTTTTAAAATTTTCCCCTTTCTCCCTTTTTGCTCTTCTTGGCAGCCTTGGCAAAAGTTTGGCTGTCTTGTAAAAAATCTCAAACCTTGTCATCATTAACACTTTTTTCTTTTTATTTCTTTTTATAAATTTAGGTTTTTTCTTCTTTTAATGTAATATCAGAATATTTTCATGTGCATCTCTCGTCGGTACTTAAAATATTGAGTTCAACCTCATCATTTATATCTTGTTGAGGCTTGAATTTTTTTATTTCTAACGATTTAGTCTTGGAAAAAATTTTGAATTTTTAGTCATTTTTTCTACCGCCATTTCAGAGCAATTCTTTATAAATTTTAAGCGATTTCATCGAAATAAATATAAAGTCATTATTTTCGTATCAAAAAACGAAAATGATCAAAATTGCAGAGAAAGAAAGATTTTTAGGATGGTAGGACAAACTGATAAACTCCTGTTTAGTCAGTACCTTTTGAATAAGAAAGTACTTTTTAAACAATAAAGTCCTTTTTAAACAATAAAGTACTTTTTAAACAATAAAGTACTTTTTAAACAATTAAGTCCTTTTTAAACAATAAAGTACTTTTTAAACAATAAAGTACTTTTTAAACAATTAAGTACTTTTTAGACAATAAAGTACTTTTTAAACAATTAAGTACTTTTTAGACAATAAAGTACTTTTTAAACAATTAAGTATTTTTAAACAATAAAGTACTTTTTAAGCGATAAAGTACTACAATTCGGTGCTTTTTAAATATTTAAATACTTTTTAAATAATAAAGTACATTTAAAGTAATAAAGTACTTTTTAAACAATTAAGTCCTTTTTAAACAATTAAGTTCTTTTTTGACAACAAAGTACTTTTTAAACAATTAAGTTCTTTTTAAACAATAAAGTACTTTTTAAACAATTAAGTATTTTTAAACAATAAAGTACTTTTTAAGCGATAAAGTACAACAATTCGGTGCTTTTTAAATAATTAAATACTTTTTAAAAAATAAAGTACTTTTTAAATAATAAAGTACATTTAAAGTAATAAAGTACTTTTTAAACAATTAAGTACTTTTTAAACAATTAAGTTCTTTCTTAACAACAAAGTACTTTTTAAACAATTAAGTTCTTTTTAAACAATAAAGTACTCTTTATACAATAAAGTACTTTTTAAATAATAAAGTACCTTATAAACAATAAAGTACTTTTTAAACAATAAAGTAACTTTGGAACAAGAAAGTACTTTTTAAACAATAAAGTACTTTTTAAACAATACAATAACTTTTGAACAAGAAAGTACTTTTTAAACAATCCAATACATTTTGAACAATAAAGTACCTTTTGAACAAGAAAGTATTTTTTTTAATAAAAAAGAACCTTTTGAACAAGAATGTACTTTTTAAACAATAATGTACCTTTTGAATATGAAAGAACTTTTAAAAGAATACAGTAACTTTTGAACAAGAAAGTACTTTTAAAACAAAAAAGTACCTTTTAAACCTGAAAGTACTTTTAAACAAATACATTTTATTAAAGAATGTAATATTTATTAAAGAAAGTACCTTTAATTAAAAAAAGTACATTTTAAAGTAACTTTTATTTTATTTCTTTTTATAAAAGAAGTTACCTTTTATAAAAGAATATAACTTTTATAAAAGAAAGTACCTTTTATAAAAGAATGTAACTTTTATAAAAGAAAGTACCTTTTATAAAAGAAATAACTTTTTATTAAAGAAAGAATCTTTTATTAAAAAATTACCTTTATTAAAGAAAGTACCTTTTATTAAAAAATTACCTTTATTAAAGAAAGTACCTTTTATTAAAGAAAGTACCTTTTATTAAAGAAAGTACCTTTTATTAAAGAAAGTACCTTTTATTAAAGAAAGTACCTTTTATTAAAGAAAGTACCTTTTATTAAAGAAAGTACCTTTTATTAAAGAAAGTACCTTTTAAGTACATTTTATTAAAGAAAGTTTTTTTTATTAAAGAAAGTACCTTTTATTAAAGAAAGTACTTTTTATTAAAGAAAGTACCTTTTATTAAAGAAGGTACCTTTTATTAAAGAAAGAACCTTTTATTAAAGAAAGTACCTTTTATTAAAGAAAGTACCTTTTTTTAAAGAAAGTACCTTTTATTAAAGAAAGTACCTTTTATTTAAGAAAGTACCTTTTATAAAAGAAAGTACCTTTTATTAAAGAAAGTACCTTTTATTAAAGAAAGTACCTTTTATTAAAAAAAGTACCTTTTATTGAAGAAAGTATTTTTTATTAAAGAAAGTACCTTTTATTAAAGAAAGTACCTTTTATTAAAGAAAGCACCTTTTATTGAAGAAAGTAACTTTTATTAAAGAAAGTACCTTTTATTAAAGAAAGTACCTTTTATTATAGAAAGAACCTTTTATTAAAGAAAGTACCTTTTATTAAAGAAAGTACCTTTTATTAAAGAAAGTACCTTTTATTAAAAAAAGTACCTTTTATTAAAGAAAGCACCTTTTATTAAAGAAAGTACCTTTTATTAAATAAAGTACCTTTTATTAAAGAAAGTACCTTTTATAAAGGAAAGTACCTTTTATTAAAGAAAGTGCCTTTTATTAATGAATGTACCTTTTATTAAAGAAAGTGCTTTTTATTTAAAAAAGTAGCTTTTATTAAAAAAGTAGCTTTTATTAAAGAAAGTACCTTTTATTAAAGAAAGTGCCTTTTGTACCGTTTATTAAAGAAAGCACGTTTTAGTAGAGAAAGTACCTTTTATTCAGAAAAGTACCTTTTATTCAGGAAAGTACATTTTAAAGAAAAAAAAGTACCTTTAAAACAAAAAAAGTGTTTTTTAAGAGAGATTTTTTTTGTCTTAATCTAAAAAAAGTAGTTTTTAACAAAATGTTCATTTTACGTTATTTATTTAGTTTTTTATCCTCGATTATTATTTGTAAGTTGTGGAAATTAAAACAAAAGTGCGAAAGAACTTAAAGGGAAGCATTGGCAAACTTTTTATATATAAATCAAGTTTTTTTAAGTTTTGATATAAAGAAGGTACTTTTTGCTTCTGTTTTGGCAAAAAAAATCTTTGAAGGAACTTTTTATTTAATGAACTTTTCTATAGGCATTATTTATTTACTTTTCTAAATAGACAAAAGTTTTCTTCCCAATTATAAGTGGACAGATAGTAAAGAAGATAAGTTTTCAGTAGTTAGGCAAAAAAAAAACGAATGTAAATAATGAAAATTTAGTTTGAAAGAAAAGGTAGAAGTAATTAGAAAGGATTCAAAAGGATGTAGTGTAGATATAAGTATATAAATATTTAAATATATATACAAATTTAATATTTTACTAATTTCTTAATTTTTAAATTTCTACTAATTTCCTAAATTTTTACTAATTCCAAAAAATTTTTTCTTATCATTTTAGGTAAATATTCCGATTTGTAAATGCCGTTTACTGTTATCTGTCATTAATTAATCCGGAATCATGCTTAGGAATGAATTAAGGTATATTAAGAATGTTTAAATTTATATATTGTATATTACTATATAAAAAGTACCCATTTGAAAAGTACTCATAAAGTGCCTATTCAACTGAAAAACTTCTTTCAAACAAGAAAATAACTTCTCAGGAGAAAGTACCTTCTTAACAAGAAAGAATATTCAAGAAAGTAACCTTTTAACATGAAAAAGTACTTTTTTTTTGCAAAAAAGTACTTTTTTCCAAGAAAATACTTTTTTCCAAGAAAGTAATTTTTTCCAAGAAAGTACTTTTTTCCAAGAAAGTACTTTTTTCCAAGAAAGCACTTTTTAAACAAAACAGTATTTTTTTGAACTCTGTTTCAATAGATAGTAAAGAAAGTACTGTTTTACAAGAAAGTATTTTTTCTTAACAAAAAAAGTATTTTTTAGCTCAGTTTCAATAGATAGTAAAGAAAGTACTTTTTCGACAACAAGAAAGAGTTTTTTTAACTCAGTTTCAATAGAAACTAAGAAAAATATTACATAATTTTCGACTAAAACAGGTGGGAATCTAGTTCAAATATTCAGTTAAATTCGACCCCTTATATAAATTATTAATTTGCAATAATTTTCAAAAGTCAATTTTACATAAAAAATTTTTTTTTGAATACAAAAATTGTAAGTTTTTCAAACAAAATACTAAAATAAATTAAGATTTTATTAAACAAATATTAATCTAATTTACTCCTCAGCAGCCATGTTAACAAAACTAGCACACTTTCTAGTAACATAGAACTATTAGACGTAAACCTGTTTAATAATTTCTAAAAACTATTTCAAAATATTTTCCTAAACTGTCTGACATCTGTCATCTGTTTACATCATTATCAATATTAAGCTAATGAATGTCGTATTCGTCATTTTCATTTTAATTCAAATAAATGTTTGAGTGTTAAAGCGGGTTTGGAAAGCCTTTGTCTGTCAGATGTTGAACTGACTAAAGTGACTTTTATAACAAAAAGTATTGACTTAAAAAACGAGAGAGGAACGAAAAGGGAATATTTTTTCTTTATTAAAAAATGTAGGAAGCAAGAATGTATAACCTTAAAATCACAAAAAATTGTAATTAAGAAAGTACATTTAAAACAAAAAAGATACAAAAGTATCTTTTTTAACACAAAAGTACCTTTTTAACACAAAAGTACGTTTTCAACACAAAAGTACCTTTTAACACAAAGGTACCATTTCAACATAAAAGTACCATTTTAACACAAAAGTACTTTTTAAAAAAGATATAAGCTTTTTAAGCAAAAATGTATCTTTTAAACAAATCAACTTATAAGGAGACTGTACATTTTCAACAAGAAAGTACCTTTAAAACTAAAAAGTACCTTTTAAACTAGACTGTACTATTCTGAGAACACTTTTTTCTTAGGAAAGTAAAACAAGAAAAACCTTTTAAACCACCAACTTTTAATCAAGGTACAACAAGAAAGTACCTTTAAATAAGAATGTACCTTTAAAACAAGAAAGTACCTTTAAAACAAGAATGTACCTTTAAAACAAAAAAGTACATTTAACACAAGAAAGTACCTTTAAAATAAGAAAGTACCTTTAAAACAAGAAGGTACCTTTAAAACATGAAAGTACCTTTAAAACATGAAAGTACCTTTAAAATAAGAAAGTACCTTTAAAACAAGAAAATACTTTAAAGCAAGAAAGTACTTTTAAAAGAATAAAATATATTCAAAACAAGAAAGCACTTTAAAACAAGAAAGTACCTTTAAACAAGAAAGTACATTTAAAGCTAGAAAGTACATTTTAAACATGAAAGTACCTATGAAACTAGAAAGTACATTTAAATCAAGAAAGTACCTTTAAAACAAGAAATTATTTTAAAAACAAGAAAGTATCTTTAGAACAAGAATGTACCTTTAGAACAAGAAAGTACCTTTAAAATAAGAAAGTACTTTTATAACTAAAAAGGTTTTTCAAAAAAGAAATTATCTTTAAAACAGAAAGTACCTTTAAAACAAGAAAATACCTTTTAAACAAGAAAGTACCTTTAAAACAAAAAAATTTCATTAAATCTTGAAATAAATTTTTAAAACAACGAAGACTTTAAGAAAGAAAATACCCTTTAGGAAAGAAAGTACCCTATAAGAAAGAAAGTACACTTTAAGATATAAAGTACCCTTTAAGAAAAAAAAGTACCCTTTAAGAAATAAAGTATCCTTTAAGAAAGAGTGTACCCTTTAAGAACGAAAGTGGTCGTTAAAAAAGAAAGTACCCATTAAAAAAGAAAGTGAAATATAAAAAAGAAAGTACCCTTTAAGAAAGAAAGTACCCTTTAAGAAAAAAGTACCCTTTAAGAAGGAAAGTACCCTTTAAGAAAGAAAGTACACTTTAAGAAGGAAAGTACCCTTTAAGAAAGAAAGTACCTTTTAAGAAAGAAAGTACCCTTTTAGCCTTTAAGAAAGAAAGTACATTTTAAGAAAGAAAGTACCTTTTAAGAAAGAAAGTACCCTTTTAGCCTTTAAGAAAGAAAGTACATTTTAAGAAAGAAAGTACCTTTTAAGAAAGAAAGTACCCTTTTAGCCTTTAAGGAAGAAAGTACATTTTAAGAAAAAAATTATCTTTAATCAAGAAAGTACCCTTTAATCAAGAAAGTACCCTTTAATCAAGAAAGTACCCTTTAATCAAGAAAGTACCCTTTAATCAAGAAAGTACCCTTTAATCAAGAAAGTACCCTTTAATCAAGAAAGTACCCTTTAATCAAGAAAGTACCCTTTAATCAAGAAAGTACCCTTTAATCAAGAAAGTACCCTTTAATCAAGAAAGTACCCTTTAATCAAGAAAGTACCCTTTAAACAAGAAAGTACCCTTTAATCAAGAAAGTACCCTTTAATCAAGAAAGTACCCTTTAATCAAGAAAGTACCCTTTAATCAAGAAAGTACCCTTTAATCAAGAAAGTACCCTTTAATCAAGAAAGTACCCTTTAATCAAGAAAGTACCCTTTAATCAAGAAAGTACCCTTTAATCAAGAAAGTACCCTTTAATCAAGAAAGTACCCTTTAATCAAGAAAGTACCCTTTAATCAAGAAAGTACCCTTTAATCAAGAAAGTACCCTTTAATCAAGAAAGTACCCTTTAATCAAGAAAGTACCCTTTAATCAAGAAAGTACCCTTTAATCAAGAAAGTACCCTTTAATCAAGAAAGTACCCTTTAATCAAGAAAGTACCCTTTAATCAAGAAAGTACCCTTTAATCAAGAAAGTACCCTTTAATCAAGAAAGTACCCTTTAATCAAGAAAGTACCCTTTAATCAAGAAAGTACCCTTTAATCAAGAAAGTACCCTTTAATCAAGAAAGTACCCTTTAATCAAGAAAGTACCCTTTAATCAAGAAAGTACCCTTTAATCAAGAAAGTACCCTTTAATCAAGAAAGTACCCTTTAATCAAGAAAGTACCCTTTAATCAAGAAAGTACCCTTTAATCAAGAAAGTACCCTTTAATCAAGAAAGTACCCTTTAATCAAGAAAGTACCCTTTAATCAAGAAAGTACCATTTAATCAAGAAAGTACCCTTTAATCAAGAAAGTACTCTTTAATCAAGAAAGTACCCTTTAAGAAAAAGTATCCTTTAATCATGAAAGTACGCTCTTGGAAAGAATGAACCCTGTAAAAAAGAAAGTACCCTTTAAGAAAAAAAGTACCCTTTTAGAAAGAAAGTATATTTTAAGAAATACCCTTTAAGAAAGAAAATAAACTTTGAGGAGATAAGTACCCTTTAAGAAAGAAAGTAACCTTAAAGAAAGAAAGAATCCTTTTAGAAAGGAACCCTTTAGGAAAGAAAGTACCCTTTAAGAAAGAAAGTACCCTTTAAGAAAGAAACTACATTTTAAGAAATACCCTTTAAGAAAGAAAATACCCTTTGAGGAAATAAGTACCCTTTAAGAAAGAAAGTAACCTTTAAGAAAGAAAGAATCCTTTTAGAAAGAAACCCTTTAGGAAAGAAAGAACCCTTTAGGAAAGAAAGAACCCTTTAAGAAAGAAAGCATCCTTTAAGCAAGACATTACCCCTTAAAGAAGAAAGAAAGTACCCTTTAAGAATGAAACTAACCTTAAAGAAGAAAGCACTCTTTAAAAAGAAAGTACACTTTAAGAAAGAAAGTACCCTTTAAGAAAGAAATTACAATTTAAGAAAGAAAGAACACTTTAAGAAAGAAAGTACATTTTAAGAAATAAAGTACCCTTAATGAAAGAATGTACCCTTTTAGAAAGAAAGTACCCTTCAAGAAAGAAAGTACCCTTTAAGAAGAAATTTGCCCTTTATGAAAAAAGTATCCTTTAAGAAAAAAGTATCCTTTAAGAAAGAAAGGATAATGTCATAAGTTTCAAAAACTTTTCCTACCACCCTCGTTTGTTATATAACAACAATAGCTACTCATACAAGCAGGTTGAACAAAGAAGAAATTATTATTAGTTTTAATCATACATACAGACAGACAGTCATATTCTTGCTTTATTTTAGTACTTTCAAGGCTTTAATGAGTGCGTCCGGTGTTGTCAGGCTGGGTTCTCTGTTTTTTTTTTATTTACGAACATTTAAATGCTCTGGTTGATTGCACTTTCTTCATAAATTTCTATACATTTTGCTGGACACTATTACGGAATCCATTAATAATTAGAAGGGACACTTTTAGAATGCATTAAACTAATATTTTTGAAGAGAATGATATAAAACAAGAAATAAAAATTTTTTTAGATTTTTGTTAATTACAGAGTAAGTGTAGAAATTTTCAACCCCTTTGGTATGGAGAAAAGGAATTGTAAATCATAGGAAATTTTAAAATTTTAATAATGAAATAAAAATATTTGAAAGCCGTTAATTATTTAAGTTTTTGAAATTTTTATGTTTTGAATAAGAATATGCAAGTGAAGGCATTAGATATTAATTTCATATTATTTTTTATTGTTTAATCTATAAGAAACAATCATTATGTGAACTTTATCTCTTATGGTTCAAGAGATATTTGTATAAGAATATGATTTTTTTATTTTTTCAATAAATTTAATAGTTTTGACTCATTTGAGGATCTTTGGAATAAAGAAAGGAATTTTAGATCATAGGAAATTTTGAAAATTAAATAATGAAATAAAAAATTTTGAAAGCAATGAATTATTTAAGTTTTTTTTAAATATTTATGTTTTGAATAAGAATATGCAAGTGAATGCATTATATAGTAATTTTATATTATTTCTTATTGTTTAATCTATAAGAAACAATCATTATGTGAACTTGATCTCTTATGGTTCAAGAGATATTTGTAAAAGAATATGCTTTTTTCAATAAATTTAATAGTTTTGACTCATTTGAGGATCTTTGGAATAAAAGAAAGGAATTGGAGATCATAGGAAATTTTGAAAATTAAATAATGAAGTGAAAAATTTTGAAAGCAGTGAATTATTTAGGTTTTTTTAAATATTTATGTTTTGAATAAGAATATGCAAGTGAAGGCATTAGATATTAATTTTATATTATTTTATATTGTTTAACCTATAAGAAACAATCTTTATGTGAACTTTATCTCTTATGGTTCAAGAGATATTTTTAATAGAATATGAATTTTTTTATTTTTTCAATAAATTTAATAATTTTGACTAACTTGAGGATCTTCTTTATCAATTTTAAAATAATCTGATATATAAAATCTTTAGTTTAAGGTCGATTTATGATGTAGCCCAAATTCGAAAATGTATAAGATCTGGGGCCTAAATGTTTTGATTTCTCAAGGTTTTATTATTTAAGATCTGCTGCTGAAATATTGTTATTTTTCAAGGTTTTATTTTAACTCTTTTCCTTTTCTTTAGCTTCTTAAAATCATACCCTATACCCTACAATATAAAGCATATTCTTGGGAAAATGTCTTTAAAACTATATCATTTTACCTTAATGAACCGCAAAACAAACTAATAGCACAAATAAAACAAATAAGTCCATTACACAAACAATGAGCTCTAAAAAAAGGGCCAAAATCCAACAAACAAATTCTATAAGAAGTGACAAAAAAATTTAAAAACAAAAGAAAAATATAAAGTGGGGACACGAAAAAATTTTTACATTTTCAAATTTAAATATCAAAGTCATTTTAGATCGTATTGTAATGAATTTAAACATTTCTGATTCCTTGAACTCTCTAGAATACAAATAAATTAGAATCGTTTTATGACACAACATAAATCTCTTCAAAATTTTAAAAACTGAAAATGAGTACTTTTTTTTAATCTTAAAAAATCTGACAATCAAATAAAATATTTAGGTCCGCCATATAAAGAACTAAAATGGATTAATTCATGAGATTTTGAAGATTTAACCAATAATCAAAAAATATCCAAAATCTTAAAAATTGGCAAAGACATTTGGTTTGGTAGTACCCATTACTTTTTGAACAATCGTCATTAAAAGAAAAAAATATATAAAAAAAGTTTTAATAAAAAAATTATCCTGGTCTTGGTAGGATTTGAACCTGGGCAGTTAAGTTCAAATTTTCATTTGTATTACAAATAATAACCTTCTTTAAAAACTTCTTAGCGATACAGATGGCATGTTGTAGTCATTATAAGGTAATATAATTCTATGACCAAGGATTTGCTCGGATTTTGGTATCAAAAATGTTATATGTAAATATTTCAAATTTCATTTTTGTAAATTTTTTTCCGTCTCCACTCTTTAGAACAAAAACTTAAAACAAAATATTTTAAATGTAAAATCAACCCAAAGAGCTAATAATAACAAAAAAAAACCTTAAGAAATCGAAATTAAAGTCAAAACAATATAAAAAATGTTACAGTGGTTAAATTCACTTCCTTAACCCATTCAAACTTAAAGTTGAAGTCTTTGTCAGTTAAGAAAAGGTCTGACCATTAAAAACAAGAACAAGATTACTGCAACAATTAAAACCTTACAACAACAACAAAAACAAAGAAGAGTCTTTAGATCTTAAATTATGTCTCAGGTTACAATTGAAAAGCGTAAGAAATTGTTGAGAAAATAAAGGAAGAATTTGACATTTAACAGGAAATGTGTTCAATGACACTTTGGCTTTTAATGTAGCCAAAAAAAGGAAGAAGAGACGGATGGATGGACGGAATGACGAACGTATGTATGTAAAGAAGGCCATAAAGACGTTAACGAAAAATTAAGATAACTGAAATGGACTTGAATTGACTGAAACAGTCAATCTGTTGGTTATAATAAATAAAAATTAATTAAAAAAAAAACAAGTAAGTATAATCGGTTAAGCCCGACCATACGATACCCTTCCCCACTAAAGTCCAAGGAGCTCTTTTTCCGAATATTTGCTAAATTTTGCCATAATTTTTCTCAAAACTTATACATTTAAGCTGTTTCCGCCATTTGGACTTATATGAGGGGTAGGGTCAAATGTGAACCGATTATCTCAAAATTTAGCAAATTGATTACAGTTGTTACAAAAATTATGTATAAACTTAAAATTCTCATTATATTCGGATTTACGAGCGTTTTAGTCAATTTTGTCTCATTTAGTGCATTTCGAGAAAAGAATTTGTATGGGAGCTATGGTCAAATGTGAACCAATTTCAACGAAATTTGGCACAGTGATTTTGGCTTACATAAGCAGTATTTGATTTAAATTTCATGAAAAAATATTGATTTTTGTGGCCAATATATCAATTCCGGGAAGTGGGACCTATGGGAGGTACCATAAATAATGGACCGATTTTGACGTATTCAATACCCATGGTCCCATGGCTATCTGTGCCAAATTTCATCAAATTATCTTTAGAATTGCGACCTGTAGTTTGATTACAAGGTTTACATGGGGGTTCAGCCAGACGGACGGACGGACATCGCTAAATCGACTCAGAAAGTGATTCTAAGCCTATTGGTATACTAAAAGATGGGTCTAAGACAAATATTTCCATGCGTTACATACATCAGCACAAACTTATAATACCCTTTACACCTATGGTGGTGAAGGGTATAAATATTACATGGAAGTAGGTATAGCTTTTCTAGAAGAGCGATAGCACACAGTGGGGCATGTGAAACAAACTTAAGGCAATAATAGAAAGATATAATCAAATTGTTAAATTCTGGACTTACAGACTCTGTTATATCCTATTTATCCCGAAATACCTATTATTATATAGCAGCTATAAACAAATGATCAATATTACTATAGAAAAGTTCATTATAGGTACTTTATGTATGAAAATCATTATACAATTCTGGATATCTATGTATGTGTGTTATTTTTCGAATTTATTTGAATTTATTATGAAATAATAAAAATAGTAATTAATAAAAAAAAGTGTATGCTTTTTATAAACAATTTTTCTTCTAAATTACATTCAGAAAAACAATATTTAAACAATTGAAGCATAGCCGCGAATAACGTTTTAAACGCCGATTTTTACAAAACCTGTTTTTTTGCAGATTACAGTTAACTTGACTCTTTTACATTGCTCAATCACCAAATCAGCCAAAATTATGCACCTTATCGCTATCAAAATACAATTAGAAAAACAAATTATCTATATATTGCCTGCTACTTTAAAAACGTTTTTTACGAATTGCGAACAATTTTAATTTTGTCGCTTACAACGTTATTCGCGGCTATGCTTCAATTATTAATTAAAAATTTCAAAAACGATCTTATAAGCTATTATTTTAATTGATTTTTGAGCCACTTTATTAAATTTTGACCACATCTAGAATCAGTTATGTAGTTTTGTATTCTTCTATACAATAAATAAAATAATGTTGTATATGAGTATACACTATTGTTTTATTGAATTCAAATCGGACTATATAAACATCCATGATAAGATATTGGACCATATAGAAGCCAGAAAATTGAAAATTAGACATTTAAAAATCCAAGATTGAATAATGGTGTACATGGTATACACCATTGTTTTATAGAGGGAACGATATTAGCTTATAAACTCAAATTGGAAGATATAAATTTCCGTGATTGGATATTGCACCATTGAGAGACCAATAATTAAAAATTTGACTATGTAAAGACTGTAAATACAGAGGCCCCTGATTAAAAATTAACAAAAAGCACAAATAAAGATCCATGATTAAAACATGAGCTATATAAAGATCTGTGATTGGCAATAGACCTATTTGGAGGACCCTGATTGAAATTGGACTATATAAATACTATATAATATGATTAAAAACTGTTTTGTGTTAAAATCCATCGTAGGACAGAGGATCATGATTAGACAATATAAAAATACACGAATGAAAATTTTACACTCATTATTAAAAATTTTATTTGTTATATAAAGACCCGCGAATTATAATGACTCACAATTGAAAATTTTACTATATCAACATTTTCAATATTATTATGTTAAGATCCATTATTTTGAGGCCCTATGCTTCATTGAGAGTCAAGGATAAGAGAAAACACGCTATTGAAAGTTTTACTATATCAAGAACCACAATTAAAAATTAACCATATAAGAAACCACCATTGAAATTTGACCATATAAGGAACCACGATTAAAATTTGACCATATAAGAAACCAACATTGAAATTTGACCATATAAGGAACCACGATTAAAATTTGACCATATAAAGAACCACGATTGAAAATTTTACTGTATATAGGCCCACGATTGAAATTTGACCATATAAAGAACAACGATTGAAAATTTCACTATATCAAACCCCACGATTGAAAATTTCACTATAACAAAACATGACTAATGTAGGGTTTATATAACTCAAGTGGCTGACGATTGAGTGAAATTTACATGTATTTTGTTATTGTAACAAAAACAAAATACATGTAAATTTCACTCAATCGTCAGCCGCTTGAGTTATATAAACCCTACATAAGTAATGACCCACGATTAAAACTTGACTATATTATGACCCACGATTGAAAACTTGACTAACTAATGACCCACGATTGAAAAATTTGACTAACTAATGACCACGATTGAAAAATTTGACTATGTTAAGACACACGATTGAAAATTTCACTATATCAAGACCTTCGATTAAAAATTTGACTATATAATGGCCCACGATAGAAAATTCGACTAAATTCGACTATATAAAGACCCACAATTGAAAATTCGACTACATAAAGACCCACGGTTAAAAGTTCGACTATATAAAGACCTGCGATTGAAAATTCGACTATATAAACCCCCCGCGATTAAAAATTTGAGTATATAAGGACCAACGATTGAAAATTTGACCGTATAAAGACTCACGATTGAAACTTTGACTATGTTAAGACCCACGATTGAAAATTTGATCCACGATAGAAAACTTGACTAACTAATGACCCACGATTGAAAAATTGACTGTATATAGACTCACGATTGAAAATTTGACTATGTTAAGACCCACGATTGAAAATTTGACTATATAATGATCCACGATTGAAAAATTGACTAACTAATGACGCACGATTCAAAAACTGACTGTATAAAGACTCACGATTGAAAGTTTGACTATGTTAAGACCCACGATTGAAAATTTGACTATATAATGATCCACGATTGAAAACTTGACTAACTAATGACCCACGATTGAAAATTTGACTATATAATGGTCCACGATTGAAAATTTGACTATATAATGGCCCACTAATAAACATTTGACTATATAATGACCCACGATTAAAAATTTGACTATATAATACCAACTATTGAAAATTTTACTTTATCAAGACCTACGATTGAAAATTTGACTATATAATGATCCATGATTGAAAACTTGACTAACTAATGACCCACGATTGAAAAATTGACTGTATATAGACTCACGATTGAAAATTTGACTATGTTAAGACCCCCAATTGAAAATTTGACTATATAATGATCCACGATTGAAAAATTGACTAACTAATGACGCACGATTGAAAAACTGACTGTATAAAGACTCAAGATTGAAAATTTGACTATGTTAAGACCCACGATTGAAAATTTGACTTTATAATGATCCACGATTGAAAAACTGACTGTATAAAGACTCACGATTGAAAATTTGACTATATAATGGTCCACGATTGAAAATTTGACTTTATAATGGCCCACTATTAAACATTTGACTATATAATGACCCAGATTGAAAATTTGACTATTTGAATCACGATTGAAAATTTGACTATATAATGGGCCACTATTAAACATTTGACTATATAATGACCCACGATTGAAAATTTGACTATTTGAATCACGATTGAAAATTTGACTATATAATGACCAACTATTGAAAATTTCACTTTATCAAGACCTACGATTGAAAATTTCACTTTATCAAGACCTACGATTGAAAATTTGACTATATAATGGTCCACGATTGAAAATTTGACTATATAATGGCCCACTATTAAACATTTGACTATATAATGACCCACGATTGAACATTTTACTATATAATGGTCCACGATTGAAAATTTAACTATTTAATGGTCCACGATTGAAAATTTGACTATATAATAACCCACGATTAAAAATTTGACTATAAAATACTCCCGATTGAAAATTTGACTATATCAAAACCCACGATTGAAAATTTGACCATATAATGACCCATTATTAAAATTTTACCGTAGAAAGACCCACCATTGAAAATTTCACTATATAGGGAGACGCCATTAAAAATTTGATTAGATATAGACCCACTAATAAAACATAAAGACTCATGATATAAAAAGTTGACTATATAAACCCACGATTGAAAATTTGACTATGATTAGAAACTGAACTTAATTAGGATTGGAACTACAGGTGGGAAAATTTAAGGTAAGAAAGCAAATTGGCTACCAGATGATGTAATGTCATTACACATTTATAAGGTAAAAAGTTGGAAAACTTTAAATCTTGAAAAAGGAATTTCAATTGTTAAAATCTCCTTTAGCGATAAATTTTTTTCAATTATTCGGTTATGTGAGAATATGGATCTGAAAAAATTAAGAAACTGGGCTACAAAAAGATCTGCGACTAGCAACTGGGCCAAACAAAGCCTTTTAAATACCTAAGATTGGAGACTGAACTGTATTGTCATAATATTCGAAACTGGGCCATTCAAACTAAAAAATTGGAATCGGTGGAAACTGGAATGTATATATTTTTTTTTTAAATATATATTTACATAAACTTATGATAAAATACACTACTCGTATCTATAACTGTAAATCTTTCTCTATTAAATATTGAAAAAATCACAAAGTAAATTTTCAACTAAAATTTATTATTTATTCAAAATTAACTTGAAACTGCAGATTTCTCAAGACAATTAAATTAAATAGAGGGCGTTAGAAAAACACAATCGAAACAATTAAAAAGTTCCCAAACAGACTTTAGCAACTAAAAACACCAACATTTATGTCGTCTGTCCCTTATCTGTCTATGTCTCAATTAAAGATACCATCTACAATCAGACAGTCTTAAATACTCCTACTATTTGTTTAAACTAATCTTCATAAAAACAAAAAACTCTTTTACGTATGAGTGCAAACGATCATAATTCTTAGACAAAGATCATACAAAACAAATATAAATAAAACACACAAAAAATTAGTTGATTTATGGTGGATATTGTCATAATCCAGTTGGCAATGATGATGGGTGACAAGAACGATGGACCATCATCCTCCTCATGCTCTTCATATTGAGTCAATCCGAAATACTTAATAACTAATAAACCGAACCCCACTAGACAGTTTGACGCAGTTGATTTTGATGTTGATGATGATGTCTTTATCTGCCGGATATGCTAATCAGACCCCAGAGTATTCTTCTATATTTGTTTTTCCTCTGTAAAAATGGACAATAATAATAATAATTTTGTGTGTTTTTATTATTTTCAAACAAACCAAGAGAAACACTTTGATTTAACGTTTTAACACTTCTTCTTTCTTGTCAGAAATTGATTGAAATATTAATAATAAAAATTTAAGTACTTGTTGGTTTTTACTACGATTGTCGGGTTTTGTTTGCCTGTAACCCTCTTTTGCGCTGGCGCTGTTTAAATGGATTTGATTTGTTTTGGGGAAATTATAATGGAAATGTGTTTTTTCTCTAAACAAGTTTCAAATAGCCCACATAATGGATGTTAAGTGGAAATAAGAAGAAACATGGACGTGGAGAGTAAAATGTTTACATCTTAGGACCACTATTGCCATTTCAGCTATTTTCTTGTCAAATCTAGCGATTTTAATTCATGTTAAGCTAGAAAGAACTTGATTTAGCTATTGGCGGGAAATCTAGCGATTTTTTTATGGAGAGTTGAATTCTTGAAATAGGATGATACGAATAAAAACTTGACTATATAAAGCTTCATAATTTGAAACGGGACTGTTAAAAATCTACATTTAAAAACTAGACTGTAAAATATAGGCAATATAATATTGGACTACTTGTATTAAAACCAAGAATTTTAAACCGCATATCATGGTATAAATGTCTATGTATATTACAATTGTCTACGATTACGAAATGGAATATATGAAGGTAAAAAATCAGAATATGAGCCAATCGTTGAAAACTAATCCTACAAATAAGGCAATATTATGGACAACGATTAAAAATTGGATTATATAAAGATCATACAACTAAAATTTTACTGTATAAAAATTTAACATAAAATATGGACTATATACAGATCTATGTTTAGAAACTGAACAATTTATGTGCAGATCTTCTATAAGATCTTCGATAAGAAGCTTATAAAGGCCTACGGTAGGAAACTATGGTATATAAAATACAAAACTTGTCTATATGAAAGACAAAGAATGAAAGAAAAGATATAAATAACTTTCATATTGAGCCCTACAAATGCAAAATGGACTATATAAAAACCTAAAGAACTTGGATTATATATTGAACTATAAGAAATTGGACTATATAAACTTTAGTCATATAATGCTGGAGTATATAAAACCAACCATATAAAGTAAAACGTTTGAAAACTGAAAGTTATACCATTTTAAATTGTTCTATATAAGATTGAAAACTTAGCAATTTAAATAAAAACTGGACTATACAAAGACCTATAATTAAATACCTAATTATTACTAATTATACTTGTATTTTGGCAATACAAGAACGGCACTTACCAATTATGAATTAAGTATTCACCATCAATAAAACCCTATACTTACTTACTTTGATTTTACTAGGTCTGGTTTTCGAGATCTTGAGCACTTTATGCTTTTGGTATAAGCTTAGTTTTTTTGGGATATTTTGGGATAGTGTGAAGTTGTGCTTTCTGCGATAGGAAAAAAGTTTTTTTTTTATTTTAGTGTAATTTTAACCAATTAACCTTGATCTAAAAAAATATGCTGTAGAAAACAACTAAAATAGCTTTCATTAGAGTCATAAAAACCAAAAATATATACAATAGTTTTGGAGTTATTAGAGTTATTCCCAGAAAATTCATGCACTTTTTACCGAAAATTTTTCTATAGAAAAAATTTTTAATGAAAATTTTTCTATAGAAAAAAATTTTAGTGAAAATTTTTCTATTGAAAAAAATTTTTACCGAAAATTTTTCCATAGAAAAAATTTTTACCGAAAATTTTTCCATAGAAAAAAATTTTACCGAAAATTTTTCTATAGAAAAAATTTTTACCGAAAATTTTTCTATAGAAAAAATTTTTACCGAAAATTTTTCTATAGAAAAAATTTTTACCGAAAATTTTTCTATAGAAAAAATTTTTACCGAAAATTTTTCTATAGAAAAAATTTTTCTATAGAAAAAATTTTTACCGAAAATTTTTCTATAGAAAAAATTTTTCTATAGAAAAAATTTTTACCGAAAATTTTTCTATAGAAAAAATTTTTCTATAGAAAAAATTTTTACCGAAAATTTTTCTATAGAAAAAATTTTTACCGAAAATTTTTCTATAGAAAAAATTTTTACCGAAAATTTTTCTATAGAAAAAATTTTTACCGAAAATTTTTCTATAGAAAAAATTTTTACCGAAAATTTTTCTATAGAAAAAATTTTTACCGAAAATTTTTCTATAGAAAAAAATTTTTCTATGGAATAAAATTTTTACCAAAAATTTTTCTATAGAAAAAATTTTTACCGAAAATTTTTCTATAGAAAAAATTTTTACCGAAAATTTTTCTATAGAAAAAATTTTTACCGAAAATTTTTCTATAGAAAAAATTTTTACCGAAAATTTTTCTATAGAAAAAATTTTTACCGAAAATTTTTCTATAGAAAAAATTTTTACCGAAAATTTTTCTATAGAAAAAATTTTTACCGAAAATTTTTCTATAGAAAAAAATTTTTCTATGGAATAAAATTTTTACCAAAAATTTTTCTATAGAATAAAATTTTTACCGAAAATTTTTCTATAGAAAAATTTTTACCGAACATTTTTCTATAGATAAAGTTTTTACCGAAAATTTTTTATTGAAAAAATTTTTACCGAAAATTTTTCTATAGAAAAAATTTTTACCGAAAATTTTTCTATAGAAAAAAATTTATACCGAAAATTTTTTTATAGAAAAAATTTTTACCGAAAATTTTTCTATAGAAAAAATTTTTACCGAAAATTTTTCTATAGAAAAAATTTTTACCGAAAAAAAAAATGGAAAAATTTTCGGCAAAAATTTTTCCCGAAATGTTTTCTATAGAATAAAAAATTTTACCGAAAATTTTTCTATAGAAAAAAATTTTTCTACGGAATAAAATTTTTACCGGAAATTTTTCTATAGAAAAAAATTTTTACCGAAAATTTTTCTATAGAAAAAAAATTTTATAGAAAATTTTTCTATAGAAAAAATTTTTTATAGAAAATTTTTTTATAGAAAAAAATGTTAAGCGAAAATTTTTCTATAGAAAAAAAAATTTTTGTAAAAAAAAATGTTAACCGAAAATTTTTCTATAGAAAAAAAATTTACTGAAAATTTATCTATAGAAAAAATTGTTTACCGAAATTTTTTTATAGAAAAAAAAAAACTTTTTTAATTAAAAAAATTTTTATCAAAAATTTTTTTTATTATTTTTATCAAAAATTTTTTTTATTGAAAAAAAATTTGACAGTAAATTTTTCTACAGAAAACAATTTTTACCGAAAATTTATCTATAAAAGAAAAGAAATTTACCGAAAATTTTTCTGTAGTAAAAAATTATTACCGAAAATTTTTCTATAGAAAAAAATTTTTTAACGAAAATTAATACCAAAAGTGTTTCTAAAAAATTGTATACCGAAAATGTTACCATAGAAAAAAATGTATACCAACAATTTTCCCATAGAAAAATTTTGATACTGAAAAATTTAGTATAAAAATATTTGTATGTCATCAATTTATCTAAGTATCTATTTCAAGATCCTTGGAGTGTTTTTATATTTTCAGACGACATTCCATTTGGAACAAGGGCTAGTTCTCTCAGATAATGAGCAACATCCGATTCTATTATTAGACTCATTGAAAGGGACGTTTTAAATCCGGCTCCGAATGGCAAATGCATTATTTAGAGAAGTTTTATATAGCCTAATACTCAATAACCAGTGGCTAGCTGAGTTTTGAGGTGAACCGCCGTTTTTTTTGAAAATTTATTTTTTTCAAGTAAGTCTGGCCGGGGATCGAACTTGGAACCTCTGGTATTCTAGGCGGATGACTAACCTGATATACCACGGCGGTTCACAACCGGCTATAATATTTATATATTAAAAATTGGGAAAGAACTCAATGATAGAAAAATATTTCTCAGTTTTACCCCTTCCACTTCACTACCACACTGCCTTTTATCTGCAAAAACCCAAAAATTATGAATGAAAATTTTCTCAACACCATTAGCTGCTGCACAAGCTTAGGAACTTAGGAAGATTCTATGAATAATTTATGCGTGTAAAAATAACAGAAACCAAAATTTTTATGTTAATAATATTTTCCTACTATGAATTTATTGTGAACGACACAAGTGTCTATGCGGAACTAGAGTAAATGTTTAGTTTAGTCTAGATATAATATTAAGTAATACAAATATTAAAAATTATATAGAAAAAATGAAGTAATATTTAGTAGATGGTCAGTTTTAGAACAAAAATAAATAAGAGTGGGAAAATTTTTTTTCTAGTTAAATTTTAGTCAAAGACTTGTCCTAGAAATTGTAACTAAATATTTATGTAACACAAATTAGTATTAATAGGGAAATAATGATAGAGGAATGGAAACCAGCTTCTTCTGCAAATCTTAAGCTAAGGCATGCAAGGGCTTGGTAGTCTAATGTGAAAAGGGAAACCCTGTTAGTTTTAGTTATGGGAATTTTTCTTTTAGTAGATGTTGAGTTTTTTTTTTCAAATTAAAGAAAGGAAATTATTTAAAAATGTATTGTGGTGCTTACTTACACATAATTTTCACCAAAGGCTTGAGAACGAAGTTAGAGGCCGCAGTTTTTTATTTTATTAGGAAATTAGTTTAAAAATGCAGCCATGAAAGTAGATATTGTATAGAACAAGTAGCAAACCTTACCCTTACCCAAGCGTTTTGCTATAGTTTTCCATAGAAAACAAGAGCGTGAGAAATAACACCCTCTATCATCTGGTGGTCATGGGTTTCTTTCTATTTTATTATGAGTTAGAGTCATTTTTTTTATACCCTGAATTATGTAAATGCAGCTTTTGCATTTCCTATTTTTTGTTTGCCTCTAAATTAAAACAAAACATTTTCCTGTTGTCTCTCACCCCAAACAAAGTGGGTGAGGGTGTCAAACTCAAAACCATACCCATACCTTTACACTCTAAATAGTCATCCAGAGTTACCTGTTATGAACTCACTTAATATTGGTTCTGCCTCAAGGATTTGTTGTTAAAACCACCCTTTTTTCTGCTTTCAGCCAGGAGTTTTGATCCAAGCAACAATTGACCATTGCATGATTTTATTTATATTTATTTCATAATTCCTTTAAAACGGAAGTTTAAATTTGTTGTTGAATTATTAACAACTTCCGAAATTCTCATACATTTTGTTCTTTTTTTAATAGAGTCCTTATGAATTTAGTTTAAATTCCCATACATTTCCATTTAAGTGATTGTTTTTAATTGTTTTAAGTTAAGGAAAGGATTTCTTTTGATTTCTTATCTCAACCATGACTTGTAAACTTTGCAGGATGTGAAAATTTTGTATAGTCTATTAAGTTCGAAACAAAAGTGTGAGAAAGTTTTTGTTTTAAGATTTTGAATATTTTGAGCTGATTTTCGAGATACAAAATTTCAATAAAGTTGTGACCAAATGAATTTGACACCTGATCTTTAAGTTACTTTGGCTATTGAGATTATTTGCTGACTCTTTCACTTGAATAGCCTACCTTTCTCATTGAAACTCACCACGTTAAAAAATATTTCTGACTCGTAAAATTTTCTGTACAGCCCCAAACATTTTCGATTATATTAAGGTCCGGCGAATATTAGACTTTCAACGAAAATATAACACAAAGTTAATTTATATCCCAATTCCTCAGGACTGAGTGACAAAGACCAGATGCTCGGTGTAGTGTAGAGTGGTTCGAAAAAGAAAGTTGAGTCCTAGGTCTAAAGAAAATGTAAAAATAATTCTAAAAATTATTTTTTTACCACGCCTTCAAATACCGCCCTTTTTGTATTTTGTTAACTGTGTCGCCATCTTTAGTAAGATCATCACACATCGATAGTTTTATACTACCACGTCAATTTCTAGTCATAATTTGTATACCCTTCACCACCATAGATGGAAAGGGTATTATAAGTTTGTGCTGATGTATGTAACGCATAGAAATATTTGTCTTAGACTCACCTTTTAGTATACCAAAGGAGTCGATTTAGCGATGTCAGTCAGTCCGTCCTTTGGCACAGATCATGGTTTTTGAAAGTCGCTATTGAAATTCGTCAAAATCGGTCTATTATTTCTGGTACCTCCCATAGGTCCCACTTACCGGAATTAATGTTTTAGCCACAAATATCAATATTTTTTCATGAAATTAAAACAAATACTGGTTATGTAAACTAAAATCACTGTACCAAATTTCGCTGAAATCGGTCCACATCTAGCTCTCATATAAGTCTAAAAGATGGAATAGCTTATATATATAAGTTTCTAGAAAATGTTTGTATGATGGCAAAATTTAGCAAATATTTGTCTTTACACACGAAAAAGAACACCTTTGACCTTAGTGGTGAAGGGTATCGTATGATCGAGCTTGACCGACTATAGCACTTTCTTTCTTGTTTTTACAAAAATTTTATAGTATTGAAAAGGATTGTCCATCAATTTTATTATATCTTTGAAAGGGGTTGTTCGTTTTTGATGAAAGTCACAGAAAATAATAGTTAATAAAATTATCTTTGAATTAAAAATTATCTTTGAACTTTGAAGTAAAAATCATTTAGATCATTTCGTATCTTAAATCTGAAAATATTCCAAATATAATTAGCCTGATTTCCTAACTAAACAGCAATTTGTATTAAAAGCGGATGTGGAAAAGTTTTCAAATCTTTTGAAAAGTGTCTAACACTTCGATCAGAAAAGCAGCTGGTAGGGTGAAAGGCTCTAATACTTTTATCCACAGTGTTAAAGCTAATACTGGGCTGAAAACATACAAAGTTCAGAAAGTTACAGATAGCAATTCGCTAAAGAAGTTATAATGAAAAACACAAGCGAAAAACTTGAAGACAGATTTTATAAAAAAACAAGTAAGAAAGCGCTATAGTCGGTCAAGCCGACCATACGATACCCTTCACCACTAAGGTCAAAGGTGTTATTTTTCCTGTGTAAAGACAAATAATTGCTAAATTTTGCCATCATACAAACATTTTCTCAAAACTTATATATTCAACCTGTTTCCGTCATTTGGACTTATATGAGAGCTAGGGTCAAATGTGGACCGATTATCTCGAAATTTGGCAGATTGATTACAGTTGTTACAAAAGTTATGTATGCAAAAAATAGACTCAAAATTTCCATTATGTTTAGATTTACGAGTGTTTTAGTGATTTTTTGTCTCATTTAGTGCGTTTTTAAAGAAGAATTTGTATGGAAGCTATGGTCAAATGTGGACCGATTTCAACGAAATTTGGTACAGTGATTTTAGTTGACTTAAGCAGTATTTGTTTTAAATTTCATGAAAAAATATTGATATTTGTGGCCAATATAGCAATTCCGGGAAGTGGGACCTATGGGAGGTACCATAAATAACGGACCGATTTTGACCAAATTCAATAGCCATGGTCCCATTATCAAAAAAATGATCTGTGCCAAATTTCATCAAATTATCTTTAGAATTGCGACCTGTAGTTTGATTACAAGGTTTACATGGGGGTCCAGCCAGCCAGCCAGCCGTCCAGCCAGCCAGACGGACGGACGGACGGACATCGCTAAATCGACTCAGAAAGTGATTCTAAGCCTATTGGTATACTAAAAGAAGGGTCTAAGACAAATATTTCTATGCGTTACAAACATCAGCACAAACTTATAATACCCTTTCCACCTATGGTGGTGAAGGGTATAAATACACATGTTGTATGATGGATGACGAAACATACTACAGGCACTTTTCTAAACTTCCCGGCTAAGATTTTTATGTAGCTGATGAACATGGCAATGTTTAGGAAGTGTTTAGACAAAAAATATACGATATTTCTCGTGTGGCAAGCTATTTGTAGTCGTGGTAAATGAAGCCAAGCATTTGTGGCATCAAGCACGATAAAATCAGAAATTTATATAACGGAAATTTTTGTCCGATTTTGCATTTTGCTACTATGTATTTAAACAGTATTGTCCTATTTTGCCACAAGAAGCAAATCCACTTAATTAGAACTTCGTCCTGTAGAAAGGTACTGGGCTCTTGTTAAAAGGGAATTGAAGAACACATGAAAGGTGTAACAGATTTTAAGCGTAGGTGGACTACCTGCTTCAAAAAGATGACAGAAGTCAAATATAGACCGATTTCTACGAAATTTGGCAACCTGTGATTTCTTTTTTATTTATTTAAAATTTTATAAAAATATACTGAAATTTGTGGAGATCTATGGGAGGTACCAGAAATAATAAACCGATTTTGACCAATTTTAATAGCAATGATCTTACTGCCAAAATATAAACTATCTTTACCAAATATTATCAAATTATCTTTAGAATTGCAAACTGTACTTTGAATTCAAGATTTGGGGGTTCCAGCCAGCGATGGCCCGGCTAGAAAAAGTTAAGGCGAATAAATTAATTTTCCTAAATCGTTTAATATTAACAAAAACCACTCAGTTATAATCACCGGTACTTGTGCTATATTACGTCATAAAAAAATATTAACTTTGGTTGTTATCTTAGAAGTACGGCAACGCCAAAGGTAACAAATTTTTCGTTTCGTTTTTTTTTTTTTTTTTGTCAACGCATAGTCTTACAATTTTTCGGGGATTTCGACAACTTATTGAAAGTTAATTATACATTGCCATACATCGTTGTTTTCCGCACAAAATAAAGATCATTCCTGTGGCTAGTGGCTAGCTCATAACTCAGCTAGCCACTGGTTATTGAGTATAAGGCTATGTTAAACTTCTCTAACTAATGCATTTGCCGTTCGGAGTCGGCGTTAAAACGTAGGGCCCTTTCAATGAGTCTAAAAATAGAATCGGATGCAGCTCATTGTCTGAGAGAAGTACCCCTTGTTCCAATTGGAATGTTGTCGGGGAATTATATATATATATATATATATATATAAGAAAAAATTCGTGTAAAATTTAAAGATTTTTTTTAACGAAAATCTTAAATATATGGAGGAAAATAAAAAATTGCAGACGATTGCATACTTTGCAAACTACTACAAAAGTTAGAAAATTTAGTGATGTTTAAGATTAAAGAAAAACATTTGAGTCAGCGTGCAACCAAAGGTCCATTTATATTACTTTTCAGAAAAATGACAGAAATTACTTATTTAAAGTTATTTGGAAAATGGTTTAAATTTTAGCATTTAACCTAGACTCAATATGTCACTGGAATTAAATGTTTATAATACTAGACGCTCAAAAAGCCAGGATATATATAACCAGTTTAAAAAAATTGCATAAAATGAAAAAATTAAACTTTATTAAATTTTCGTTTAAAATGCAAGTGAACAATGTCAGTTAATTATCTATCCTCATCTTTATATTACCATTCAATTTTATGTAAAATCGTATATAATTATTTGTAGTAAAACCATATTAATAAATATGGTAATTCTAATTCGAAAATATATAAATAATTTTTTTTGTATGGAAGGTGCCACGCCTACTATTTATATAGCCTCCATTTTTCGAGTGCTTATACACCTTAAATGTTAAGATGCCCACAGAAAATTTGATTACCCTAGTTAAAATAGTGGGTCAGATATACCATGAAATAATTTTTTTTATATGGGCGGGGCTACTCCCACTTTAAATATCAGAAAAGTTCATATCCAGCATTAAGCGCCAGAGATGCAATAAAACAGGTTAAAAATATTAGAGAAATCGATGAAATATATTTTTAATATGGGCGGGGCTACTCCCACTTTAAATATCAGAAAAGTTTATAGCCAACATTATGCGCCGGAGATGCAATAAAACACCGTGAAAATGTAGAAATATCTGCTAGGTATTTAAAAAGTTATGAATTTATTCCTGTTAAATATACATTTCGGCCCATAGTGCGTCCAGACGGACGGACTGAAATCGTTAAATCGGCTCAAGAAGTGTTTCTAAACAAAGGCCCTACAGTATAAAGCAACTGCACTTCCATACAAAGATTTGTTGTATGGTCGCTTTGAAAAGTCTCATAAGAACGAGTATACTACTTTTACTCTAAATCGGAAACAACTAATATAAATCGAAAGACTATTCAATGAGAGAAAGCTAAGGCTCATACACGTGCTCATGAAATGTATGTTTTTTTATGCGTTTATGTGTTTTTCATTGTTCTTTAGGGGCTGTTCAAAAATGATTATTATTGCTATTTTCGCAGGTTTTTCCTCCCCCCTGTGTAACATATTATAACAAAAATACGCATACAAAAGCATACGAAATTCCTTCTCGGTAACAAAAGTTTCATTGAGTAACATACATCAGCGCCCGATTCTATTTTTAGACTCATTGAAGGGACCTACGTTTTAACTCCGGCTCCAAACGCATTAGTTAGAGAAGTTTTACATAGGCTAGCTAAGTTATGAGGTGAACCGCTTTTTTTATATTTCAAGTGAGTCTGGCCGGTGATCGAACTTGGGACCCTTAGTATGCAAGGCGGATGACTAACCTGCAATACCATGGCGGTTTACGAGTGAAAAAAATATTGTATGTAAGACTATTAATAAAACTGGTTGGTCTGGTCTGGGAAGCTTAGATGTATAGGTATACCTAAACGTAACGGACTGTGGCTGAAAATTATGTCTAAACTATCGGAATATGGAATAGATTTTCTGGATATATTGTTATTTCAAATAGATTTTCACGACTTGAGAATCTTAAATTTCGGTTTTTGCCTTTTATATATTCGTAAAGAACTTAAAAACATTGGGACAGTAATTTGAGTGACTGTATGTATTGTAGTATAGTAGTTATAGGATAAAATGTTTGATCATAACAAAATTAGGAATAGGTAAAAGCAATAAGTAAAAGCAATAACTTTGATACTTCAGGAGACACACGGCATAAAGGGTATAGTATTTCGTAATAGAATTTTTTGAAACCATTCTTAAAAACAAAACCAGTTACATTATTTTCAATATATGTATTAGGAAAACCTTTTGTGCTAGTTTGAGTTCTACTTACCAGCTTAAGCTTCCCAGCAAAACTTTGGTAATGGCAAGTACTCTGATAACTGTTTACCTTGTAACGACTACAACATACCATCCGAATAAATAATAAGTTATTACAGAAGTACTTATTTATAATTAAGATGGTAATTTAAACTGAATGGCCCCGGTTCAAATCCCACCAAGGGCAACAATTTTTTTTAGTTTTTTTTTTTATTAAAAGAGTCTTTTTAAATGATTTTTGAATTTTAAGAACTTAAATATTATCTTCTGTAAAAAAAATTTGTAAAACTAACTCACGTTAATGAAAAAATACCATCATGAGTCAATTTTGATTATGTAGGGGATGTTGAATACCAAACACGATTCTAATTGGTCTTAACTTGGTAAGCCCAACTTATCTGGGTCATCCTTCATCTCAACTGTGGACACACACCTCCTGATGGTATCACCCGGGGAGATAGTTTAACACCCATTAATATTGTGAGTTAACATGTTCCGAGAGTTGTCCCATAAGATCGATAAAAATGGGTTAGGATTACGGGCTAGTAACCCTCTCTTGAAAAAAAATACAATGAAGAGGATAAAATTAGTATTGAAATGTCCCACTACCTAATGTTAGAGAAGGATGTCCGAAACTTCGATAGAAAGACCAAGTAGAGGAACATTTTTCAAAGCTTGGCCTATAAAATTGGAGAATATTCGCACAAGATCGAAATCCATGGAATTCTAAAATATGCTCGGACTTTGACCTTAACAGGTTGTAACATTTAAGTAAGTAAGAGTCAATCTTATGTAAAAACTTATACAAAAAAGAAGATTTAAATTGTTTAAGTTTTAAAATAATTTTAAAAAGTTTTAAAATAATTACAAAAAATCGTATAAAAATATTTTTCAAAAATTACAACAAAGCAAAAAAAAGCAGGGAAAAACAAAGTTATTTTCACATGATTTTGGATCTAAAAATAAAAATTGTTTATATTAATTATAAGCTGCTAAGTTTTCAACATATGAAGTAGCTCAGTGGAAGAGTCTCTGCGTAGCAGTCGGAGGGGTCTGTGTTCGAGCCCCCATGGGATCATAAAAAAAATTTGTATTTCGTTTAAAAATATATGTTTTTAATAAAACAACAACAAAAAAGTTGTTGCTGTTGTTGTTGTTGCTTTCAAATTGCTTACCCAAGTCATTACTTTTCTGCAATTGGTAAGTACTTGCCTCCAATGACATCCCCATGTTAATGTAATGACTTAAACAGCGAATGAGTAAGTAGTTCGTGTTCAATAGTTTAACTGTTTAACTCATTATTTGGTAATGAAAAGTTTTACTGGGTTATTATAGATTTTTTAAATTCTATTCAGGGGTTAATTTCTTTTGAAGAAATTTGTAATAAAGAAACTGGTTCTTTATGAAAACTTTGATGATTAAAACAAATTGAATTTAAAATAAATTTAATTAAATGTATGCAAACAAATTGATGAGACATTTATTAGGGTGGTACATTTTTATATATTAGAAGAGCTCGACAAATGAAAATGAAGCATATTTTTGAAATATTCCTTAAAATCTTTTATCTAGGACCTTCCACTGAAAAAGTTAGTACAATTTTTTTCTACATTCCTCATGGTTCAAAATTTTGATAGTCCTCTTATTACTCATCTTGACTATCTAAGTCGATTTAACGACGTTTGTCCGTCAGTTCAGTTTTTTGGCTCGCAATTTCAGAGATGATTTGATGAAATTAAGCAGAGATGGTTTAAAGCAGTTAAACGGTATATAAACCAGACCTTCTTGTAACAAGTGACTTAAATGAGTCGAAAATTACAAAAACGCTTACAAGTCTGAAGATAATTTGAGCACACATGATTTGTATGTTGAAAATTTTTTAAGAAATCCAGTTATTTCCAAAACTACTTATGTTGTAAGTACTTATATGCCTTCCAATATGATTTCTGGAAGGCATATTTACGCAAATTTAGGTAAGAAACAAGTAGGAAAGTGCTACAGTCGGTCAAGGCCGACCATACGATACCCTTCACTAATTCACTATTTTTTCTGTATAAAGACAAATATTTGCTAAATTTTGCCATCATACAAACATTTTCTCAAAACTTTTATATTTAAGCTGCTTCCGACATTTGGACTTATATGAGAGCTAGGGTCAAATGTGGACCGATAATCTCGAAATTTGGCAAATTAATTACAGTTGTTACAAATATTATGTATGTAAAAAATAAACTTAAAATTCCCATTATCTTCACGATCATTTTAGTGATTTTTGTCTCATTTATTGCGTTTTTAAAGAAAGTTTGTATGGGAGCTATGGTCAAATGTGGACCGATTTTAATGAAATTTAGTACAGTGATTTAAGTGGACATAAGCAGTATTTGATATAAATTGAAAAAATATTGATATTTGTGGCCAATATATCAATTCCGGGAAGTGGGACCTATGGGAGGTACCATAAACAATGGACCGATTTTGACGAATTTCAATAGCCATGATCCCATTATCAAAAAAATTATCTGTGCCAAATTTCATGAAATTATCTTTAGAATTGCGACCTGTAGTTTGATTACAAGGTTTACATGGGGGTCCAGTAAGCCAGCCAGACGGACGGACGGACATCGCTAAATCGACTCAGAAAGTGATTCTAAGCCTATTGGTCTAATGGGTCTAAGGCAAATATTTCCATGCGTTACATACATCACCACAAACTTATAATACCCTTTCCATTAATGGTGGTGAAGGGTATAATTCTTGTGTCCGCATAATCGTCAAGCCCAAACTATATAACATTTTAGCTATGCTATGCTTTTGCTTTTGTCTGAACCACCCTAATATTCCAACATATGTCCATCTCGAACTTTACACATATGAATGACTAAACAATTTCGCATAATTTAAAATTTTTGGTATTGTATCTTTTTTTTTTCAAAAGTCATCAACTTTAGTCACACCAGAATGAGATGACAACTAATTGTTTTAATCGAATTGTTTTATTTGAGTAATAAAAAACAATAAAGAAAAGATAAATTAAATTAAAATGATAAAACTTATATAAACTTGTAGCACCAGAAAGAGATCAGCCAATGTCTACTCGTATAAGTCTAATGCAAAATTCTTAGAAGAAGAGTTTCGACAAGAATAAAAACTACATATTCTATAGATACAAGTACTTCTAATATTATTCTAGCTAATAGTCACAGGCAATGATGAAGAGATTGATATAGTTTAGGAACTTGTAATAAATTCAAAATAATATTTTCACAAAACAAATTGAGTTGAACAATTAAATGAAATTGATTTAAACAAAAATGAGAAAAAAACAAGCAGAATTGTATCTAGATACAAACTAATAATAACTATAGGGAAATTTTAAAATGAAGTGCATGAACAAATAAATAAACAAATGAATGAATAAATAAATGAATGAATTGATGGACAATGCAACTAAACAGAACTGAACCCAAAAGCCAAAGAAATGCTTTAGACTCTGGTCAAGGGAAAGTCATAGTAACCCAATGAAGTTTTCAGAAAAAGTTAAAGCAAACATTTCCTTATAATTCTTTTGAACTCAAATACTTAAATCCCTAACTTAATTTATCTTAATACTTATAAATTTGACTGGGTTCGAAATCCCTAAAGAAAACATCTTCTTTTTACTCTAAAACTTTTTACAAGTATTTAATTGTATTTTAAATATTCTTTGATTGTTTAAACTACTTTTTTTTTCATTGTCCTCAGCCTGAGCATGATTTCATTTTATTGTTCAATATCTTCACATTTTAAAAATGCAAATAAATCATTGAAGTGTTTTAGGTTGCACCATTTAAATTCTATAGTTTCCTTTCTTCTTTTAGAGTTTTGCAACAATTCATTTAATATTTTTTCCAAACTAGTAAAAGATTAAATAACTTGTAATATAATTTTTTGACTTAATCTGCATTTGTTTTAGGAGATTAAACAAATCTTCAGTAGACAAAAATGTTTTAATTCAAGAATTTTCAAACACAACAAATTTTTCAGTGATTTTTATTTGTAATTGTTTTCAAAAATTTTATATTTTTAAAGTGATAGTCCTACTAATTTTTCCATATTTTGATAACGTCTTGTCCAATTTTATTGAAAAATACGTTAATTGATTTAGAAAAAAATTACTCTTAAGACATGCAAAGAAAATTTTTTTGTATAATCAACGGTTTTGAAGTTATTTACATCGCAATGTCAAAAAATTTTTTTTCTTTTTTTTCAAAATAAAAAAAAATATATTTTTTAAAATTTCATAAAAAATCGAAAATCCAAAAATTTTCGAACGTTACTCTAGAATAGTAAAGATATGAATATTTTGAATAATACTCACCTTGTGTAACAAAAATCAATCGATTATTATTTAATTTAAGCGAAATTTTTTTCAAAAAGAAAAATTATTCGCACTGGATCCTAGTCTATTACATTTATTATTAATGTAATAGACAATTTGTTGATAAAAGCAAAAAAATCTCTACACGTTTCGATGGTTGGTTAGGCCATCATCTTCAGAAGGAGTATCCCTACTTTTTGACGGATCAAAAAACTCACATTATTACCTATTTTACAAATACAATTATTACGAATTATCTTTGTAAATCAAAGTTAAAAGCTCCGATTACCGACTGAACACAAGTAAACACTAACATTTTTGAGTTTCCTAATAAATAAATGTCATAGATTGAGATCAAGTGCGAATAATTTTTGAATAATATTTATATCACAACAATTTTTTTTTTTTTTTAATTTTTTTTTATATATGAGAAAGTCTTTCGGAATCGATGTATTTATATAGGAAATCTTTAAATATTGGCATTTTTATATTGGAAAGCTCTTGACATGGAATGTTTTTAGTAGAAAGCTTTTAATATTAAAAGTAACCTTTAAGAAAACTGTTGATATAAATCTCAATCAGAAATATTTTGACCAAAAAGTTTTATATAAGAAATCTTTTGATTTTGAAAGTTTTCTATAGAAAATCTTTCAAAATCAAAAGTTTATTATAGAAAACCTTTTCACATCAAAAATTTTATATAGGAATTCTTTTTTTTTAAAAAAAAGCTTTCCATATGGAATGTTTTTAGTTGAAAGTTTTTTCTATTAAAAGTTACCTATAGAAAAACTTTGATATTGAAAGTTTTATATAAAAAATCTTTTGATATCGAATGTTTATTATACGACCTTTCGACGTCGAAAGTTTTGTATATGAACTCTTAATGGTAACAGTTTTTTAGACAGCTTTAGATATTAAAGCTTTGGATATTGAAATTTTTCTAAAGGAAAGTTTTATATTAAAAGTTTACTATCTGAAATATTTCGATGGGAAATCTTTCGATATTGTTTATATAGGAAAGCACTTGATATTGAGAATTTGACTTCGAATATCTTCTATATAAAATCTTCCTTTTGATAACAAAAGTTTATTATGAGAAAGTCATTCGGAATCGATGTATATAGGAAATCTTTATATATTGGCATTTTTATATTGGAAAGCTCTTGATATGGAATGTTTTAAGTATAAAGCTTTGAATATTAAAAGTAACCTGAAGGAAATCTGTTGATATAAATTTCAATTCGAAATATTTTAGCCACAATAGTTTTATATAAGAAATCTTTTGATATCCAAAGTTTAATATAGGAAATTTTTCAATAACAAAAGTTTATAATAGAAAACCTTTCCACATCGAAAGTTTTATGTAGGAAACTATTTTTTTCTGGAAAGCTTTCGATATGGAATGCTATTAGTCGAAAGCTTTTTATATCAAAAGTTACTTATAGGAAAGCTTTGATATTAAAAGTTTTATTAAAAAAATCTTTTGATATCGAATGTTTATTATAGAAATCCTCTCGTTATCAAAAGTTTTGTATATGAGCTTTTAGAAAGCTTTAGATATTAAAGTTAGAAAGCTTTAGATATTAAAGTTAGAAAGCTGTATATATTAAAGCTTTTGATATTTAAATTTTTCTATAGGAAAGTTGTATATAAAAAGTTTTGTATCTGAGATATTTTGGCGACAAATTTTTTATATAAGAAATCTTTCAATGCCAAAAGTTTATTAAATTCGATATTGAAAGTTTTACATAAGAAAACTTTAGATAAATAGTGACAGTTTTTTATTGGAAAGCTTTCGATGTGGAATGTTTTTAGTAAAAAGCCTTAGACATTAAAAGTGTTGATCGTTGTCCATCCGAAAAATGTTGTCGACAAAAGTTTAATAAAAGCTTTGAAAGCTCTTATGGTCAATGTTGTCAAATTTACATTTTGCTTCATATATTCGACCATTTTTCATATAATAGAGCAAAAAATTGTAATCTGGCAGAACTGACTTTGCAAAGACAATTTTACGTCAGTGTGAGCGGGACAAGCATAGTTGCGTCTGACTCGTACATAGTGTGTCGGTGTAAAAGCTCAAAAGATCTTTTGAAAAAGTTCGCAAATTGTGCTGTAGAGCTGGACGGCTCGAAAGCTTTAAGATACAAAAGTTTTCTATTATTTGTGGATGTGGATGCAACGACACATAATTTTTCGAGATATATATATATAGATATATATTTATATATGTATATATATATATATATATATATAATTACATATATAATTCCAGGTGGAACATAGGGCCTTAATTTGAAATAACCGCTAATTTTGACAAAATCGCCTTAAATTTTTGTGAGGAGGTGTATTTGCGTTAAACGCATTACAATTACAAAAAAAATCATTTTCGAAAAAAATTTGAGTTAGGGCCTTTCTACTAAGACTAACAGTTTATTCATGGATTTTTATAAAAAAATGTTTTTTTTTTATTAAGAATATTCTTAGGCTTTTGCCATCTTTACTTTTGATGAATTTTTAAATAGAAAAAAATTTTAATTTTTTATAAATGCAAATTTTTTTTTTGAAATGTAAATAACTCTGAATCCTTTGAAAGTATAGACAAATTTTGTTAAAGTGACTTTAAGATAATTTTATTTACTTTTATATTCTGTAACTTTCAACAAAATCAAACAATTTGTACCAAAGATATGATAAAATTTAATGGATAAGCCTTTTGAAAAAAAAGATCTTATATATTTTTTTTTAATGCAAATAACTCTGAATCGGTTAAATATATAGAAAAAATGTGCTAAAATGACTTTAAGATAATTTTATTAGCTTTTATATTCTGTAACTTTTAACAAAATCGAACAACCTGTACTAAAGATATGATAAATGGAATAACGAATCAGGCTTTTCAAAAAGAAACAAAAATTTAAGTAATTTTAAAAATCAACCATTTAAAAAAATCAGAAGACTATAATGAATAAAAAAAATATAGTAGCTATTTAATCAGTGGAGTTTTGTAAATTAGTATTTTTTTTTATAAAAATTTGACTTATGCTTTCAGGTATAAAAACTTCTTAAATCCCCTACCTTTTGTAATATTAGACATATGTTTAGACAATTAACTTTTGACACGATATTAACTTGAGATATAATAACTTTATATTGTAGCCATTACACCTTCAAAGACCTTCTTTCAGTCATTGTCCCCAACTTACATGTGTAATCTGATAGCCACATTAATTTAAGTACAAAATATTGATGACTTAAGCTGATAGCGTTAAATTAAAAAAAAAGAAAATGAAACATTACAATAATTTTAGTTCAATAAAAAAAGGAATGAAATAATAATCTTAATAAAATTCTAGACTAAAATCTATAAGACTCATTTGCCACAAAATGACCAGTAGTCGGTCAGTTTAAGCTTTTAACTTAATAATAAACCTAAAATAATTTGTGTCCGTTATTATTTCTTTTTTCGTAATTAAAGTTTATGGCCAATAGATTTGAAATATTCTTTTAGGTTTTATATTGTTTGGAAAAAAGGATATCATGTCAAAAATACTTGTCTATGACAGCACATACGACACATACGACTACATCGTAAATCTATATTAGGTATAAGTTCAACGTCGTCGTGACCGTCTAATGTCATTTTTATAATGACCGCAGCGAGTTAAGCATTTTTTCTCTTCATATCGAAAAAAAAAATGAAATAATTGTCCATTAGAATGTTTTATCTTTTAGCACAGATCTTTTAACAAAAGTTGCAATTTATTATAGAAAAAAAAGTACAACTATCACAGAAAATGTTATTAAAAAAAAGAATATTCCTAAAGTTTACATGTGACAATATTATGCGATAAATATACAAAAAAAAAAAAGTGGTCATCAAGGACTTTTTGTATGGTCTAAAGGGGATTTTTCCCAACAATTTTCCGTGATATTTTAAATCGAAAAGACTATTGCATGCCTTATTATATTCGTTGTATTAGATTAATGCCTTGTAATTTTTCATAGGAAAATTACTTAGTGGTAAAATGCATTAGATACCAGCCGAATAGATGGACTGACTGACAAGTTTTTGCATGAAATGCTAGTGATTACTTAAATTGTTAATACTTTTAGTTGTAATATGAATTTCTTTCAATCATGACATGCAAATTAGAGTTAGAAAAGATTTTGTGTTTTTGATAAGGATTTTTTTTTTTTTTTGTTTAGTACTAAATTGTTCTGAGCCAATGACTGAGATATACTTTCTATATGAAAAAATTTCTAGTCACAAGATGAGATATATTTTTTTTAAATCATTGGCTAAGGCACAGTTTTTTAACAGACTACGTCCCTACTAAAGAAAACTCTCAGTCACAGACTGAGATTCATAAAAATGCTCTAAGTCACAAACTGAGATGTATTTTTTATCATAGACTGAGATTCAGTCACAGACTGAGATTCATAAAAAGACTCTAAGTCACAAACAGAGATGCATTTTTTATCATAGACTGAGATTCAGTCACAGACTGTGATTCATTAAAAAGGTCTAAGTCACAAACTGAGATACTCTCAGTCACAGACTGAGATTCATAAAAATGCTCTAAGTCACAAACTGAGATTCATTTTTTATCATAGACTGAGATTCAGTCACAGACTGAGATTCATAAAAAGACTCTAAGTCACAAACAGAGATGCATTTTTTATCATAGACTGAGATTCAGACCTTCATTAAAAAGGTCTAAGTCACAAACTGAGATACATTTTCTAAAGGAAAATCTTCTTAGCCGCAGATTGAGACTCATTTGCTTTAAGAAAATATTCTCAGTCATAAAAAATACTTAAAAATCTTATCAGTCATAAAATGAGAAAAATTGTGTATTAGAAAATCTTTTAAAACACAGTTTGAGATACAGTAAAACGGGTTCAGTCACAGGCGGAGATAAATTTTCAATATACAAATGTTCTTGGTCATACACTGAGATAAATTTTCTATAAGAAATTCTTATAAATCATGGACTGAGTTCATTTTTCGTAAAAACCGACACATATACTATTAAAGAAAACTCTCAGTCACAGACTTAGATACATAAAAATATTTTAAGTCACAAACTGAGATACATTTTTTAAAAGAAAATCGTCTCAGTCACAGATTAAGGCACACTTTCTTAGCCGCAGATTGAGACTCATTTTCTTTAAGAAAATATTCTCAGTCATAGACTAAAATACTTAAAAATGTTATCAGTTATAAAATATGAAAAATATTGTATTAGATAATTTTGTAAGATACAGTTTGAGATACAGTAAAAAGGTTTCAGTCACAGGCGAGGATACATTTTCAACACTGAGATAAATTTTCTATAAGAAATTCTTATAAATCATGGACTGAGTTCATTTTTCGTAAAAACCTACACATATACTATTAAAGAAAACTCTCAGTCACAGACTTATATACATAAAAATGTTCTAAGTCACAAACTGAGATACATTTTTTAAAAGAACATCGCCTCAGTCACAGATTAAGGCACACTTTCTATAGGAAAATATTCTCAGTCAATGACTAAAATGCTTTAATATGTTATCAGTTACAGACTGAGAACAATTTTCTATTAGAAAATCTTCTAAGTCAAAGTTTGAGATACAGGAAAACGGCCTCAGTCAGAGACTGAGATAAATTTTCTATAAGAAATTCTTTTAAATCATGAACTGAAACACATTTTTATCAGACTTATTCACAAAATTTACACAATAATGAAAAAGAATAAAAATGGTTGAAGTCATAAACTTAGACGCATTTTGTAAAGGAGAATCTTCTCAGTCATAGATTGAGGCACATTTTTTATATGAAACTATTCTCAGTCAATGACTGAAATGCTTAAATATGTTATCAGTTAAAGACTAAGAACAATTTTCTATTAGAAAATCTTCTAAAGCACAGTTTGAGATACAGGAAAACGGACTCAGTCACAGACTAAGATAAATATTCTATAAGATTTTTTTTTTTTTCAATCATGGACTGAGACACATTTTTATCAGACAAATTCACAAAATTTACACAAGAATATTCTTAGTCACAGACTTAGATACATAAAAATGTTTTAAGTCACAAACTGAGATACATTTTTTAAAAGAAAATCGTCTCAGTCACAGATTAAGGCACACTTTCTATAAGAAAATATTCTTAGTCAATGACTAAAATGCTTTAATATGTTATCAGTTACAGACTGAGAACAATTTTCTATTAGAAAATCTTCTAAGTCACAGTTTGAGATACAGGAAAACGGCCTCAGTCACAGACTGAGATAAATTTTCTATAAGAAATTCTTTTAAATCATGGACTGAGACACATTTTTATTAGACTAATTCACAGAAAATGACACATGAACTATTAACAAATATTCTCAGTTACAGACTTAGATATATTAAAATGCTCTAAGTCACAAACTGAGATACATTTTCTTAAAGAAAATCTTCTCAGTCACAGACTGAGACCCATTTTACATAAGAAAATATTCTCAGTCAGAGATTAAGATACTTTAAAATGTTATCAGCTAAAGACTGAGAACAATTTTCTATTATAAAATCTTTTAAGACACAGTTTGAGATGCAGGAAAACAGCCTCAGTCACAGACTGAAATGCATTTTCTATTAAAATTGTTCTCAGTCACAGACCAATAAGAAATTTTTTATTAGAAAATCTTCTTAGTTAAAGACTGATATACTGAATTATATTCAAAGTCACAAACATAGATATATTTTGTTCAGTCACAGACTGAGACACATTTATTTAAAGACAGTCTTCACAGATTGATATACTTTTTCTAAAGCACAGTTTTAAATGAAGGAAAACGATCTCAGTCATAGACTGAAATGTATTTTCTTTCAAAATTATTCTCAGTAACAGTCAAAAATGATTTTTTCATTGGAAAATCTTCTTAGTCATAGACGGAAACACATAAAACATACCTCAGTCCCTGATTGAGAAGCGATTTTTATATAAAAATGTTCTTAAATTATAAGGAAATGTTTTAAATTAAAGACTTTCTAAAGGAAACTAATATTGGCCATTGACTGAGTTACATTTTCTATGACTGAGGACATTTTTTACATGTTAAAGTTACTGAGCAGTTCTTAATGACTGAGAAAGTCATATTATTATACAAAACTATCTTATTCACTTGCTGAAATCAATTTCGAAATACATTCAGTCACTGACTGTTGATTTAGAAAAATTTAGTATAAAAAAAATTTCATCAGTCATTTATTTTTTCGATGATTTCATGTAGAAAATGTATTTTTAACATCAAATACTAATAGAATCTTGTATAAAAATTGTCTTAATCAATAAAATATAACAGTTTTGAGAAGAAAATATGTTTCAATCAATGACTGAGAATAATTGCGCAAAAAGAAATAAAGTCTCAGTCAATTACATATAACAATTTTGTATAGAAACTTGTTCTTATTCATTGACTTATGTATACGATATGTGTCCCAATCAATGACTAAGTTTAGTTTTGTTAAGAAATAGTATCTCAGTCAATGACTGATAAAAGTTTTATATAAAGATTTTTAAAATTTTAGAGGCATAGAAGAGTTTGCTTAAGAAATTGAATAAATGACTGAAAATAGTTCTGCATACAGAATATTTATGTCATAGGTAATGATTGATATCAAATTTCATTAAGAATATATGTCTCCTTAAATGACTAAGAACAATTTTTCAATATATCTCAATCAATGACTGAAAATAATTTCTTATGTTGAATATATATCAGTCAATGAATGAAAAAAACATTTTTACTAAAAATTAATCTGTTTTTAGTCAATGACTAAAATCAGTTTTGTTTAAAAAATGAGTTCAAGAATGACTGAAAATAGTTTTCTATACTTAAATGATTGATAAATTACGAAATAGTGCTTGGGCCTGAGCACTATTTTGTCTAGAAAATGTGTGTCACTGAATTCACTCAATGACTGAGAAAAGTTTTGTATATAAAAAGGGTATCAGTCAATGACTGAGAACTGCTATGTCTAGAAGACATATTTCAGTCATCGACTAGGACCAGTTTCAGTCAATGACTTAGATCAGTTTTGTTTAGAAAATGTGTTCAAGATTGACTGAAAATAGTTTTCTATACTTTAATGATTGATAAATTACGAAATAGTGCTTGCGACTGAGCACTATTTTGTCTAGAAAATGTGTGTAACTGAATTCACTCAATGACTGAGAAAAGTTTTGTATATAAAAAGGATATCAGTCAATGACTGAGAACTGCTATGTCTAGAAAATATATTTCAGTCATAGACTAGGACCAGTTTCAGTCAATGACTTAGATCAGTTTTGTATAGAAAATATATCTCAGCCAGCGATTTTTGTACTGGAATTGTGTCAGAGAACATTTTAGAAAGGAAAATCTATTTCAGTCATTGACTGAAAAAATGTGTAGTAGTGAGTGACAGATAAAACTAAATGAACCATAAGAATTCAATCACTGACTTCTATTTTTTTTTAACAAAATAATTGTTATTATTAACATTATTAGACTCAAGTCATTGCTTTCACGTTGACTGAGAGAAGTTTTGTACATCAAATAAGTCTTTGTTAATGACTGAAAACAGTTTTGTATGGAAAATATATCTCAACCATCGAATTATTTAGTGAAATTGTGTCTAAAAATAGTTTACAAAAGATAATCTATCTCAGTCATTGAGTCACTGAGATATGTGAGGCAGTATGAGACTGATTAAACTAAAACTTGTAAATCCTTAGGATTATTAGAGTTCAATCATTGTCTCCTACATTTTTTATAACCTTAATAAAATAATAAATTTTTTATATAATTAAATACCTACGAACTATTAACCACCTCGAATTTCTATTAATCATCATCAATTCATTTCAATTTCATCATCCTCAAAATCAATCAATAGAATTATCATAAATATCACTAAAAAGATAAGATAAATATAATTAAATACAAAGTAATACGAGTAGATATCACCAAAACTTAAGCATAAAACTAAAAAAAGGATTTTAATGAAAAAAAAAAATCTTAATAAAACAGCACGAGTATGCGGTAGACTTTTATAGGGGGAATAAATTGTACTGGCAAAAGCCATAAAAAATGTTTACCTTTAGGACTTTGTATTTAAGATAGATAAATCGACAGGTATTATGGGGAACTTAGAATAATGGTTATAACTAAAACGCAACTGTACTTGGTGGGAATGAAAGCAAATCGTTAGCTGGCAAAGGAAAGAGAAAAAATATTTTTCAAAAATTTTAAATGAATTATAACAATTTTTTATATAACATTGGACTAAAAAGCTCATAACTCTGAAATTAATAAAGATTTTTAGTTGAATTTTGGTAGTCTGATTCTCAAATACTTAATGAACAATACGTATTACTTTGGCTTTTCTAGACCATTTCTTATTTCAGTTAACGATATTTATTTGAACACACTTTAGCTATATAAATATTTGTATTATAACTTGTGTTTTAATATCAATTCTTTGTAATTTTTCTTTTTTTTTTCGTATTATTAACAATATGGAAGAATGATTTTTACTTACTCTTGATTAGATAGCAATATCATATGTCGGTACAATTTTTTCATATATTTATACATTCATATTGAAGTACATTATAGCCAATATCAAAATAAATACTAAATATTATGAATATGGAGGAGTTAACAATAGTTACTTACTCTAAATATAACTACATACATATAAGGAGATGTAGAATTTATTCTAAAGAATAGGAATAGACTTTAGAACTATATATTTTAAAACAATAGAAATATATTTAAATACAGTAAGTAACAAAAGTGACATCTACTATATTTATCATATAACAAAAATATTTTATTGGTTCAACAATTTCTTATATTTTAAAAAACGTACAATTTTTTATCCCCGCATTAACTGAAATTTTGAAAAGCCATATCTTTTTAATTTCATATTTTGTTACCGATTTTTCCTTTTTGTACCCTACAAGTTAATAAAGGTACCAAATATATGTTTGTTTTGCTTACTGTTAATAGACTAGATTCATTGGTTCAAGGCTTAAGAAAAGTGGCAAATCTAACAAAAATTTTTCAATTTCAGTCTTTATTGTTCCTAGTGAATTGATGGCGACTTTATCCTTGATCCTATCCTTATGGGTCCAAAAGATACCAATGGGTTTAAAAAGCACCTTAAAGTATTTTTTTCCCAGAGGTTCAAAGACCGATTTTACAAAGTTTGATATATAAGTCCATATTGACCCTTTCAACCCTTACAAATTTTTCTCGATATCAGTCTTTTTTTACCGTGTAAATTGATGGCGGTAAAAATCGTGTCTATAGTACTCGTATGATAGGTTCAAAAGATGCACGTGGGCTAAAAAAGTACCTAAATATAGTTTTTACCCAGAGGTCGTTTTCATTAAGTTTAATGAATCTACCTCTAACTCTAATACATTTTTGTTATAATAATTTTTTTTTCTGCAGAGGATAAAACTCCCCCTGCTCCTATCCTACTTACTTTTGGTCAGCTTACTCTATTTTAATATTAATAGATTAATGTACAGAATTTGAAGACTTACTTATTAAAAGTTCTAAATAGTCACTCGGACAAGTATTTAATTTGTAGGGGAGAGAAGTTTCCCTGCTCCGATCTTGCTTTTTCATAACCAAAATCTATTAGAATGTCAGTTTTATTAAGTTAAATATATCTAACTCTTAATCTAATAAAAATACACTGAAAATGTTTTTTTTTTTTTTTTTTGAGGGGGTAGAACTCCCCCTGCTCCTATTATATATTGGCCAACCTACTCTATTTTTATAATAATAATAGATTAATATACAAAGTTTGAAGAATTTAACTTTAAAAAATCTAAAGATACACGCGGACAAGTATTTCATTTGTAGGGGGGAGGGGGGGGTGTAAAGTTCATTTTTTTCATTTGTAGGGGGGAAAAGTTTCCCTGCTCCGATCTTGCTGTTTTAAAACAGAGTTTTGTTTAGAATGCCAGGTTAATGAAGTTCAATTGATCTACCTCTTAATCTAATAAAAATTGTATTGTTTTTTTTTTGTTGGGGGGGGGGGGGTTGAACTCCCCCTACTCCTATCCTGCTTATGTTTGGCCAACCTAATCTATTTTAATACTAGATTAATGTTCAAATTTTATAGGCTTTACCATTAAAAGTTCTAAAGATAAACACGGACAAGTATTTCATTTGTAGGGGGAAAAAGTTTCCCTGCTCCGATCTTGCTTTTATTCTAAACAAACTCTATTAGAATGACAGTTTTATTAAGTTCTATAAATCTGCGTATTTCTCTTATAAATTTATGTTATAAGTTTTTTCTTCTGCAAAGGGCGGAACTCTCCCTGCACCTGTCCTACTTATTTCTTACTAACCTTTTATTTTCCATAAATAAAAGATTAATATACAAAGTTTGAAGACTTTATTATTAAAAGTAATAAATACACACACAGGCTATTATATCATTTGTAGGGGGCAAAATTTCCCCTGCTCCTATCCTTTTTTTATTTACGAACCTATTATTTTCTATTAATTAAAAAATTAATGTACAAACATTAAAGACTTTCTCATTAAAAGTTCCAAAGATAAACACAGACAAGTATTTCATTTGTAGGGGAAAAAGTTCCCCTGCCCCGATCTTGTTTTTTTTTTCTAACCAAACTCTATTAGAATATCAGTTTTATTAAGTTCAATGAATCAACCTCTTACTCTTATGAATTTATGTTATAAGTTTTTTTCTTCTGCAAAGGGCGGAACTCCCACTGCTCCTATCCTACTTATTACTTACTAACCAATTATTTTATGTTAATAAAATATTAATATACAAAGTTTAAAGACTTTACCATTAAAAGTTCTAAATATACATACAGACTATTATATCACTCCTAGGGGCAAAGTTCCCCCTGCTCCTATCCTGATTGTTTTTTTTTTCTTTAAGGGGCGAAACTCCCCCTGATCCTATCCTATTTATTTCTTACTAACCTTTTAATTTCTATTAATAAAGGATTAATGTGCTAAGTTTGAAGACTTTACCATTAAAAGTTCTAAAGATACACACGGACAATTACTTCATTTGTAAGGGGCAAAGTTCCCCCTGCTCCTATCCTGCTTATTACTTACCAACCTATTATTTTTTATTAACAAAAGATAAATGTACAAAGTTTTATGACTTTCTTTCGAAAGATTAACACGGACAAGTATTTCATTTGTAGGGGGAGAAAGTTCCCCTGCTCTGATCTTTGTTTTCTAACCAAACTCTATTAGAATGTGAGTTTTATTAAGTTCAATCGATCTATCTCTTTATCTTTTAAATATAAAGAAAGTAATGGAAATTTTGCTGGAGGAGATGAAACTCCTCCTGCTCCTATCCTGCTTATTTCTTACCAACCTATTTTATTGCATTAATAAAATATAAATATACACATTTTTATGACATTCCCATTAAATGTTCTAAAGTTACACTCAGATAAGGATTTAATTTTTTGTGGGGACAATATTCCCCTGCAGCAGTCCTACCACCTTTTGGTCCAAACTACTAATATTCGGTCAAAAATTCGGTTGTAGAAGGCTTAAAAGCTATAGTATAGTTTAATAATAAAGTAATTTTAGAAAGGGATGAAAAAGTTCTGCTGAATAGATTTGTCTATAGAAAACATTCAGCGGAATACGTTTTTTTATAGAAAAAGTTCTGCTGAATAAGTTTGTTTAAAGTAAAAGCTTTAGCTGAATAGGATTTAAAATGAAAAATATATAACTAAAATATGCTGAATAAAATTTTATATACAAAAAAAACCGAAAATTTCTGAAAAAAAGCATGAAAATTTCTGCTAAATAAGTTTTTCTATAGAAAAAGTTCTGCTGAATACGTTTTTTTTAATGAAAGGGATGAAGAACTCCCCCTGCTCTGTTCTTGTTTTTTTTTTTCTAACCAAACTCTATTCTGCTTCTTCTTCTGTTATCCCTGACTACCAAACTCTATTATAATGTTAGTTTTATTAAGTTCAATGGATCTACCACTTACATTGTAATGGGTTCTTTTTGAGAAGGTAGAACTCCCCCTGCTCCTATCCTGCCTATTTTCTTAACAATCTATTCTGCTTAGACTATAATCTTTGCTTTATTTTAATATTTTGCAAAACAATTATAATTCGTATTTAATCTGATATAAAACTTTGATAAATTGCGTTATTTTTGATCTGTCTAAAATTATTGATATTTCTCCAGAAAAAGATGTCATAGCCAACCATCGAATCTTATATCGCGAAATGGTTATCCCCATCATCATTTTTTGGATCCTAGAGTAATATATATTTAGTCCCTTAATTCCTGGTGGAATATAGGGCCTCTAATCCTAGAGTAATACTCTTATATAAAACTTTTTGATAAATAGTTTAATAGCCTATAACTTTTGAAGTAACCATGTAAACTTTTGTCTTTACTTTTGCCACCCACTGTTTACTATATACCAAGTTTCCTCCTATAATATCTTTCTGAATAACCATTTTCTATCACAAAAAAATGACTTATTCGCAAAAAGCGTTGAGCGTTAATATTCAAATCTCAATTATTTAGCATATGTCCATAATTATACCCATAAGAGTGAGTGCTTTATTTTTATAAGCTCTTAGATTTTAGATTTTACCTGTTGTCTATGAAAATCGAACCAACAAAAAACTATAAAAGAAATGACTAAATAGCAAAGTGTGTACTAGAGCTAGCCAGAATATACAGTATAAGGCCTCACATGTACTCGTATTGTCATTATTTCTAAACATTTGTTTTATATCCTTCTTTTTTTCTGCTATTCAGAAAATTTCGTGCTTTCATTTGTTATCTTTTTGTATAGATCTATAAGTTTAGTGGCGTTTTTTTAATACTTATATACCTGGAAAATATTATAGATAGAAAATTTGAAATAAGTGTAAGCTTTCGTATCCACATCCATATAAACATGACGATTATAATAGTTTTTTCTATGATATCTATCCTAGATATCTTTCTCGGTAAATGTGTATGTGTCTATGTAGGAACTTTTGATGTGTTGTTTAGTTATAAGTTATATTGAATAAGTGCATATAAGTTTATGGATTTTCGAGGCATTAGGCAAAAGAATATATAGAGTATAGACTTTTTTCATCATTGTAATCAAGCTATTTTTTCATTAGATTTTTTTATACTCATATATGACAATTAATAAAAGGATACATGCAATTAGGACACGGAAGAATAGGGAAATTATAGGAAATTTTTAGTAGTGGATACATTTTTTTATATTTTCTATACATAAATCGTGCTGAATAAGTTTTTTTCGAAGACAAATTTTAAATGCTTAAGTTTTTTATAGAAAATGTTCTGCTGAATATGTTTTCCCATAGAAAAAGTTCCGCTGAATAGATTTTTCTACAGACAAAAATCAGTTGAATACATTCTTCTATAAAAAAAAAAACTTCAGCTGAATAAGTTTTTAAAAGAATAGCTTTAGCTGAATAGGATTTTAAATTAAAAATATGAAACTGAAAACGCTGAATAAAGGTTTATATAAAAAAAGTCAAGTAAATACGTAAAGTAAATACGGGTTTCTCCATTAAAATTTCTGTTCAATATGTTTTTTAAAGAAAATCTTTAGCTGAATAAGATTTTTCATAACAAATATAGAAAATATGAAAAGATTTTTCTACAGTAAAAATTCTATACGGCTGAATTTTTTTTTTCTATAGAAAATGTTCTGCTGAATAAATTTTTAAAGAAAATCTTTAGCTGAATATAATTTTAAGTGAAAAATATGAAACACAAAATGCTGAATAAAGTTTCAAAGGCATACAAATTTCTGCCGAATACGTTTTTCCATAGAAAAAGTTCAGCTGAATTCGTTTTTTAAAGAAAATCTTTAGCTAAAGAAGATTTTTTATAGAAAATATACAACCGAATAAGTTTATTTATCGAAAAAGATTTGCTGAATACATTTTTTTATAAAAAAGTAAAGCTGAATATGTTTTTCTTTAAGAATCAATTTTGATGAATAGGCTTTTCTACAGAAAAAGTTGGCCTGAATAAATTTTTCTACATAAATAATTGCACCGAATGAGTATTAAAAAAAAAATAAAGCCTATAGCTGAATAACACATTCTATAGAAAATATACAATCAAATAAGTTTTTATACAGACAAAATTTGCTAAATAGGGTTTTATATAGAAAAAATAAAGACAAATGTGTTTTTGTCAATAAAATAATTGTGCTGAATAAATTTTTCTACATAAAATTTTTGATCTGAATAAATTTTTCTATATAAATAATTGTGCTGAATAAGTATTTTGTAGAAAAAGTTCTGCTGAATAAGTATTTATATATGAAAATTTTTGCTGAATGAGTTTTTCTATATAAGAAGTTGTTTTAAATGTGATTTAAAAAAAAAGTTATGCTGAATAAGATTTTCTGTAGAAAAAAATAGCTGAATAAGTTTTTTGTTAAGCTGAATGGTCTTTTAAATAAAAAGTATTGCGCTGAATGAGTATTTCTATAGAAAATTTAGTGCTAAATGCAGATTTCTTTTAAGAAAAATTTTGTTGAATAAGTTTTATATGAAAAAAGTTGTGCTGAATAAGTTTTCCTATAAAAAAAATTATTTTAAATATATATTCCTATAGAAAATGTTGTGAGCAATAAATTTTATTGAAAAATACTTTTGCTGAATAACTTTTTAGATAAAATATGTTAAACATTACATTTTTTCTTCAGCACATCTTAAACAAAGATGTGCTGAATGAGTTTTTCCCTTGAAAAATTTATGCTGAATAAAAAATAGTTATGCTGAATAAAAAAAGGTTATGCTGAATACTAAAAAAATATTCTAAATAAGTTACTTAATTTAAAAAAGTTAAACTGAAAATGTTTTATATGCAAAAAGTTTTGCTGAATACATTTCTTTATAGAAAAAGCTATGCTGAATAAGTTGTTCCATAGAAAAAAGTTATGCTGAATAAGTTTTGCATTAAAACTGTCAATAAAACAGTTATGATGAATAAGCTTTTTTATGGAATAACTTATTCTATTAAAAAGGTTATGCTGAAAAAGCTTTCCTATGAAAAAGTTAAGCTGAATAAGTTTTATTACAAAATGTTTAATATTAATTAGTATTTCTAAGGAAAATATTACCTGAATCATGTTTTTTTTATTAAAACTTTTGCTGAATTAGTTCTACAAAAGAAAAATTAATACAAAATTAATTTTTCTATAGAAAAACTTATACTATACAGAGATAATCTTGTGCTAAATAATTTTTTCATTAGAAATATTGAGTTTCTTTTAATACTAAAAACATTTTTCTGGAGAAAGAGCTGAATCCGGTTTTTCTTTAAAATGTGTTTTGTTGAATTAGTTCAACTAATGAAAAATTTATATAGAACTATTTTTTTCTTAATTTTTATAAAGATAATCTTGTGCTGAAAACGTTTTTCTTTGGAAATATTAAGTTTCTTTTAAAAATAAAAGAATATCTCTTGAGAAACATCTAAATCTGGGTTTTCTTTAAAAAAAATTCTACTGAATTTGTTCAGCTAATAAAAATGTATATAAAACTAATTTTTTCTAAAGAAAAACTTTACCTTAATAAAGGAAATCTATTGCTGAATATGTGTTTCTTTAGAATTGTTAAGTTTTTTTAAGAATAAAAATATTTCTTGAAAGAAAGAGCTGAAGCTGGGTTTTTTAATAAAAAGTTTTGCTGAATTAGTTCTACTAATCAAAATTTTATGCAAACCAAATTTTTTTATAGAAAAACTTTATCTTAATAAAGATATTCTTGTGCTGAATAAGTTTTTCTTTAAAAATATTAATTTTTTATAAAAACATTTATCTAGAGAATGAGCTGAATCAGGGTTTTCTTAAATAAAAGTTTTGCTGAATTAGTTCAGCTAATGAAAAATTTATGTAAAACAGTTTTTTCTATAGAAAAACGTAATTTTTATAAAGATTATATTGTGCTGAATAAGATTTTCCTTAGAAGTATAAAGTTTATTTAAAGAATAAAAATATTTCTTTAAAGAAAGGGCTGAATCAGGGATTTCTTTAAAAAAAAGTTTTGCTGAATTAGTTCCACTAATCAAAATTTTATGCAAACCTAATTTTTTTTATTGAAAAGCTTTATCCTAATAAAGATATTCTTGCACTGAATAAGTTTTTCTTTAAAAAACATTTATCTAGAGAAGGAGCTGAATCAGGGTTTTCTTAAAAAAGTTTTGCTGAATTAGTTCAGCCAATGAAAAATTTATATAAAACAGTTTTTTCTATAGAAAAACTTAATCTTTATAAAGATCATCTTGTGCTGAAAAAGATTTTCCGTATAAGTATAAAGTTTTTTTAAAGAATAAAAATATTTTTTTAAAGAAAGAGCTAAATCAGGTTTTTCTTTACAAAAAATGTTTTGCTGAATTAGTTCTACTAATCAAAATTTTATGCAAACCTAATTTTTTTATAGAAAAACTTTATATTAATAAAGATATTCTTGTGCTGAATAAGTTTTTCTTTAAAAATGTTAAGTTTCTTTTAACAATAAAATCATTTCTATAGAGAAACAGCTAAAATAGGGTTTTCTTTGTAAAAAGTTTTGCTGAATTTATACAGATCCACTTTTTTCTATAGAAAAATGCAAACTCTATCAAAATTCTTTAGAAAATGTTATGCTGAATTAGATTTTTCTCTAAAAAGTGATGCTGAATTACTTTTTTATCAAAAATTTATGTTGAAATATAAGTTTTCTTAAGAAAAAGTGTTGCTGAATAAGGTTTTCTTTCGAAATTTATATACATTTGTTAGTGTTAGTAAAAATTGGCCCTAGTTTTCTCTAATACTAAAACTTGTTTATCATTATATTATACATTAATATCAAAATATGATATAAACATTTTGCTGTAATGCATCTAAAATTTTTTCCATATTCTTAGTGTGTGTGTACTTATTTATATGCATTGCTACTGTACCCATTTGAATTACTTGTTCTATGCACTTTTTTCTAATTTTCATTTTTAGACTTCAATACTTATTTAGATCATTTATTATTTATTGATCGCGATAAATAACACGAAACTTAATAAAACTACAACGACGACATTTGAAATTTTCATATGGAAAACAAAGCAACAGTAACTGAGTTATACAACAACAAAAAAATTAAATATTGTAAATTTTAGGGGGATTTTTCAAGGAAAACTTTAACACGCAGCCAATAAGTGACACTTGAAAGTGTTTAAAAACAGACAGAGACAAATGGAAAAAAATTGCACAAAATCACTTAATACCTAAAGTTAACGAAATAGGTCTCCATAGACTTGTAAAAAAATTGAAAGGTTTTATATAAAATTTTATTTTAAAAAAATCTTGTTTAAATTTCTCCACAGACTTTTAAAAAAAATTGCAAGAATTTTTTATAAAATTTTTCATTTTTTTTAAATTTTGTTCAAATTTCTCCAAACACTTTTTATATTGCAAAATTTTATATAAAATTGAATGCATTTTTTTCAAATATTGTTGCAATTCTATAATTTTATTATTTGAACAGATTTTTTTTCTGTCATTTTAGAGCGTGCCTTTTATTTTCTTTTTCTATGATCAGGGTGGTTTACTAAGACTTTCTTCAATTATTACTCTACTATAAAAAAGTTATGTCTAAGGTATCTCCTTTCTTTACCTTTCCTGACCATATGCTATCTTTAATTGTATATTACGTTTAACACATTTCATAAGTCACCCTTATTTTGAGCTGCCTTAAGAAACAATCAAAAGAAAAGTAAAATTTTCTTAAGAAAATTTTGAAAACGTCTTGCAAGACGTTCGAATATTGTTGTAGCTATACTTAAGGCGCATGCCACAATAGATTTACTTTTATGAAAGGGACTTAGTTTTTTGGGTTCAGTTTTCTTTTATCATTTTCTTTTATACTTTTCTTAGGGTTTTTCTTAAGTTCATTGAATGGAACCGTTAAGTTATCGTGTGTTAGTGTGTGTTTTCGTTCCTTTCTTTAGGTTTCTTGACGATCGTTATCTTTGTTGTCTTTGGGAATACGTTACTTTTGCTGGAAAATAAAAATTTTGTTACTTAACCCTCTTGGTTTTAGTTGTTTGGTTTCGGAATTTATTGGCAAATTAAGTTTTAAGACAAGAAATCACTGACTAAACAGCAGGGAAGTATTGAGGGTTGGTAAGTCAAAGGATAATAAGATTAAAGGGCCTTGAATTAAATTGAGGCCCTATGCTCCACTGGGAGTCAAGGATAACAGAAGAAGAATTAAATAAAGTTAGTTAAAATTTTTGATAGGAAATGTTTGGCTAAATAACAGTTTTTATAGAGAAAGTTTCATTACACATTTTTTACTTAGAAAAAGTGTAGCTGAATAGCATTTTCAATAGAAAGAATTAAGCTGAATATCATTTTATATAGAAAACGTGATGCTAAATAACATTTTTTATATAAAGCTTTGTGCTGAATAACATTTTATTAAGAAAAAAATTGTTCTGAATAACATTATCTTAAACAAAATTTATATTGAATAACAGTTTCGTTATAAAAGGTTATGCTGAATAAAAGTTCTCATAACAAAATTAAGCAAAAAAAATGTGCATAATCATTAAAGCTAATTAAGATTTTTCACAGAAAAGTTTTGCTGAATAACATTTTCTATAGAAAAAGAATATTTTTCAGCAAAAAAGTTACGACAAATAACAGTTTTAATAGAAAAATGTATGCTACCTTTTTTTAAGTGTTGCTGAATAACACTTTTCATAGAAAAATTGATTCTGTATAACATTTCCTATAGAAAAAGCTAGCTGAATTACATCTTATAAAGGAAAAATTATGCTGAATAACATTTTCCATAGAAAAATCGCATCTGAAGAAAATTTTCTATAGAAAAAGTGCATCTAAAGAATATTTTCTATAGTAAAAAGATATGCTGAATAACAGTTTCTTCAGAAAAAGTCATGCTGAATAACGTTTTTCATAGAAAAAGTGATGACAAATAACACTTTAATAGAAAAAATTTCATTTAAAGAACATTTTCTATAAAAAAGTTAGAAAAAGATCTGCTGAATGACAGTTTCTTTAGAAAAAGTCATGCTGGATAACACTTTTAATAAAAAACTATGGTGAATAACAATTTCGAAAGAAAAATTTATGCTGAATAAAAGTTTCCTTAGAAAAGGTCTTGCTGAATAACATTTTTCATAATAAAAATTGCATCAAAATAATATTTTTATAAAAAAGATATGCTGAATAACTATTTCTTTATAAAAAGTCATGCTGAATAACACTTTCCATACAAAAAATTACATCTAAAGGACGTTTACGATAAAAAAAAGATAAAAAAAATATTAATAACAATTTCTTTTGAAAAAATCAGCTGAATAATACTTTCAATAGAAAAAATTAAATCTAAATTTATTGAAAATGATGAAAAAGTTGGAAGCTAATTTGCTGAATAACAGTTTCTTTAGAAAAAGTCATGCTGAATAACACTTACCATAGAAAAAATTTCATCTTAAGAACATTTTCTAAATAAAGTTAGATTAAAATGTGCTGAGTAACAGTTTCCTTAAAAAACGTCATGCTGAATAACACTTTCCATAGAAACAATTGCATGTAAAGAACATTTTCTATAAAAAGTTTAAAAGACATGTGCTCAATAATAGTTTATTTAGAAAAATTCATGATGAATTATACTTTTCAAAGAAAAATTGCATTTAAAGAACATTTTCCTTTAAAAATATTAGAAAAAATGTGCTGAATAACAGTTTCTTTAGAAAAAGTCATTCTGAATAACACTTTCTAAAGAACATTTTCTATCAAAATTAGCTGAATAACAGTTTCTTAAGTAAAAGTCATGCTGAATGACATTTTTTATAGATAAAATTGAATGTAATGAACATTTCTAAAATTGAAAAAATGTGCTGAATAACGTAGAAAAAATTGCCTCTAAAATACATTTTCTATAAAAAGTTAAGCTGAATAACACTTTTCTAAAAAAAAGTGATGCCAGATAACATTTTCCATACAAAAAGTGCATCCAAAGAATGTTTTATTAAAAAAAAGTTAGAAAACCATTTGCTGAATAACAGTTTCTTAAGAAAAAGTCGTGCTGAATAACATTTTTAATAAAAAACTTAAGCTGAATAATACATTTTATATAAAAAATTGCATCTAAAAACTTATTCAGTATAACATTTTCCCACATAAAGTCTTAAAAAAAAACAACTATTAAAGGCCCTTCTTTTAATTTCTATCATTCCTTAAATACAATTCCAACTTTTTTTTAACAAATTTTCTTCAATTACCTTTATAAACTTTCTGCACGCATGCTTCTTGAGAAATCAACGAAACTATTTACTCTAACTATCCAGAGACTTATAACCATTTAAGGGTGTACGTCTGGCGGAAGTTTCACTAGCTTCAAATGCAAATGCCATAAAATTATGAAAAAAAACTTGAAAGACATGTGTCTTATCAACAACGAATTTCCTTAAGACTATCAAGAAAATTTCTAAACATATGTCTTGTGCTTAAGACTTTTCTTAAGCCAAAACGAGACTTTTTTACCACCACCTTAATAAAAGTAACGATCATTGCAACCCAATGCACCTTTTAAGGAGTTTTTAAGGGGGGTTGAAAGGTTTTTTCGGGTAAACACCTTGAGCTAAAATTTGAATATAACGTCTGTCAAGACTTTGTGAAAGCAAATGTCTTTTAACTCCTACAAGACGTTTTTATAAGAAAATATACGTAATTATAATGATATAAAAAAATTAAGTATAATTGAAGAAAATTTATTTGTAACGTACTCGTGACCTGTTTGCCGCATGTGTTTGATATGCATATTAAAAGGTAGGGATATTTGAAGGAAGTAGGGTGGGCATAGGAGAATTTTGAAATACACTATAAGTTTGATTAAATTTATCTTAGAAAAAAATTATACTTTTTCTAGAGAAAAAGTATAAAAAACTTTTTCAGAATTCCTTTTTTATACAAAAGCTTATTCAGCACAACTTTTTCCATGGAAAAACCTATTCAGCACAACTTTTTATAAAGAAAAAACCGATTCAGCATAACTATTTCTTGAGCAAAATTTATTCAGCATATCTGTTTCTATAAAAAAGTCTATTCAGCACAAATTTTTCAATAGAAAAACTTATTCAGCATAACTTTATCAACAAAAAGCCTATTTTTCTAAAAAAAAAAAATATATTCCGTATAGCTTTTTCTTTTCAAAAACCTATTCAGCATTACTCGTTCTGTAGAGAAATCCACTCAGCACAACTTTATTTATAGAAAAACTTATTCAGCATAACTATTTCAATAGAAAAACCTATTTAGCACAAATTTTTTACAAAAAAACCTATTCAGCATAACTTTTTCTTTATAAAAACCTATTCAGCATTAATCTTTCTGTAGAAAAATCTTTTCAGCACAACTTTATTTATAGAAAATACTATTCAGCATAACTATTTCAATAGAAACCCCTATTTAGCACAAATTTTAATACAAAAAAACCTTCAGCATAACTTTTTCTTTATAGAACCCTATTAAGCATTACTATTTCTATAGAAAAACTAATTCAGCACAAAATTTTCTTGAGAAAAGCTTATTCAGCATCACTATTTTAATAGACAAGCCTTTTTAACACAAATTTTTCTATAGAAAAACCTATTCAGCATAACTTTTTCTTTATAGAAACCTATTCAGCATTACTATTTCTATAGAAAAACCAATTCGGTACACATTTTTCTTGAGAAAAACTTATTCAGCATAACTACTTTAATAGACAAGCCTTTTTAACACAAATTTTTCTTATTCACCATAACTTGTTCTACAGAAAACCCAATTCAACTACAGAAAAACTTATTCAGCATAATTTTCTAATAGAAACCCCTTTTTAACACAAATTTTTCTATAGAAAAACCTATTCAGCCTAACTTTTTCTATAGAAAAACATATTCTGTATAAGTTTTTGTACAGAAAAAATTATTCAGCATAACTTTTTCTTTATAACAACTATTCAACATGACCCTTTCTGTAGAAAAAGTGCGCTGACTACTTTATGTTGAAAAAACATATTCAGCATAACTTTTCTATAAAAAAAACATATTCAACACAACTTTTTGGATAAAAAAGCCAATTCAGCATAACTTTTTAATAAAAAAAACATATTCAGCATAACTATTTGTATAGAAAACCCTATTCAGCATAATATTTTCTATAAAGAAACTTATTCAGCATAACTTTTTATATTTAGAAACCAATTCAACACACATTTTTTTTAAAGAAAAACCTATTCAGCATAACTTTTTTCACTAAAGAACCTATTCAGCAAAATTTTTTATGTAGAAAAACCTATTCAGCATATTTTTTTCATAAAAAAACATATTTAGCACAAGTTTTTGTATAGAAAAACCTATTCAGCATAACATTTTCTATCAAGAAAATTATTCAACATACACTATTCTAAAGAAAACCGTATTCAGCATAACTTTCTCTATTTAGAAATCTATTCAGCACACATTTTTCTAAAGAAAAACCTATTCAGCATAACTTTTTCTATTTAAAACCCTATTCAGCATACATCTTTTTACAGAAAACGCTATTCAGCATAACTTTTTCTTTAGAAAAACATATTCAGCAGTACTCTTTATGTAGAAAAATATATTCCGCACAACATTTGTATAGAAAAACCTATTTAACACTTCTTCTTCGGAACAACTTCTATTACTATTTATAAAAGTGATAAACCTTTTATCTAACTTAACATACTTCCATTTTTGTTGTAAAACATTTAAAGGGTGTAGGGAGTAATATTCATAAAAAACGGAAGATACAATTTTTAACTATTCTCTATGTCATCATAACATGTATTTGTTGAAGCTCTTTTATTTTATACCTGTAGTTTACATTTGGAATGTGCCTTTACAGATCAAAGAACACAGTAAATATCGCGTACTGCGACTATTTGGCATGTGTTTACTAAACACATGAAAATATGAATTTAACCATCTAGATTCTAGAGTTACAAATAACTTTAGCTGTCTATCACATCGACTAGGGGAGGGTGGTGGCAATAATAAGTATTGGCCTTAATGTTTGGTGTCATCATTAAAAGTGAATAAAAAAACTGTAGGTAGTTTTAATAAAATTTAAATACCCAAATATATTTGTAGGACAAAAAAAAAGCACGAGTTTTATGTCAAACACATGTGTTTAAAATTATTTTGATGTTTAACTGAAAATATTTTGTAAAAGACAGTTGGACGGACAGACAGACAAGTGCTTAATAAAAAAAAAATTATGAATTGTCCAAAGCCTATGAATTGGTATGAAGAGTAGCAAGTACATACATATTTAGTTGTTTTGATAATCTGTCACTTTTTGTCTGCTTGCATGTTAAAAGCAATGAGTTTTGTCTGTATGTATGTATTCGAAAAGTTCTGGTCAAGTGATTTTAAAATCCGTTAAAATCAAATTTTAAGTCAAAAAGAGAGAAATAGAAAATAAAATTTATTATTTCATTTGTTGGTTATTTAGAGAAAATAAGTCCTAATGAAGGTAATTAATACTAAAGGTAAGAGTTTGTATAAGAGAATGCCTAACAAGTCAATGTATTTGGTAGAAATCATATTCAGCATAAGTTTTTCTAGTTAAAATATACCCAACGTTTTGTACTGTATAAGTCTTTTTATAAAAAAGATGTGCTGAATAAGGGTTTCTAAAGCAAAAGTTGTAGTAAATAAGGTTTTCTATAACAAAAGTTGACAGACTTTAACTTTTTCTTAGAAAAAGTTTTGCTGAATAAGCTATTCTATAGTAAAAGTTATATTTTGGTGATCCCCATTTTTGGCTTTTAGCCCAAAAAAAAAATCTGGTTTCCTCAATCTTACTTTGAATTTTATCGAAGTGCAAAGAAGTGTCTATTATAATTACATACTTCCTATTATTATTATTATTTGGTTTGTTTTTTCCCTTAAAAACAGCGACAATTACCCAACTAATTTGCAAAAATTAAACTACAGTTAAAAAGAAAAAAAAAACATTTTGGAGTAATTTTCTTATACATATTTGCATTTGTAGCAGAATAATACAACAAATAATGACTTGTAAAACTTTATATGATTTCTTATCCTTGAAGGGAAAATAAACATAAAATAAGTTAAACGCTGTTGATATGTGAAAGCTCCTTTGTCACAAAATTGTAGTAATTAAGTTAAATTTCGCGGCAAAATCGATTTTTTTATAAGAAACCCCTATTCAGCATAACTTTTTCTGTAAAAACCTTGTTTAACGCAAATTTTTCGAACTAGAAATAATTCAACAAAGTGTTTTTCTATAGAAAAACCTATTCAGCACAACTTTCTTTACTAACAATATTATTCAGCGGAACATTTTTTATAGAAAACACTATTTAACATTACTCTTTCTGTGGAAAACCATATTCAGCAAAATTTTTTCTAAAGAAAATCCTATTCAGCATAACTTTTTTCAAAATTAGACATTTAACATAACAGAAAAACATATTCAGAGTAACCTTTTTTATAGAAAAAAACTATTTAACTCAGTTTTTTTCTGTATAAAAACCCTATTTAGCATAACTTTTTCTATAGAAAAACCTATTCAGCATGACTTTTTCTATAGAAAAACCTATTCAGCATAACTTATTCTATAGAAAAACCTATTAAGCACAACTTTTTCTATAGAGAAGCCTATTCAGCATAACTTATTATTAGAAAGCCCGATTCAGAACAACTTTTTCTATAGAAAACCCTATTCAGCATAACTTATTCTATGGCAAAATCTATTCAGCATAACTTTTTCTATAAAACAAGCTATTCAGCACAACATTTTCTATAGAAACACTTTTTTATATAGAAAAAACTACTTACCATAACTTTTTCTATAGAAAAACCTATTAATCACAACTTTTTTCATAGAGAAGCCTATTCAGCATAACTTTTTCCATAGCAAAACCTATTCAGCACAATTTTTTCTATAGAAAAACTATTTTGGACAACTTTTTTATAGAAAACCCTATTCAGCATAACTTATTCTTTAGGAAAATTTATTATTTTTCTATTATTATATTATTACCTATTCAGCACAACATTTTCTATAGAAAAACTAATTTTTTTAAAGACAAATCTATTAAGCATACGTTTTTCTATGGAAAATCCTGTCGAGCATATCTTTTTTTATATAAAAACACCTTTTCAGCACATCTTTTTATATTGAAAAACCTATTCAGCGTAACATTTCTATAGAAAAAACTTATTCAGCATCACTTTTTTTACAGAAAAACCTATTCAGCACAACTTTTTCTATAAAAAAAAACTATTCAGCATAACTTTTCTATAGAAAAAACTATTCAGCATAACTTTTTATATAGAAAAACCTATTCAGCATAACATTTTCTACAGAAAAACATATTCAGCATAAGTTTTTCTATAGAAAAGCCTATTCGGTACAACTTTTTCTATAGAAAAACCTATTAAACACAACTTTTTCTATAAAAAAACCTATTCAGCATAATATATTCTATAGAAGATCCTATTTAGCATAAATTTTTCTACAAAAAAAACATATTCTGCACAACTTTTTCCATAGAAAAATCTATTCAACACAACATTTGCTATAGAAAACCTAAATTTTTTATAGAAAAACCTATTAAGCATACGTTTTTCTATAGAAAACTCTGTTCAGCACATCTTTTTATATTCAAAAACCTATTCAGCGTAACATTTTTCACAGAATACCCTATTCAACATGACTTTTTCTATAGGAAAAACCTATTCAGCATCACTTTTTTATAGAAAAACCTATCCAGTATAAAATTTTCTACAAAAAAACATATTCAGCATAACTTTTTCTATAGAAAAACCTACTTAGTACAACTTTTTCTATAGAAAACTCTATTCACCAGAACTTTTTCTATACAAAAACCTATTCATAGTAGAATTTTCTATAGAAAAACATATTCAGCATGACTTTTTTATATATAAATCTATACAACAAAACCTTTTTCGTTAAAAAAAAAAACTCTTTCAGCATAACTTATTTCATAACAAATTTTATTCAGCATAAGTTTTTTTTTATACAAAACATATGTTGTTTAACTTTTTGTATAGAAAACATTATTAAGAACATCTTTTTCCATAGAAAAATTCATACAGCAGACAATTTTTTTGGAAAAACTCATTCAGCACATCTTTCATCTTAGACGAACTTATTCAGCATAACTTTTTATATAGAAAAATATCATTCAGATTAATTTTTTGCATAAACCTCTATTCGTCATAACTTTTTGTATAAAAATCCTCATTCAGCACATCATTTTTTTTACATAACAATTTATTCAGCACATCTTTTTCCATAAAAGACTTATTCAGCACAACTTTTTCTATAGAAAAACTCGTTTGGCACTACGTTTTCTAAAGAAAAATATCATTCAGTTGGACTTTTTTACATAAACCTCTATTAAGCATACCTTTTTTATAGAAAAACATATTCAGAAAGCCATTTTTCTATAGAAATCTTTATTCAGCATAAATTTTTCAAAAGAAATCTTTCCATTTTCCTTAGGAAACTGTATCTACTTAAAATGTTTCTATGAAAAAACTTATTCAGCACAACTTTTTTTCATTTGGCTCTTAGCCCCTTTTTCATTAAATCAACTTTTAAATGTTAATCCTTAAATTTTACAAGAAATAACCATATTAGTTTACAACAAACTTTTGGCCATAATCATAAAAATCTCTTTTAAAAACATTATTATTGTTTACCATCTAAATATGAGTTTAATTTTCTTTGAGAAGTTATAATTTTTCTATAGCAACAATACAATTTCCTTTCTTTTTTGGCAATTTTCTTGCCAAGAGTTTGAGTTTAGTTTACAACATTGTAAGTGTAAAGCGCTAAAGTTGTATAAAAGAATTAAGTTTAACTTCTAGATCATAAAAACTTGCTCATATATGATTTTATGACAATTGTTGGGAAATTTAAAATGAGTTTTACTACAAGAAATAAACAGAATATTTTTGGGTAGCAAAAGTGCAATGAAAATTAAGTGGTTTTGTCTTATGTTAGAAAGAAATTTTTGAATGAACTTAATATTGAAAATACAACAAAAATTCCAAAATTTTAATAGAAACCTTAAGATATTGTTTAATCTTATAATTTTTAAAATTTCTTGTTCAAAAATCTTCTTAGTTTAATATTTCACTCTCGTTAATATTTGATCTTGGCTTATTTTTTTCAATATTTACCCACTCCATAACACTTGGTTTACGCCTTCTGGCTTCTGCTGCTTTTATGCACGATCTCCTAAAACTCTGTCCGTCCTTGTGTCTGCCTTTTCGCCTTTCTATAAAACCAAAGGAACTAAAGCAAAGATACGGGTTCCAGGTAGAAATCGGAACTAATGACAATTTTTTCTTGTTATTGTTGTTAGTTTTGAAATATTGTTCCCGTTTTCTTAAAATATTTATTGTGCTCGACAATCCCTACAAAAAAACAACAACAACAAATATGATGATGTTGATCATCATTATTACTGTGGTAACTAACTGAATACACTGAGGCATAAAGTCCAGATGTGCTTTAACTTATGGCACGCACCGTTTCTCAAAAAAAAATGTAGAAACACCAAGAGGTTATAGGAATGAATGTGTGTAGTTTCAGCATGTAGTCATTATATTTCTGCTATATAATTATTTATGTTGGTGTATTTTCATTTAAAAGATTTTTTAAATTATAGAAAAAAGTATAGACTAAGGTCAGGATTTAAGATGAAAGACTTGATATTTGATTTAAAAGTATTTGTAAAAAAGTTGGAAAATATTGTATAAGACACTCTTTTATCATATCCAATACCACTTTGATTCCAAAAACTTATTCAGCACCAGTTTTTCTATGAGAAAATTTATTTACCACTTCTTTTTCTAAGGAAAAAATCATTTACGACTTTTTCTATAGGATAACTTATTCATCACAACCTTTTGTATAGAAATAATCATTCAGCACTAGTTTTTTCTAAGAAAATATCATTTAGCCCAACTTTTTTTTATAGAAAAACTCATTCAGCATAAGATTTTCTATAGGAGAACTCATTCAGCACTACTTTTTCTACAGAAAAACTCATCCAACCCTACTTTATCTTTAAAAAAAAGTCTAATTCAGCTACCTTTTCTATAGAAAAACTTACTTACCACATCTTATTTTAATAGAAAAACTCATTCAGCACTACTTTTTCTAAAGAAAATATCATTAAGCGCAACTTTTTCTATAGTAAAACTTATTCAGCACTACTTTATATTTATAAAATCTAACTAAACTCATCTTTTTATATATAAAAGCTCATTCTTTACTTACTTTTCTATATAAAAAGTCAGTCTTCACTTACTTTTCTATAGAAAAACTCATTCAGCACTACTTTTTTACATGAAAATATAATTAAGCTCAATTTTTTTGTAGATAAACTCATTCAGCTCAACATTTTCTATAGGAGAACTCATTCAGCAGAAATTCGTTCGACTCTACTTATCTTCTATATAAAATTTATTCAACACTACATTTTCTACGGAAAACTTGTTTAGCATATTGTTTTTCTATAGGAATAATAATTCAGCACTACTTTTTCTTGAGAAAATATCATTAAGCACTTCTTTTTCTCTAGAATATCTAATATAGCTTAACTTTTTCCATAAGAAAAGTTATTCAGCTCTACCTTTTCTTTAGAAAATCTAACTAATCTCAACTTCTTCGCCATAAGAACTCATTCTTCACCTATTTTCTATAAAAAATCACATTCAGCACCCCTTTTTCTGTATAAAAACTTATTCATCACATCTTTTTCTATAGAAAAACTCATTCAGCATAACTTTTTCTTTAGAAATAATCATTCAGCACTACTTTTTCTTAAGAAATTATCATTTAGCGCAACTTTTTCTTTAAAAAATCTAACTAAGCTCAACTTGTTCTTTATAAAAACTTATTCTTCAATTACTTTTCTATAGAAAACCTCATTCAGCACTACTTTTTTATAAGAAAATCTAATTTAGCTCAACTATTTTTATAGAAAAACCATTCAGCTCAACTTTTTCAATAGGAGAACCCATTCAGCACTACTTTTCCCATAGAAAAACTTATTCAGCATTGCTTTTTCAGAAGGAAAACTTATTTACTACAACTATTTTTATAGAAAAACCATTCAGCTCAACTTTTTCAATAGGAGAACCCATTCAGCACTACTTTTCCCATAGAAAAACTTATTCAGCATTGCTTTTTCAGAAGGAAAACTTATTTACTACATCTTCATTTTATAGAAAAACTTATTCAGCACAACTTTTTCTTTAGAAATAATAATTCAGCAATACTTTCTCTTAAGAAAATATTATTTAGCGCAAGTTTTTCCATAGGAAACTATATTCAGCACTACTTTTTATTTAGAATATGGTACTAAGCTCAACTTTTTCTATAAAAAATCTCATTCTTTACTTCATTTTCTATAGAAAAATTAATTTAGCACAAATTTTTGAATAGAAAATCTAATTAAGCTTAACATTTTTTATAGAAAAACTCAATCAGCACAACATTTTCTATAAGAGAACTCATTCAACACTACTTTTTCATTAGGAAAACTAATTCAGCATTACTTTTTCTAAAAGAAGACATATATGCTACATCTTTTTGTATAGATAAACTTATTCAGTACAAATTTTTCTATAGAAATAATCATTTAGAATCACTTTTTTTAATAAAATATCATTTGACGCAACTTTTTCTATAGCATAACCTTTTCTATAGAAATAATCATTAATCACTACTTTTTCTTAAGAAAATATCATTTGGCTCAACTTTTTCAGTAGCAAAACTTATTCAACACCACTTTTTCATAAGAAAATTAAATCTAACTTAAACTTTTTTTAGAAAACCTCATTCAGCACAACTTTTTCTAAAGAAAAATCCTTTAGAACTTCTTTTTCTACAGGAAAACTTATTTACCACATATTTTTCTATAGTTAAACTTATTCAGCACAATTTTTTCTTTAGAAATAATCATTCAGCACTACTTTTTCTTAAGAAAATATCATTTCTCTCAACTTTTTCAAAAGAAGAACTTATTCAGCACTACTTTTCATAAGAAAATCAAATTTGGCTTAACCTTTTTTATAGAAAACCTTATTCAGCACAACTTTTTCTAAAGAAGAACTCTTTCTCCACTTATTTTTCTTAGGAAAACTTATTCACCACATCTTCTTTTTATAGAAAAACTCATTCAGCTCAACATTTTCTATAAGAGAACTCATTTAGCACTACTTATTGGTTTATAAAATTTTATAAAATTTTTTAAATCGATATAAAATTTTTAAAAATTAAATCAAATCGGTAACAAATAGTTTCTTAAGAGTTTGGAAAAATTGTAAACTTTCATAAAATTAAATTTTTAGAAAAAATAAAATATTAAAGGAGAATGTAAATAATATAAAATATGTGGAAGAATTTGTTAAAAGCTTAAAAGAATTTGTTAAAAGCTTAAAAATATCACACAAATTTTTTATAATCTTAAAAACAATTAAAAATATCAAAGTCTTTTATAAAAAGCTAAAATTTGGCACTAATTTAAATCGTATAACATAAAGTTGAGATTACGACCGATTTATTAAGAATGATCAAATGTCTTCTAAAGCTTAGGCAATATGGGTATCAAATTGTTAGTATTCACCTGTAGAATCCTAGAAAAATATAAACTATATAAAAGGAACAAATGGACTCTTTTTAGGACTTTAAATTTCTATAAAATCAGGACAATTTCACAAGTAAATAATTTTAAAAATGTTAAATAACTTACATTTAGCGATTGATATGTATATTTATATAAAATTATACTTTTAAACTAGATTCCGTCTTTTTATTAATATAATTTGTGATTAATCGTCGGTCCTCAAACATCTGTTATTGATTTTTTTTTTTGATTTTATTAAACTTCATTTTATAAAACTTCTTAATATAAGTTTCGTCATTCCATTTCTTTTTATCATTTTTAAAAGTTTATATTTTTTCTAGTATCTATAGAAACATACCAATCTTTTAAGACCCATATTGTTTATGTTTTATGACTTTTTGTATCATTCTTAATAAATCGGACGAAATCTCAACTTTGAGCTAGGGTCTTAAAATCAGTAGCAAACTTTAAATTGTGTAATAATAATAATAACTATTATATGTATATTTCCCCAAAATTTTGTCTTTAATATCTTTATTCTTTTTTAACATTTTCTTCTTTTTCTCTTCTCTTTACAGGAGGATTAATGATGGACGACAGAGATAAATAACGCTTTGTTTGTGGTAAATTTCTAAATCCCAATTCCAAAACTTAAGATATTAAAAAATATACAAAAATATGAAATATAAAAGAAAAACCTCATTATAATTTTTTTAACTTTATTTGCTACAATTCAAACAAAAATTAATAAAAATTGTATTTTCTTGAAATTTCAAAATTACTTAGTTCCATCATCTGTTACTTATTCTTTCTTCCTTAAACTCCCAAAAAATAAATTTAAATTAGATAGAAACTTCAAGTATAGGAATGTAATTTTTTGTCCCTTTCAAAAAAAAATGCATTTCTCAAATGCATATTTCGTATATCCTTTAATGGGGTGGCGTTAAACAAATGTCCTTTCGCTACTTACCTTTCTAAAATACAAAGTTTTCCTCGTTGGTTTGGTGGTGGGTAGTTATGAGGAAATTTTTTTTTATATCCGTATTTTATTGATACACGTTATACAAATTTTCTTTTGTATTGAAATGCAACAGACTTTTTCTCTCGGAATTGTACAGTCATTCCTTTAGTTATTAAAGTTTTTTAATTGTTTTGCTGGTTGTGCTGTAAATATCCTTAGATGGGATAGGGGATGAGAATCGCAGAAATTCGCCTGAATATTAAGTTTGAGGAATGTTTTTGAATCGTGTTTGGAGTGTAAAGGAATTTGAACATTTTGGAAAAACAAATTTGTTTAGTTAAAAAAAAATGGAAACTTAAGGAATAACAAATTTGGGAAATTAATTGGAAGGGAATATTCAAAGATTCATTAAGGATAAGTTGAGAATAAAAAAACTAAGAGAAAAAAAATGTACAACTTGTAGAAATAGTTTTAAGTTTATTTAAGACTTGCATAATTGTCCAGAAATTTTTTACGTGTACTTGTCCTGATTTGATACAACTTTGAAGTCCTAACAAAAGTCCTTTTGTTTATTTTATAAAGTTTATATTTTTCTTAGATTCTATAGGTCCATACCAACAATTTGACACCCATAATGCCGGGGTTTTCTTGAAAATTTGATCATTCTTAATAAATCGGTAGTAACCTCAACTTTAAGTCACAAGGTTGAAATTAGTGTCAAAGTTTATTTTTTATAAAAGACTTTTGATATTTTAAAATTAAAAAAAAAATCCGTTATTTGTATGATTTTTTGAAGCTTTTAAATGATATAATATTTATTACTATTTCCTATATTTCCTATATTATTCCTATATATTTCCTATTTTTAAAATTTTTCCTACAAATTTCATTTTATTAAAGTTAATAAACTTAAACTTTAAACAAATTTTAAACATCAGTTTAATTTCCCGTGAGCTTATTTTTCACGATAAATTAATTACCTTTTTTATAAACTAACGGTAGAAATGTTTAATGTGAAAGGGAATTTCTATTGAAATTTAAATTTTTTCCCATTTTCGAAGTTTTTTTATAACAAGGGAAAAGTGAAAAATTTTCACTTGAGATTTTTTTCATCGGGAATTGTTATTCGTAATTGGGCTGTATAACTTTTCTTACTTCTTTAGATGCGTACAAAAAAATTTGAGACACATATTGTCCAAATTGTATAGCAAATTGTATCATTCCTAATAAATCTGTCAAAATCTTAAATTTGGGGTTTTTTGTTAAAAGTAGTGCCTAATTGTAAAGCTTTTAAAAACAATTTTGGATTGTAAAATATTTTAAGATTTCATAAAATCTTATTAACTAAAACAAATATTCTTACTTTTTCCATAGGATGTTTTTGTTCCTTTTCTATTACTCCTTACAAAGCTCCTGTCTTTCATTATTTGTATTATTTCAAAAAATTTATATTTTTCTTAGATTCTGTAGATGAATACCAACAATTTGATACCCATATTGCCTTAGGTTTACAGTACATTTGCTCATTCTTATTGAATCGGTGCAAATCTCAACTTTTAGCTATAGAGCTGAAATTGGTGTCAAACTCTAAAGTCTTTTAACAAGAATCTAGTTTCAAAGCATTTTTAGCATTTATGAAAACAGAAGACAAATTTTTAACATTTTTCTTAACTTTATATTTACTTTATAGATTTTCCTCTAATTCATAAACGTTTAATAAAATTATCAAAGGACGTATGGAAATTTTGTTTTATAAATTTCTCATAACTTTTTTTTCATTTTATGCAAACATTTTTTAAAGGTTTTACAGTTTTCGGATTTTAAAGATCTTAGTTTTTTATTAACTATGGACTCATTTGGTTTACTAAAACTTTAAATAGGTTTATTTACGAAATTTCCTATTTTTAAATCTTTTTAGTTTTTATTTCTCTTAAATTTACCCCCTAATTTATAAGCGAAAGATATAGCTATGACAAGCTTATAGTTATGAATTAGGGGGTTAATATTTCCATACAGAAACTTTAAAAACTTCTTTTTATAAAACAAAAATATACCCCCTAATTCATAAACGAAAAATATAGCTATGACAAATTTATAATTCAAATTTTCTATACAAAATTCCTACCACCAGACATTTAAAGTTTTATAATTCGTTTATGAATTAGTCGGATAGTTTTTATCTTCATTTTAATTAAAAGTTTGATAACCACATCTTCGGATTTTTTGAGGCAATTTAAGGTCATTCTAAAAAATCGGACCAAATCTAGACTTTGTTATATTGACAACAAAATTATAAAAAACTAAAATAATTTTATATTTTAAAAATCCCACCAAATTTTGTTTAATTTTACCAAACTTTATATAATTAAAACTTTATATAATTTTTTATTAACCAGAAAAAAAACCAACAAAATTGTCATTAAATTCTTCTAAATATACGATTTTAATAAAGTTTATATTTTTCTGATATTCTACTCTTTCAAACTTAAAGTTTGATACCCATATTGTTAATGTTAGATACAAGTTTGTGTCATTCCCTATAAATCGGTCGAAATCTCAACTTTGAGATTTAAATCAAAATTTAATATAAATCATAAGAGTTGTTTTAGTAGACTTTAAAATACATAGTAAAATTATCACAAATTAATGTCAGTCTTAAAATTATCGGACTAAATCTCAAATGTTTTCAATTTTGGCTCAATTTTGTTATATACAGTTTTTTAATAAAGTTTATATTTTTCTGATTTTCTACTCATCTAAACTTAAAGTTTGATACCCATATTGTTAGGGTTTTCTTCGAGTTTGCGTCATTCCTAATAAATCGGTCGAAATCTCAACTTTGAGATTTTAATAAGAATTTACAATAAATCAATATAGTTGCTTAGGGAGACTTTACAATACATATAAAACTTACCCAAAACTTATTAATGTAAAAGTAGTGAAAAATTTATTATTTTTTAATTGAAATGTATTTTATTCTTATGTCAAACTCTGCTAATTATGCGATTTTAATAAAGTTTATATTTTTCTGGCTTTCTATTCATTTAAACTCAAAGTTTGATACCCATATTGTTAGTGTTTTATTCAGGTTTACGTCATTCCTAATAAATCGGCCAAAAACTCAACTTTGAGATTTTAATCGGATTTTTTTACAAAACAAAAGTGTTGCTTAAGGAGACTTTAAAGCCCCTTTAAAAATTAGCAAAAATTCATTAATGTTAGGGCAAAATCATGATCGAAAAATTTATTCACTCAAAATTTATTTTAGTTTTGAATTTTCAGAAAATTTTTATTCATACATTTTTAATAAAGTTTATATTTTTCTGTTTTTCTACTCACTTAAACTCAAAGTTTGATACCCATATTGTATGTGTTTTATTTAAATTTACGTCATTCCTAATAAATCGGTCGAAATCTCAACTTTAAGATTTTCAGTAAATTTTTTTGCGAATCAAAAGAGTTACTTTAAGAGACTTTAAAACCTTTTTAAAATTAGGAAAAACTCATTCATGTTAGGGAAAAATCGTGCTTGAAAAATTCATACTCTCAAAAATTATTTTAGTTTTGATTTTTCAGGAATTTTTTTCTTTATATTAAATTTCAAGGCTCCTGGCGCCATCTTTATGAGGAAAGCTTTGTAATATTTTGAAAATTTCTCAAGTTTACACTATTACAACTCAAATGACCAGACATTTAAATTTTTTTGGACACACAAAAAACCTGTTTAACAACCCCCTTTGTTAACTTCACCCCCCTCTACTTTATTTAGCTTATATTAACCTGTTTAACAATTGAGTTAAATGGGTTAAATTTGAGAATTTGCAACCCTTTTTGGGAAAAGATGAAACTTAAACTCAATATTTGGAGGATTTTAGAAAGAGTTTTAAAAAGTGAAAGCGGCAGAAATGTTTGGAGAAACAAAAGGGGATTTGAAGATTTATCTAATTTTTTTTCAAACATTTTAGAAGTAAGAGGTTAAACCCTCCTTAAAAATATATTAAAAAATTTTAAGATTTTTTTGAGCTTTTTTAAGATTATTTTGAGCTTTTAAGGAAACCTTCAAATATTTACCCTCTAAATCATAAATGAAAAATAATAATATGACAAGCTTATAAATCAAATTTTCCATACAAATTTCTTACTATAAAACTTTGAAAATTTTATTATTCGTTTATGAATTAGGGGGTAAATATTTAAATGTTTCCTTAAAAGCTCAAAAAAATCTTGAAAAAAGCTCAAAAAAATCTTAAAAATTTTTAATATATTTTTAAGGAGGGTTTAACCTCTTACTTCTAAAATGTTTGAAAAAAATTAGATAAATCTTCAAATCCCCTTTTGTTTCTCCAAACATTTCTGCCGCTTTCACTTTTTAAAACTCTTTCTAAAATCCTCTTTTAAATGTTTTATATTTCTTAAGAGGTTATTTTTTAGAGTTATTTTTTAAAAAAGTTTTTTTTTTGTAAGTTTTGATTTCTTATGCAAAATTTTTTTAAAATTTCCTAACTTTGAAAATTTTCCTTTTATTTTTTATTACAGAGAGACTTTTAAGCGCGCGTGAAAGGAGAGAGAAAAAAAATTAACAAAATTGCTTTTAAAATTTCTTTAATTTATTTAAACACCAACTGAAAAAAAATTAAGAAAATTAATGAAATTTAGAGACTTACAAAAACACAAAAAAAATTTTTTGAAAATTAAAATTTTTAAAAGAAACCAAAAAGAAAAAATTCAATAAAATCTTAAAAATTAAATGCTAAAGACATTCGCATGTGTGTGGTGGTGGAAAGAAGATTCAAAACAAAATTTACAATTAGAAAACGGAAAAAACGTAAACGTCGCATTTTGAAACGGAAGCCGAAAAAGGAGAAAAAAATACTACCAGTTAAGAATCAAAATTTCTAAGTTTGGCGAATAATTTTTATAAGAAACCAAAAACAAAAAAACAAAAACTACTTTTTTGATTATCCCAGCAGAAGGAAATAAGGAAAAAGGACTAAGGAGTGTTAAAAAAGGAAACGCCAAAAATCATCAAAAATTAACCAGTTACACACAGGCATTTAGTAAGATATAAAATAAACGATATTAAAAAAAATACTAGACTAACAAAACTTGGTTTTAGACAAAGCCAAAATAAAAAACCTGCTATAACTTTTTTTTAATTAAGAAAAAAATTATCAATGAATTTTTTGAACAAACAAAAAGAAATTTGCTAAAACAGAATTTTCTTTAAAAAGGTATAAGAGCTATTAAAAATATTTAAGGCGAATTACTTTCATTCATTAATACCAACAACAAAAAAAAAGGAGGAAAGAATATAAAAACAAAAACCCAACTTGGACTCAACTCAAATTTAAAACAACCCAACCCATTTCATTTTAAAACTTATCTAAAAATCATCAGACGAAACAACAAAAACAACTAACATAACAACAACAACAACAAAATTCTATACAAAAATAACAAGAAAGAGGAGAATTTTGAGAAATTTTATCAAGAGATTTATTTAAATTTTTCACGAATATTGTATAAGTGTTTGTGTGTAAAATCTAACAGTGTGTGAAATAAATAACGGCTTAAGTCTCACATACACTTTCAAAACCCTCACACACACGCTAATACTTGATACTCTTCGCCTAAACTTCGCCCTGAAAATACTCTGAGACATTTTACGCTCATCTAAAAAAAATCTAAAAACCAAACACCAATAACGAAATTTAGAGCTGAGCAATACAGACAAACACACACACACACACAGATACTTTTTGATATCTTATATATTTTTAGGGTATATAAAAATTTATTTCTTTAAATATTATTATATGGACATGTGTGTGTGTTATCTTAAGGCGAATTTGAGGCAAAATTTTGTTATGCAGCCAATTCCTAAAAGAGGAGAATATAAGGCGAATTTCTAAAATTTAATTTTCATCAAAAAAAAACCTAAGAAAAGAGATTTTTGGATATTAAAGAAGACATACTTGGCTAAAATTTTGGCTTAAACTAATTTTTGTCATATTTAGAGAAAATTTTGTTTATTTTAAGCGAAATTTGCATATACTATTAAAAAACAGTTGGTGACATCTTATGATGTCATCAGAGGAGGATAACGAATGTTTTGGGTTGTTTACTGATGATAAGTCTTTACTAAAAACTACCTTGGCCCTAAATTCAATTTCAACGCCTCAATCTCTGGCCCTTGATTCTGAAATACAGGCAAAACTTGAATTAACTTCGAATAGCTCTACACCCAGTCATAACCTCTTGCACTTGGATTCCGAGGATTTGGGGGATTCATTAAAGAATTCAAATTCCCAGCATCAACATCACTTAAACCCCCTAACGAATGGCCTAAGCGAAGAGGATCTTTTAATATTTAAACAAGAAAAACATGACAATTCAAACTTAACGGCGAAAAACCTTAACGATACAAGTCATTCAGACAAATCTGAGATAGAATTACTCAAAGGAATTACTAAAGGCGAAGAACAAACTGAGCACAAACATTTCAAAGAACAGGAGGAGCAGCAGGAAAGGGAAGGGGAGAGAGAGGAGAGTATTAATGTTCATGGTATAGCAAAACAAAATAACAGTACAAACGACGAAGAAGGAGACGACGAAGTTATATTTCTCTTCGGTCAGCAAAAAGAAACACCAAAACAGCAACAACAACAACAGCAACAAAACACAAATACTCTTAATACCTCTTTAACAGCAGCAACAACAACAACAAACACTAATACTACCACAACTAATACTAATACATTAACATTGAGTAGCCACACAAATACTAAAACCACCCTTACAACGTCGTTACAATCCTCAAACTCAACGTCGTCGTCGTCGTCAACAACTAATACTAGCAAGACTTTAACGACTCCAACAACAATAACAACAACAACCACCTCTTCTAGTACAACGACTACTTCCACGTCGAAGAACTCATCGTCGTCGTCATCATCATCATCACCATCTACTAACTCGACCTCAGTTACATTCAACAAAAATTCGTCGTCTGCGAGCCAACAACAAGTCGTAACAACAGACGTTGATGATAACTTAGAAAGTAGTCAGAAAGGTGCCGTCAATAAGACAACATCGTCTGTGTCGTCGTGCGGCTTAAAAAATTTTCGAAATTCCTTAAATACGTTACAAATAAAAAATTCAAATAATAATAAACTTACGAATAATTCTCAACAAAATTTAAGTGCTAACAATATAAACCAGCAAAATATAACAAATAATACCAAAAAGGAATCTTTAACAAAATTAAAAAATAACACATCCTTAAAATTGAAATTAACGAAAAATCCTTTGAGTTCTAACGCAAATGCAAATAATTCGAATACTAATAATAATTTATTTAGTGAAACTCAAAAACAAGTGAATGAATTTTGTTCAAAATTATCTCAGCTTAATGCTAACAATTTAAATTTGAATCAACTTAACAATTTAAATAATTTAAATACAACCTCTAATGATTGTCTAATCAATACTTTAGAGGATCTACAACAACAACAACAGCAACAACAACAAAAAAGTGATTTAAGTGTTTTTTCTTCCTTACCGAATTTCATAAGTCAATTGCAAAATTCCTCGAACGCTCCACAATTGCTCGGTCAAACGGCCAATGTATTAACGCCGTCAACAGCTGCTGCCTTAATGAGTAGTGCTGCTGCGGCTGCCGCGGGTGCCGCTGGACAAGCTCTCTATGGGGCCTTATTAAATTCATCACAACAACAACAACAATCCTCAAACTCCATTTCACCTTTATCACAAAAACAATTTAATAACTCGCAAAATCTTAACTCGTCTTTGCATTCGCCTAATTCGGGTTCGGTTTCAACATCACCCAACTCGTCTTTATTAACCGGTCAATTTACGGCCGCTTTGGGTAATTTATTTGGGGCCAACGGTTTCGGTTCGGCTAAAATGTTAAACGAACTATTTGGTCGTCAAATGAAGCAGGCCCAGGATGCTACCAGTGGTTTACCCACCTCTTTGGATAATGCCATGCTGGCCGCTGCCATGGAATCGGCTACCAGTGCCGAGCTCCTTACAGCCGCCAATTTGGTTAATACTTTGGCTTTGAATAGCTCCAGTAAATTGCTCAATAACAACTCGATCAGCAATAGCAATAATACCTTAAATACAAATGATCAGCAGCTATCGCCTCAGACTCCCACAAATCAAAATCGTCGTACTAGCAATTGTAGTGAAAGGTCTTTGGAGGAAAATGGTTTGGCTTCGCGTTCTCAGGATATTTTAAACTCACCTCCTCTTACACCTTCAGGGATTAATAATTCCACCAATGGTGTGGTCTCCCAGGGAGCTCCCAATTCCCCCTCCTTACAGCAGCAACAAAATGATTTAGCCCATCACATGCTGCGCAATATATTGCAGGGTAAAAAGGAACTCATGCAATTGGATCAGGAATTGAGATCGGTCATCAGCCAACAGCAACAAATGAAGGAGAATCAAGACTCCTCTCTTAAGCTAAACAATAATAATTCCTCTTTAGCCAATAATAACAATAATAATCTAAATAATTCCGATAGCAAAGAAAATTCTTCCTCTGTGATTAATCTCATTGAAGACTCGATGTCGGAAATAAAAATCAAAAGTGAACCTATTTCACAAACCATGGAAATAATGAATGGTTCGGTTTCTCAGGAAAGACGTAAATCTTCTGATTCCGAAGGTTTACAATCTCAGCACGATCTTGAAGATCATCATTCTGAGGCCGATCATATGGATAATAATGATCCTGAACAAAATGACAATGATCATTTGAATTTGCCTGCTCAAGTTACCAAAAAAGAAGCCGAAGATATCTTAGAAGATGTCGAGCTTATGGGTTTGAATTCCAGATCAGATTTGGAATCCTTAGCCTCACCCAGTCAATCGGATATGATGTTGTTGGACAACAGCAAAGATGATTTAGAAGAGGAAATGGATAAGGATTTAAATCCAGGACATAGTAAAAAATCCGATCTTAAACGCGCTAGAGTTGAGAATATAGTCAATACCATGCGTGCCAGTCCCTCTTCACAACAGCACTTACAGGTTAATGGCTGCAAGAAACGTAAGCTCTATCAACCTCAACAGCATGCCATGGAACGTTATGTGGCAGCTGCTGCTGGCTTGAATTTTGGTCTCAATTTGCAAAGCATGATGCTTACCGATGACGGTGACTCCGATGAGAATGAGTCTCCTCAATTACAGCAAAAGCGTAATGAGAAAAATGCCCTCAAATCCCAGTTGAGATCGATGCAAGAACAATTGGCTGAAATGCAACAGAAATATGTGCAATTATGCTCACGCATGGAACAGGAATCCGAGTGTCAGGAAATCGAAGACAACAACAGTGACAGCATGGAACAGGAGGATAATAATGGTGATTTGTCACCCTCACCCTCGCTCAATGACGTCAAGCAAAATGTTGATAACGAAAGAGCCTCATCAACCTCGCCTTCTTTGAACTTGAAGAACGGTAAGCATTTGTCTAGCTCCAATGCTTCTTTGAATTTGGATTCAAATCCCAATAATATGCTTTCACAAATGATGAGCAAAATGATTAGTGGTAAATTGCACAATCCCCTGGTACAACATGCTCATATGCAGCCTTCGTTCAATGCTCCCTTGCCTTTGTTGCAGCATATGCCTCAATTGCAAACGCCTGAAGGTGGTCTACCCCATCCGGCAATAAGCAATGCAGCAGCCATGTATTTGGGCCAACAGTTCTTCTTCGAACAAGAGGCACGCATGGCCAAAGAGGCAGCCGAACAGCAACAACAAGCCCAACAGCAGCAATTGCAGCAACAACAGGCCCAACAACAGCAAGAGCAACAGGAACAACAAAGACGCTTTGAGCAGGAGCAGCAGCAAAGACGCAAAGAAGAACAGGCTCAACAGCAACTGCAAAGGCAACATCAGTTGCAGCAAATGCAGCAGCAACAACAGGAACAACAAACCATGCAACAACCTCCTAGACCTCAACTACATCACAACAGACATCATGGCCGCCACAATACCGCCTTGAAGACTGAACTTTCGGAAAAATTCAATATGTTACGTTCCAGCTCCAGTTCGATTATGAGAATGTCAGGAGCCGATCTCGAAGGTTTAGCCGATGTTTTAAAATCCGAAATAACCACTTCCCTCTCAGCGCTAGTGGACACTATTGTCACCAGATTTGTCCATCAAAGACGCTTGTTTAGCAAACAATCCGATTCAGTGGCTGCCGCCGCCGAACAGCTAAACAAGGATCTTTTGTTGGCCTCACAAATCCTGGATCGCAAATCGCCACGCACCAAACAGTCCGACAGATCGAACAACAACAGCACGAACAGCTCACAATCCGCCCAATCAAACGCTGGAGTTAATGCAGGTAATAATGGTACTCTACTCCTAGTTAATAATAGTAATAATACAAATACTAATAGTTCAACGAATAGTTTAAATAACAATCCAAATACTAACTCTAATACAAATATACCACAACAACAACAAACGCCACAACAGCAACAACAACAACAATTGGGTCACTTACACAGCAATGTAAGTAATACAGGCCCACCTCTGCTAACGGCAGGACCGGTTAACAGTGTCAATGTCAATGTGAATGTGCCTCAACAGCACATGAACAATCCTTGTCAGACACTGGCTCCAACGACCACAAATCAAGTTGTTACGCCAAATATGGCAGCTCAATTGAATGCTCAGACTTGTCAAAGTCTTATAGCAGCACCACGCCTCAACGGCAGTCAACTGTCATTTCCCTCGCCAGCAGCAGCAGCTGCTGCAGCGATGGGCTTACAAATGCATCATGCAGCAGCAGCGGCTGCTATGTCAGCCGCAGCTGCCGCCTCTGGTCAACAGCAGAATAGCCTGCAGGCTTTAAATCAGGTCCAACATAATGCTCAAAGTCTCCATGACACCCAGAGTGGTGTTAATGTCAATGTAAACATGGCCCAACTTAGTGGTAGCAATAGTAATCTTACAAATAACAATAGTAACAATCTGAATAATCTGAACAATCTGAACAATATGAATAGTATGAACAGTTTGAATAATTTGAATAATCTGAACAATTTGAACAATACGAACAATAATAATCCTAGTAACAATAATAATTGTAACAATACTAACAACAATAGTTTAAGTACCATAAATATACCACCACCTCATATACGACCTTCGCCCACAGCGGCAGCAATGTTTCAGGCACCCAAGACACCACAAGGCATGAATCCCGTGGCTGCAGCTGCCTTGTACAATTCGATGACTGGAGGTGGACAAGTAGGACCAATGCCCACAAATCCCTTCTGCATGCCCGAGCCTAGAGATCAACAGCAGCAGCAACAACAGGCCCAACAGCAGCAGCAACAGCAACAACAACAGCAGCAACAGTTGTTGGAACAAAATGAAGCCTTGAGTTTGGTAGTGACACCCAAGAAGAAACGTCATAAGGTTACGGATACACGCATAACACCACGTACCGTAAGTAGAATATTGGCTCAAGATGGCATGGTACCACCTAGCCCTCAAAATAATGGACAACAAATGCAATCGAATCAAAATAATGGACCCTGCAATAATAATATTTTGAATAACACCATGAATCCCGCCTCGCTAAATAACAACAACAACAATAATCAATGCAATAATACTTTGAATGTGCAAAATCTACAACAACAGCAACAACATCAGCAGCAGCAGCAACAACAACAGCAACAGCAATTATTGAATTCGAGCAATAGCAGCACGAATAGCAATAACAATACAACACCCGCCCAAAGTCCTTCTCCCAGAGGTCAAGCGCCTGGTAACTATCATCCACAAGCGCCGCCACCACCACCACCTCCCATGATGCCCGTTTCGTTGCCCACCTCGGTCGCCATACCAAATCCTTCGCTGCACGAATCACAAGTCTTCTCACCATACAGTCCATTCTTTAATCCACATCAACCGCATGTACCACCACCGCCACCACCCCATGGTCCGCACAGTGGTCCTCATGCCCCGCCCACAGCCGCTCAAATGCATCACTTGAAAATGTCAGCCTCACCACCAGGCGGTCTCGCTGGTCTCATGGACTCACGCGATGGCTCACCACCACTGCCGCCCCATCCATCCACCATGCTACATCCCGCCCTCTTAGCTGCTGCCCATCATGGTGGCTCACCCGATTACAGTGCCCACTTAAGAGCCGCCATGGATGCTCAAGATCGCAGTTCCGATTGCAATTCAGCCGATATGCAATTCGATGGTATGCAACCCACCATCTCATTTTTGAAACAACAAATGATGTAAGTACAAGTTTGAATTAAAATGAAAACAACTTTAATTTAACATGATTTGATTTGAAAAGAACTATAAAAAAAGGTGAAGAAGCTATCTATGATAGGAATTGATTGATGATAATATGTGAAGCCCTTGAAGTGAATTTCTTGTCTTCATGTTTTTCTTTTTTTTTTTATTCAGCTGATTTATTTCTGCTACACTTACTCTAAGTAGTTTTCCCTATACATACTAACAAGCCAATCTCGCTCTCTAGCCTCTTAAAGTCTTATGGAAATAATTACAAAAAAAAAAGCTAAGTGAAATCAAAACCTTATTTCAACAACCCCAATCTGTATAAAATGCAAAACTTAAGAATTTGTATTGAAAAAACTCAGTGCAGCAAAAAGTAGCTAAAGAACCAAACAACCACCCTTTCCCACCCACAATTGATTAATGCAAGCCTCAACAAATCTTGGAGGCATTATAAAGATACCTACCTCCTTCCTGACAGCTAGGCATTCAGTCAGTCAGTCAGTCAGTCCGTTAGGTAGTTATTCATTCAAAGTACTCAAGGTGCAATGCATTCAAAATCAATCAATGCAAAAATAAATAACCAGCGAATTGTATTCAATCGAAATGAAAATACAACATTTTCTTTAGTTATCTGCTTCTAACTCTCTGCCTCGCCCTTTAGATACCTTAGCCCTAGGCAGGGCTACATAGTTAGTTATACCGTACAAGTTAATATAAAGTGCATATCTTTGCCTTTCATGTTATTTACATCAATTCAATCATATACATCAATCAAGGAAAAAAACAAAAATAACAGAAAAACGTTTCTTCACCTTTTAAAGTAAAAAAAAAAAAAACTATGCAAACAAATATTTTATACTAAAATTATTTCCTTTTTTTATTCCTTTTTCTTCCTGTTTCTTTTAAATTTTCTATTAATTTTTTGAAAATTAAAAAAAAATGCAAACATTTTGTTAATTTCAAATTTTATTTTTTGTGGAAATAATTGTTTGAATTTTGCAAAATGTTTAACATGAATTGTATTCATGTTTAGCAAAAATAGCGATTCATTAGCTACATCGCATTCCTCAACACTAACGCCGATGCATTTGAGAAAGGCCAAATTGATGTTCTTCTGGGTGCGTTATCCCAGTTCGTCGGTATTAAAAATGTATTTTCCGGATATCAAGTTCAATAAGAATAATACAGCACAATTGGTGAAATGGTTCTCGAATTTCCGGTAAGTACAAGCAATTATTAATTTTAGTTAAGCTCAAGTTGAAGACAAGCTTTAAGTTTTATTGAAAAACTTGAATTATTTTTAAAACTTTATTAAGGCATTTCAAAAAAAATAAAGTAATTAGAAATTTTTTAACAAAATTCAAGTTAATATCAAGTTTGACTTATAATAAGCTTATATCAAGCTTATCTCTAGTGCATTTAAAAACCTATCAAACATTTTTGTTTAAGCCTTAGAAGACTTGGAATGTTCTTTGATGATTTTTAACAAAATTTTCTTACTATAACTTCAAAATTTTACCCTTTTTTCATATTTTTTAGCACTTTCTCAAAATAGAAAGACATTTTTATAGAAAAGTTGAAGATGGGAAGACATTTTTATAGCAAAAATGACAATAGAAAGACATTTCTTAGGAAAAGTTGACAATAGGAAGACATTTCTTAAGAAAAGTTGACGATAGGAAGACATTTCTTAAGAAAAGTTGACGATAGAAAGGCATTTCTTAAGAAAAGTTGACGATAGGAAGACATTTCTTTAGAAAAGTTGACGATAGGAAAACATTCCTAAAGAAAAGTTGATGATAGGAATACATTTCATTAGAAAAGTTGACGATAGGAAGACATTTCTTAAGAAAAGTTGACGATAGGAAGACATTTTTAAAAAAAAGTTGACGATAGGAAGACATTTCTTAAGAAAAGTTGACGTTAGGAGGACATTTCTATAGAAAAGTTGAAGATAGGAAGACATTTCTTAAGAAAAGTTGACGATAGGAAGACATTTCTTAAGAAAAGTTGACGATAGGAAGACATTTCTTAAGAAAAATTGACGATAGGAAGACATTTCTTAAGAAAAGTTGACGACAGGAAGACATTTCTTAAGAAAAGTTGACGATAGGAAGACATTTCTATAGAAAAGTTGACGATAGGAAGACATTTCTATAGAAAAGTTGACGATAGGAAGACATTTCTATAGAAAAGTTGACGATAGGAAGACATTTTTATAGAAAAGTTGACGATAGGAAAACATTTCTTAAGAAAAGTTGACAATAGGAAGACATTTCTTAAGAAAAATTGACGATAGAAAGACATTTCTTAAGAAAAGTTGACGATAGGAAGACATTTCTTAAGAAAAGTTGACGATAGGAAGACATTTCTTAAGAAAAGTTGACGATAGGAAGACATTTCTATAGAAAAGTTGACGATAGGAAGACATTTCTGAAGAAAAGTTGACGATAGGAAAAAATTTCTTTAAAAAAAGTTGATGATAAAAAGACATTTTTTATGAAGTTTGACTTGTAAAAAGCTTATATCAATCTTATTTCTTGTTCATTCAAAAACTTATCAAACATTTTTCTTTAAGCCTAGAAGACTTGAAATTTTCTTTGTGTATTAGGAAATAATTTCCCTTTAGTTCATACCCTTAATATTTCCTTATCACAAAACCCTTAAATAAAAATTTCCCATTTTTCCTTTATTTTGTTATTTTTCCTTAATGAGTAGCTAATTAGCTTTTTCCGTTAAAAATTTCATTTTCCTAACATATGGTATTAAACATTTCCCTCTATACTTTGGAAAAAAGTGTGAGAATTTGTATGTGTGCGGCAAAAAAAAAAACTAGAAACAATAATAACTGAAGGTGTCAAAAGCTTAATAAAATTCTATACAAAATTGTTTTTCTATACATTTCTATTATGCGTCTATTTTTTACTCTATATTTCTTTATATTCTGCAAAAAAAAAGCACAATTTTTAAGTGACTAAACCCTGTTTTATTTAAACTGAACTCATACATACGAAATCTCCTCCAATAGAACCCTAAACATTGCAACAATCTCACATAGATCTTTAACCCTTTAATGAATCCACAGAAGAAAATTCTATAAATTTGTTACTCACATTTCACCTAAATGAAGCTTTCGTTCATGTATAATTTACATTTCAGTTAAAAATAATGTTTTACCTCGAAAAATCTTGCACTCGTTAAAGGTTTAATTTAACAATAACAAAATTTACACACTTGCTAACACACACAGAAAGCCAAACACTTTTACACACACATACACACCTGTACATATTTAAAAGTAAAATCCTTCCGTTATTTTTTTGTGTTTCTTGCAAAAACAAAAAAAAAAGTGCAATACATTTATTCATTGCTCTCAGAGCCCTCTAAGTATTTAAGTGTGAGAATGTGTAAACTGAGTATGTATTAAGAGAAAGAGTTTATGTAAATGATGAGGTAAATAAATACAAATGCAAATTTATAACAACAAAAACAATACAAAGATAATTGTCAATTGTGTTAGTTAATTATTTTTTATGAATTTAGAAGAACAAAGTTTTCAAAACTAGAGATTTTCTTTATTTTTGTAAATAAAAAACGGATTTTTCAAAAGAAGTTGTTATTTCTGAAAGGAATTTATTGTAAGTATTCTTTTTCAAAGATAATTTTTTTTGCAAAAAAGACAGGATATTATGAGAAATGATTTGAAAGAAAGACAAGGAAATAAATTAATTAAGAAAATTTTTAGTTTTGATGAAATTTCTAAAAAAAAAACTACTTGTCTTCAATTATTTACTTAGTGTAAAACCACCAAAATAGCCAAATTTCTTTTAATTTTTAGCTTCCCATAATTTTTTTAGAAATTCTCAATATATAACATTGTTTATCTATTGTTTACATCATGTAAAATATATAAATATTTAAATTTTGAAGAAATTAAGATATTATAAACTCCAAAAAAGTAAAATAAGCTATTTTTTTAATTGTTTACCTTAAAATTCTAAGAAATTACATTGTTTACCTCATGTAAATAATTCAAATTCATGAAGAATCTCTATTATTTTTATCTAACATCATCAAATCTTTAAAAATTTTAATATTTTCTATGATTTTCCTATTGTTTACATGATGTCAACAATGTAAACAATCCAATTTTCACGGAAGAAAAGTAGAATATACTACAAATAAATAAAATATGCAGAAATTTAAGGCTTTTGTAAAAAAAATAAAATTGAAAACAAAATCAGTAAATTTACTCCTATTTAATTGTTTACCTCATGTAAATAACCAAAATTTGCATTGAATTCCTTTTATTTTTATTTAACATCAACAAATATTAAAAACATTTAATGTTTTCTATGTTTTACCCATTGTTTACATGATGTCAACAATGTTAACAATTGCATTTTCACAAAATAAAAATATAATTTACTACGAAAAGGAGAAATTAAAAGAAATTTTTGAATTTTGTAATTGTATACTTCAGAAGTTCAGTAAATTTACTTCACTTTAATTGTTTACCTCATGTAAATAATCAAAATTTGCATGAAATCCCTTTTATTTTTATCTAACATCAAAATATATTGAACAAATTTAATATTTCCTATGATTTACCCATTGTTTACATGATGTCAACAATGTAAACAATTACATTTTCACAAAATAAAAACATAATTTACAGCAAATAAGGGAAAAAACAGGAAACTAAGACTTTTGTATTTGTATACTTCAGAAAATCAGTAAATTATCTTCAATTTAATTGTTTACCTCATGTAAATAATCAAAATTTTCGTAGATTCTTTTTCATTTTTATCAAACATCAACAAATATTGAACAAATTAAAAATTTCCTTTGACTTACCTATTTTTTACATAATGTCAACAATTAAATTTTTACAACAGAAAGCTAAAATTTACTGCAAATAAACAATATAACAAGAAATTTAGGGCTTTTGTAATTGTATACTTCAAAAGTTTAGCAAATTACCTTAAATTTAATTCTTAAGTTATAAAAAATTTTGTATTGTTTACCTCAAAGAATTCGTAAATTACGTCTACTTTAAATTAAAGTTCAGAAAATAATTTTCTTTTTTGCAACTGAAATTTTTAAAAAATACAAAATTTTGACATTTCTTACCAATTATTTACATGGTGCCAAAAATGTAAACAATTGTAAATATAAGTAAATAAGTAAAGAAACCCTTTTAAGTGTTTAAATATTAAAAATTTTGACATTTTGACCAGTTTTATTTATTATTTACATGATGTCAAAAATGTAAACAATTCAAAAATAACTTTAAAAAAGGCTCTAGAATTTTAAATTTACGTTTGAATTTGTTTACATTCTTTAATAATTGTTTACTTGATGTCAACAATGTAAACAATTGTATAACTATGAAATATTGTATCAAATTTTTTTAAAAGCGTTTAATAATTAAAAAATATAAGACTTTATATGTTTACCTATTATTTACATCATGTACAATATGTAAACAATTGAATAGTGAAGTAATTAATAACAAATTTCTTTCAAAACAACTAAATAGTAAAATCTAACCTATTTTGACAATGTTTAGCTATTATTTACATGATGTCAAAAATATTTAGACATTCTTTAGTAACTGTTTTCTTTATGTCAACAATGTAAACAATTAAATAATTATAAAATATGAACTAAATTTAGTTCAAAACGTTTAGAAAATGAGAAATATATAACTTTAACTTCGTTTACCTATTTTTTACATGATGTCAAAAATGTAAACAATTGAATAATAGCATAAATAACTAAAGATTAGTTTTAAAATAACTAAATAGTGAAAAGTAAAATATTTTGAATATGTTTTGCTATTATTTACATGATGTAAAAAATTTAAACAATTGAATAATGAAGTAAATAATTAAAGAATTGTTTTAAAACAACTAAATATTAAAATCTAACAAATTTTGAATGCGTTTTGCTATTATTTACATGATATCGAAAATATAAACAATTGAATAATGATGTAAATAATGACAGATTTGTACTAAAACAACTAAATAGTGAAATCTAAAATATTTTGAATGTGTTTTCTTATTATTTACATGATGTCAATAATGTAAACAATTCAATATTTACCTAAATATATATTAAATCGATTTTAAACAACTAAATAAATAAAATTGAGATATTTTGACATGTTTTTATCATTGTTTACATCATGTCAAATATGCAAACTATGTAATAGTTAGGTAAATAATATAAAACTTTCTGAAATATGTTAAAATACTGAACTATTATGATTGTTTAAGTTCAAAACTAGTTAAAAATTTTGGAATTTCGTTGTTTACTTAGGGTCGATTATGTAAAGAATTTAATAAATATGTAAATAATGTAGGTTTTGTTGAAAAACAAACAATTAAGGAAAAAATTAGATATTTTTTTAAAGTCTGTTTAGTTATCTTCATTAAGAAAGTAAAGAAATTTTATTTTTGTATAATTTTTCTCAAGCTTGACTTCCTTTTGTGTTAAGTATTTTCAAACCAAACCCCTTTTTCTTCTCCTTTTTATTTACTTTTAATTAATCTAACTTCTTGATTTTAAGCACATGATTTCAAAAACCGTTACTTTTTCTCATTCTTCCTTTAAAGAAAACACCTTAAAGGACTTTTGTCCTTAGAAAATACAAAAAAAACTTTCTCACACCGGAAAACGGTTTAACTTTTTTTCAACATAATAATAAGTTTCAATGACGCAAATGTCCTTTACTTTGGAATAAAAATAAGAAAATTCCCACCCATTTTAACTTACATAAGCCACAGCCTAAAATATCACTGACTAACCCTCTCTAGAAAAAACAAAACACCCTAAATTTCAAATAATAATACAAAAAAAATTCCCATACACTAACAAATAAAACTCTGAACGACTTAAAACAACCCCTAATTTCGAAAAAAAACGTTTGTTTTCAAAAATTCCTATAAATCTTGAAACGTAAATCTTAAGACGTTTTACAAACAATAGAAAAAATGTCTTAAAGAAAACCAACCCTAGGACTTGCGCATTAAAATCTGAACAAAAGTAATTTTGAAGAAAAAATTAAAAGAAACGGAAAAGAAATCAAAAGGTGCAAATTTTACACGAGCGTTTTTTTTTTCAATTCAAAGTTTTGTATAGAAAGAATTTTAAACAAATCTTGATCTTAAGACATTTTACCTTTACTCGAAAAAAGGTGTGTGTATGTGTCTTAAAGAAGCAGCTGGTTTTAGGGGTGTCTTGGTTAGGATTTCTTAAATCTCAGTCCAGGTGATTTAACAAACGTGTGCCACACTTTGTTATGTTGTGTAAAGGGATTTTACGCAAAACAGCTGGTTCATTTTTGAAATTCAGTTTTGGCGCGTAATATTTAAGAGTATCTGAAATAGTTAATGGTGGCTTTGAATTTTCTTGTTAAATACTTTCAATTTTTATTTGGAATAATTAAAAAGGGTTTTATCTCTTTTAATTGTGTGTCAATGCAATTTCATTAGAGAATATTTTAAAATGAATGCGGGTTTTTATTATTTTGTTTATAATTAAATGAAAAGAAATACAGTTTTTAGCTAAAGCTGCAAAGTCATAAGATACCTAGTAACACTTGAATGAGGGGAAAACCAGGTTAGACATGTAATAAATTTAAGAAAACCAGCAGAAATTAGGAAAATAGTAACAAAAACCTACTTAAAATGAATGAAATTTTGAAATGTTCCTATTATTTTAAGGAAATTTTTTTAAAAAAATTTTATACTTTTTTATATTTGACCTCCTTTTTCTATAGTTTGCACTATGTAAATTATGGTATATTATAATAAATTTAGCAATTTTTTGTTAAAATTTTAAAAATAATAACAATATCAATGATTTTCTTTAAATTACCCAAAAAATTTAATTAATTACCTTCTTTACAAAAACTCATCAATTGTTTACATTGTTTACCTTACAAAAATTTTATCAAAATGTTCAGTTTTATTTCTTTGTTAATACAAAATTAACAAATTATTAAATTTCTCAAAGCATTATATTGTTTACCTATTGTTTACATCATGTCAAATTAAAAAAAATGGAAAAATAGGCTAAATCTTGAAAAACATTTTTTAAAAATTTGATTTTTTCATATTTTAACTCAGAATTTTAGTTTAGAATGCAAATTCAAATGCTTATTAATATTTATTATTTACATTGTTTACCTTATGCAAAATAGAAGTTTTTATAAATTTTAAAATTATTAAAAATTTCTCAAGAGTTTCCCATAAACTACAAATTTTTAAACAATTTTTCCATGATTTCCTATAAATTAAACAAGAGTTTTAATTATTTACATTCTTTACAAAAAAATCAATTGTTTACACTGTTTACCTCACAAAAACTTAACAAAAATGTTTAGCTTTATTTTCTTGTTAATACAAAATTAAAATATTATTAAATTTTCTAAAGCATTATATTGTTTACCTATTGTTTACATCATGTAAAATATATCAATTTAAAAACTTGATCAAAAAATTCAGTTTTATTTCCTTGATAATGAAAAATTAAAATATTATTAAATTTTTAAAAGCATTTCATTGTTTACCTATTGTTTACATGATGTCAAATATGAAAATTAAAAAACTGAGTCGAAAAATTCAGTTTTATTTCCTTGTTAATAAAAAAATAAAATATTATTAAATTTTTAAAAGCATTACATAGTTTACCTATTGTTTACATGATGTAAAATATGTAAACAACTAAAAAATTGGGTAAATCTTATAAAACATACATTAAAAACATAATTTTAGTTATTTGCCTCTAAATGTTTACAATTTTTAATTCTTGACATTGTTTACCTTAAAAGTATATACAAATTTTCAATATTTTGTCCTTTATAATGAAAATTTGAAATATTTCAAAATTTCGAATGTTCTAACATTGTTTACCTTTTATTTATATCATGTAAAAAATGTAAACATTTGCATAACTGAAACAAATTATAAAATTTACAATAAAAAACAAATTTTTGTGATTATTTACCTCAATATTTCATTAATTTACTTGATTTACTCCAGAATTTCAATTATTTACATTGTTTACCTCAAATAAAATATGTCAAAATCTTTAAATTTATTTTCTTGTTATTAATTTAAAAAAAATAAAATGCATTTTCCTATTGTTTTATAATGTTTACCTATTGTTTACATTGTGTAAATAATGTAAATTATTGAAAATAATGCTAAAATGTCTAAAAAAATAGATTGAAAACTATTGTTTACTTAAAAATTGTTGTTATTTGTGTTTTTATTATTAAAACAAAAGTAAAATAAATTTCATTTTATACATTTTACATTATTTACCTTATGTAAACAATTAAATAACACTTGTTTTACACAACATCTTGCGATTTTTCTTAATTTTATTTTAAACTTTAATTTAGTTTTTCATATGTTCTATGTCTATGCCATGTAAACTATATTTTTCAAATCTTTACATTATTTACCTTATGTAAACAATTAAATATTTCGTGTTTTACACAACATCTTATCATTTTTCCTTAATATGAATTAAACTTAAATTTAGTTTTGCATATTTACCATTTAAATACCATGTAAACTATATTTCCCAAATCTTTACATTATTTACCTTATGTAAACAATTAAATATTTAGCGTTTTACACAACATCTTGCGATTTTTCTTAATTATAATTTTAACTTAAAATTAGTTTTACATGTTTGCTATGTCTATACCATGTTGACTATATTTTGCAAATCTTTGCATTATTTACTTATGTAAAAAATTAAATAACTCGTGTTTTTTACAACATCTTGCGATTTTTCTTAATTATAATTTAAACTTTAATTGAGATTTACATATTTACCAAGTATATACTATGTAAACTACATTTTTCTCAAATCTTTACATTTTTACCTTATGTAAACAATTAAATAACTCGAGTTTTACATAACATCTTGCCATTTTTCTTTAAAATAATTAATGTTTAAATTAAGTTTTACATATTTTTTATGTTTATACCATGTAAACTATATTTCTCAATTCTTTACATAATTTACATTATGTAAACAATTAAATAAGTCAAGTGTTTTAGTTTTTATCAAGATTTTTCTTTTATTTTATAACGACTACAAATGATATTTACAATTTTTCCTTGTTTACATGAGGTAAACAATTAAATTACTCAAGTTTTACTCATGATATTCAGATTTTTCTTTCATATTACAAAAACCTAATTTTATTTGTATTAGTTTATATTGTTGACCCAGACTTTAAGTTTTCATAATATTTTTATTTTATATTATTAAGAATACAAATGATATTTAACCATTTTTTCTTTTATACATGATTTAAACAATTAAATTACTTCAGTTTTAGACATGATATTAAATTTTTTTTTTCATTTTACAAAAACTTAAATTGATTTGTATTAATTTACATTATAGACCTTATGTAAGGAATTTAATTTTACACAATTTTTGTTGTTTTAAAAATATTTTATTATTTGCCTCATGTAAACAATTAAATAACTAGAAATTCTTACATTTTATCTAGATTTTTCTTTCATATAATTAAAAACTAGTTTCATTTTAAAAGTATTAGCTTATCTACACCAGGTAAACAATTAAATAACTCAAATTTGAGACATAATTCTCAGGGTTTTCTTTTGTATTACTAAAAATTAAGTTGATTTTTATTAATTTTGATAGTTTACGTTATGAAAAATAATTTGATTGGCGGAATTTTTTATTTTTCTTTTAATTTATTTTTCCTTTTAAGAGATCTTTAGGATTTTTCTTAAACATAAAACCAATTTTTACACTTTAATCTTTTGCTCAAACTAAAATTCTTGCTTATAATTAAAATTTATTTTCCCATTTCTTCTGGATTTTATTCTATGTGTATGTATATCGCCTAATCACTCTTTTATAATGTCAACATCAGCTTTTAATCGTGCTAATTTTCAAGATTTCCCTAAGCTCTATTACATCTTGTTGAACATATTATTATTATTATTAAATGTTGCTGTTGCTGCACAAAATGTTTTTGCTATTTGTTGCTGCCATAAATTTCTTGTCATTTTTTGTTATTTCCAAACAATAAATATTTGTCGCTAAAATACACTCGCACACACACACATACACTCTCACCCACTTATGCAGTTTATTATAAATTTCACACTTGTAAAAATTGCAACAACAATACACGAGATTTTATTGCTGCTGCTTTAAATAGCAGCAACAATCAGACAAACAAATAAAACCAAAAGAAACATCAGCAACAATATGAAACGAACAAACAAAAAAAATTGAAGCAACAACAAAAGATTTTTTGCAATCTCAAAAAAAAAACGGCAGCAGCAGCAACATTTACATGTCTTCTTTTATAGTCTAGGCTGGGCTGCAGCAACAACATGACAACTTGCTAGATGTCAAATTATAAACGCGCTAAATAACAACAACAAATTCCCCCTGGTATTATAGAAAATTTCATACTTCAAGCTTTCGTTTGATTTGTCTTTTATTTTTTCTTTTTTTTTGTAAAATACCAAATGCACCTAAAAGTAGGCAGCAGTATCGTAAAGAAATATTATTTTTATGATTGTAAATAAACAAGAAATTATTATTATTGAAAAAAGACTTCATGATGTTGTAATAAATTCTTATGATATAGAACGAACGTTGCGATACTTTGGCATTATCTAGAAAATAAAGAAAGAAAATTACAAAATCTCATTTTTTGTTGTTGTTTGATATTTCTACTTAAGCCTTGAAGTATGCAATAAAAAATAAAGTAAAGAGCTGCTGTTGGTAAAGAAATAATCAATACTAAATGTAAGATATTTATGTTTTATGGGTGTATTTGAATGTAAAGAATTAATAATAATGAGCAGACAGTTGGGATGTAAAATGTAAAAGATGTTAAATTAAGGTATTAAGGAAATATTTGCTTGAGGGGAGAAGTAATCATATTTTAAGTCATAAATATTTAATAATTTTCAAATTTTCTTAAGTTTAAAAGATTGTCTGATATAAACAAATTCACTTTATTAAAAAAAAATATATTAATATATGAATATTACACGATTAAGGCAATTGTTTACATGAGGTATATTTTGTGAAAAATATTATTTCTTGTATCTTTTTTTAAAATTTCTTTTTGAATTATAAAAGTTTGAAGTAAAAATCGTTTTAAACAATTTTTTACATAAGACAAAACATGTAAAAAATTCTGAAATTATCTTAAGTGTCAACATATTTTTTGGATTACTAAAGATTTTGAATAATTTTCATTGTAAGCAATTTTTTACATGATGTAAATAATGTAAAAAACTCTCAATGCTTCCTAAATTCCAATAGTTTTCTTTTAAATCGAAAATTTTTGAAGAAAACTAGTTTTTTGAAATTGTTTACATGAGGTAAACAATGTAAAGAATTCTAAATTTATCATAAATGTCAAGAGTTTTCTTTAAAAATTAAAAATTTTTAATAAACAGGTTTCAAAGAATTGTTTACATGAGGTAAACTATGTAAATTATTTAAAATTCATATAAATTTTAATTTTAATATTTTAATTAAAAATGGAAAAAAAAATGGAAAAAACTAATGATTACCAATTGTTTACATAGGTAAAAACAAATAAATATTGTCAAATTATGTTGAGTTTCAAGCTATTCCACGAATTAGTAAAAAGTTTGAATAATTGACATTTTTAACAATTTTTTACATCATATCAAAATTGTAAAGAACTCATAACTCCTCCTAAATTCCAATAGTTTTCTTTAAAATTGAAAAATGTTGAACAAAACACGTTCCTAAAAATTGTTTACATGAGGTAAACTTTGAAATTATTTAAAATTCATGTAAAGTTTTAATGTTTTAATTAAAAATTAAAAAAAATGGAAAAAACTCATGATTAGCAATTGTTTACATAGGTAAAAACAAATAAAGATTATCAAATTACGTTGAGCTTCAAGCTATTTCACGAATTAGTAAAAAGTTTGAATAATTGTCATTTTAAACAATTTTTTACATGATGTCAATAATGTAAAGAACTCTTAATGTATTTCAAATTCCAATAGTTTTCCTTTAAATCTAAAAATTTTAAAGAAAACTAGTTTTTTGCAATTGTTTGCATGAGGTAAACAATGTAAAGAATTCTAAATTCATTCTAAGTGTCAAGAGTTTTCTTTAAAATTGAAAAATGTTGAACAAAACATGTTCCTAAAAATTGTTTACATGAGGTAAACTATGTAAATTATTTAAAATTCAAACTAAATTTTAATATTTTAATTCAAAATTAAAAAAAAATGGAAAAAAACTCATGGTTGGCAATTGTTTACATGGGTAAAAACAAATAAAAATTGTCAAATTATGTTGAATTTTAAACTTTTTCACGAATTCGTAAAAAGTTTGAATAATTGTCATTTTAAACTATTTTTTACATGATGTAAATAATGTGAAGAACTATGAATTCATCCTAAAATCCAATAGTTTTCTTTTTAATCTAAAAATTTTGAATAAAACTAGTTTTTGGTAATTGTTTACATGAGGTAAACAATGTAAAGAACTCTAAATTCATCTAAAATGTCAATAGTTTTCTTTAAAAGTGTAAAATTTTGATTAAAACGTGTTCCTAAAAATTGTTTACATGAGATAAACTATGTAAAATTTTTAAAATTCGAGCCAAATTCCAATATTTTAAATTAAATTTTAAAAATTTTGAATAGAACTCATAATTAGCAATTGTTTACATGGGGTAAACCATGTAAAAAATTATAAAACACATTTAGTTTTGATAAAAATCCCAAAATGTTGATTAATTTGAAGTTTTTTGATTAGTTAAACCATTGTTTACATGGGGTAAACAATGTAAATTTTTCTTTATTGTAAATAAATCTCATGTGTTTTCAAAGAAATTTTAAAATTTTGAATAAAACCCGTTTTTAAAATAAAATTATATAAGGTAAACAATGTAAACATTTCATAAATTATATAAAATTTTCAAAATCCCAAAAATACGCTAAACTTTTTACAACTTTCTTCAAAATTCCTTTAATTTTGCTTAAAAAATTTCAAACTTTTTACCCTTTTCTTCAAAATTCTTAAAGTTTGTTTAGAATTTTCTGGTTACATAATTTTCTTTTAATAATCATTTCTCAATATTTGCCTTTTTAGGTCTTGTTGATAATTTTAATTAATTAGCATGAGCCTTGCGATATGCCAAGTTTTTCGCAAAACGAATTTTTTTCTTTTTTTTCCCTTGTGTCATTTGCATTAGCTTCTTACTCTTATAAGCTAATCTATGCCTAAAGCTTTTGTCTAATTAAATCCCACCATATAGTCTACCCCACCCCCGACCAACTCTTTTCTACTTTTCTCCTTCTATCTAAGGACTTAAATGACAATTTTGTTGGCTGAGTTATTAAGAATACTGCAAATATTGTTGCATACTTTTGTGGTTTTTTCATATCTATTTTTTTTTTTTGCCTGCATTTGCAAGAGTTTGGGTATCTAGAGGATTTTTTTTCAACATAGAGATATTCTAGAATATTTACAAAATGACATGCACATAATAATAATAAAGGCCTAAGAAACCCCCTTAAGAACTGCAATCATTTTCTAACAGTTGAGAGATTTTTTTTTTTATTATTATTAATATATATAAATTTTTTTTCTTTGCTAATTCTTGTTTTTTTTTTGTGTTTTGCACATTTGAGATTTATTAAAAATTCTTTACACAAAGACAAAGAAAAGTAATACCCAAACATGAAGTATTACTGCTTTTTTTCTCATAGAATACATAAAGGATTTAATAATTTGCAAAAAGGACTTAATAATAGCAAAAAAAAATAAGTGCATATCTAAAAGGAGCTGGAGTTTTTTAAGGGGAAAGAGCAAAGAAAAATTATTGAAATATAAGTGTATATATAGAAATTACCACAAAAATAGAAAGCCAGCAAGAAAGGAAATGATAATTATAATGTTGAAGTAGAAAAAAATCATAATAAAGCCTAAAAGTATGCTGCAAATTATTAATAATGTCATATTAATCTTCTGGTACAACAATCCAATATATAATGCATTAAGTCTATATGAAAGTCATATCAAAACCATCTCCATGACAATCAGTTTTAATTGCTAAAGCTAAAGTATAAGAACAAGGACTAAGAAACAGAGAAGAGAACAGAACTTAACAACAAAAGGACTTTTGTCATATGAAAAGTTTTTCTTTTGTTTGAGAACAAAAGCCTTAACAAAATGAACATTAATTTTGTAGGGAAATTAGATATTACAAGCACTTTGACGGTGGAAAAAGGCTTAATTATAAACAAACCTAAAAGTAGACTATAAGATGTAGACTTTGTTTAAAATAAAATAACTTTTCAAGAAAAAGGTGTTTATTTTAACACTAAACTAAGCACTTTTAAGTAAAAACTTGAAGTGTGTTAAAAGGCGTGCTTTCAAATAGACTCTGCTTTGTAGAAAAATTTATAGAGCATACTTTTAGGCTGGCTAAAAATACTGCTACATACAAGATCCTCCATAACACTCGGCTTTTCTTTTATTTTTTTGTAATAAAAACCTACTTGAGCTTTAGATTTCCTCTAAAGAGGCTGTTAAAGTTCTAAAGAAACAAAAGTTCACCTAATCAAAACAAGAGAGCAGCCATTTTTTTTTTTTTTTTTGCAAAATGTCAACACACACACGCCAGCTAATTAGTTTATTTAAGATGGTGGAAAATTGTATATAGAGTAAGCAAACCTCTTTTTATTAATATATTAAAAAAATTACATAAGTACAAAGTCCCTAAACCACTTTTAACTACTCAAGTTTTACATACATAGGTTGTTTTTGTACACCTTTTCTGCCTGTTTAAAAGAAGCTCCTAAAAGTAGTCCTCGTTATTAGTAATGCCAACACTAGTGTTTTAAGTATATAAGTGTTAGATACTTAAGTTTTACGTTCTTTTTTTTGCGTTCAGCTATTCATTTACATATTTAGGTCCTTATATTGAGTAGCGTAAATTTCTAAAGCTTTTTAGACTTTTTTATATAAAAAGAAGCAATTCTATGCATGTCTCTGCATGTTCAGGCAAACATATGCATTTCTTTTTTTATTAAGGGGGTTAAGTGTACTTTTGTAATGAATTTGTTTATAAGTATATTTACATATTTGGTTAACAGTTGCCAATTACTTCATTATAACTTTTGTGTGTAAAAAATATGTGGAAAAAAGAAAGAAAATGCATAAAGAGGTTTTAAGAATAAGACAGAAAAATGAGCAAATATGACCTTTTTAAGGGATTTATTAGAAGATAAGCTTTATTAGTCTAAAGCAGGGACCAAATTTGCCAAATTCGATAACGATTGAAATGTAAGATATTTTAGAAACATTTTTGTTGCATACTTTTAGGATAATCCAAATAATATATAACTGTTATATGTTAAGTTTAAAAAGTTGTCTAATATAAATAAATTTAGTTTGTTAAAAGGTATTATGTGAATATTACATGATTTAAGCAATTGTTTACATGAGTTAGATTTTGTGAAAAAATTGTTTTTTCAAAATTTCTTTTAGTATAATAAAAGTCTTAAGTAAAAATAGTTTTATACAATTTTTACCATAAGATAAAACATGCAAAAAATTCCAAAATTATATTAAGTTTCATAATATTTTCCTGATTACCAAAAATTTTTACTAATAATCATTTTAAACAATTTTTTACATGATGTAAATAATGTAAAGAGCCCACAATTCATTCTAATTTCCAAAAGTTGTCTTTTAAATCGAAAAATTTTGAAGAAAACAGTTTTTTTTTAATTTTTTACATGAGGTAAACAATGTAAACAATTCTAAATTCATCCAAAATATCAATAATTTTCTTTAAAAGTATAAAATTTTTAATAAGTTTCTAAAAATTGTTTACATAAGGAAAACTATGTAAATTATTTTAAATTTTGAAAAAAATGTAAACAATTCTAAATTCATAAATTCAGTAGTTTTCTTTTAAATTGAAAAATTCTGAATAAAAAAAGTTTTTGAAAATTGTTTACATGAGGTAAACAATGTAAAGAATTCTAAATTCATCTTAAATTTCAAGAATTTTCTTTAAAGGGGTAAAAATTTGAATAAAACACGTTCAAAAAATTGTTTACATGGAGTAAACTATGTAAATTATTTTAAATTCGAGCTAAATTTCAATATTTTAAATTTTTTTACATGATGTAAATAATGTAAAAGGCCCACAATTCATCCCAAATTCCAATAGTTTTCTTTTAAATCGAAAAATTTTTAAGAAAACATGTTTTTTTAAATTGTTTACATGAGGTAAATAATGTAAACAATTCTTAATTCATTCAAAATTTCAATACTTTTCTTTAAAAGTTTAAAATTTTGAGTAAACAAGTTTCTAAAAATTGTTTACATGAGGTAAACTATGTATATTCTTTTAAATTCGAGCTAAATTTCAATATTTTTTAATTTGAATTTGAAAATGTTTACAAAAACTCATGTTTAGCAATTGTTTACGTAGGTAAAATCATATAAATATTGTCAAATTATGTTGTTATTTCGACATCAATCGAAATGCAAGATATTTTAGAATAATTTGTCTAGCATACTTTAAGGATAATCTAAATAATGTATAACATTTATAATATATAACAGTTATAAAATTGTTTGTTTTGTTGACTTTTTTAAGCCTGAAGTTAGGCTTCAGTTTTATGAATTTCCGCCAAGCCTTAGGATAGGCTTTAGTTTTTGAATTCTACTAATTTCCTGTCTATTTTTCTTATTACAGAGAATTTTACTATATACAAATGGAGAAATATGCCCGTCAAGCTGTTACCGAAGGTGTTAAATGCGCCGAAGACTTGCACATCAGCGGCGACAGTGAACTCTATCGTGTTCTGAATTTACACTACAATCGCAACAATCATATCGAGGTAATTATTTAAAAATTTTCAATATATTTAAAGAAAAATTTTACTACAATTTTTTAAAAAAAAATTTTATAAAATTTTTCTTACAAATAAAATTCCAATAAAAATTAAATTTATTTTTTATTTTTTTGTTTGTTATTGAAAAAAAAAAAACATGAAGGTTCCCCAAAATTTCCGTTTTGTTGTGGAGCAAACATTACGTGAATTTTTCCGCGCTATACAAGGTGGCAAAGACACAGAACAATCGTGGAAGAAATCAATTTACAAAATTATATCGCGTCTCGATGATCCAGTACCAGAATATTTTAAATCTCCAAATTTTTTGGAACAATTGGAGTAAAACCGATAATAGATTAAAATAACAGACATCTCTCTTTTTTTTCTTTATCATTTAACACAATAAGACAACAACAACAAAAGTTAATAATTAACAAAAAAAAAAAACAGCAACAAATAAAAAATCTAACCTCAAAAGAAAATCCTTAGAAAAATTTTTCTTTTTTTCTAGCAAAAAAAAAAGAAAGAAAAATTTTTAAATCTCAAGAAACAAGGATTTTTTTACCCAAGAAAAACGAAAAATGGTTCAAAAAAATTTTTAATTTATTAAAAATAAAAACGATTTTTATAATTTAAATTTTTTTTATTGAAAAAATATTTAAATTTAAAAAAAAAATGCCAAACCAAAAAAAAATTATTTAAAACAAAAAACTTTTAACTAAATGTTAAAGCTTATAATTTTAAAGAAAAAAATAAGAAATTTTATTTAATTTTCCTTAAATATAAACAAAAATATAATTTAATTTTACCTCAAACAAAAAAAAACAAAAAAGAACACCTAAGCATTTCAAACACGAACCATTTACCTTAAAGTTCATCATCAGCTAAGACACAAACCTTTTTATTAAACAAATCATATTTATACCTTTTTCACTTGTAATTTTTACTACGATACAAAGCTTTTTTAATTAAATTATTGAACCAAGCCCATAGTGTAAACTGAAATAACCTGAAAATAGTTAAAATATATTTTTTACAAACTACAAAAATATTTACAGATTTTTAAAGTAAAATTTTTTATATACAAGAAGAAAAAAAAAGTTAAAAAAGTCAAACTTTCCACATAAAACTATACCCTTTTTATACAAAGATAAAGAACCGAGAGAGGAGAGATTCCTCTTAATGTTTAGAAGAGAAATTTATTAAATTTTTTAAACAAATTTTATAGCATACTTTAGGGATGTTCATAAATTATACTATAAAATTTTTTAAGAAATTTTATAAATTTCCAAAAGCATAGTTTTTCTTAAATATTGTGTAGTATACTTTTAGGATTTTTGATTTTAGATATATTAAAAATCCCTAAAATATGCTACACAATTTTTAAAGAAAGTTTGTTAGTTTCTATTCTAAACGTTTTCTAACATTTGCCCTTAGAAAAACATTTTAAATTTTATAATTTTTTTTTTTATTTAAGAAAAAAGAATACCAAGTTTTCTTTTTTCCAAAAAAAAAACCCTTAACTTATTTTTCTTTAAATTATCTTATTTTTTAAGTACATAAATTCTTTTAACCACAAAAAAACCCAAGGTTGCAAAGTAAATTTTGTTTTAATTCAAACAAAAAAGAAAACAAATTTTTTAACAAAAAAAATTATTTTAATTATTATTTTATAAAAAATTATACGTAAGAATTTGTATCCATTAAAAAAATCTTAAATTTTCGATAATTTAAAAAAGAAATCTTATTTTCTAGAAACCACCAAAAATTTTGATTATATGTTTTTTTGAAAAACCAAAGTTTATTCCTTAAGTTTAACAATTTATTATTGTTATTTTTTCCATTATTATTAATAACATTTTTGTAAATTTTCTTTTAAATTTTCAAAAAAAAAAGAGCACGTTTTTTTGCAAATTTTTTTAAATTTAAGGTCTCACCCCCTAGTCTTTGTTAGTTCTTATTTTTTTTTTATTAAATAAATTATTTTAGTTATTTATAAGTAATTTTAAACTAATTTTAAATTTATTTTAAATGTATATATTTTTGATTAATATAATTTAAAAAAAAATTAAATTTTTTCCTTATTTAGTAAATTTTTATTTTTAAATTTTCATAATTTATGTTTAGTTTTTTTTTTAATAATGTACACAAATTTTTTGCCTTAAGTTTTAATGTTTAATTAAATTTATTATATTATGTTAATTTTTTTAAGGAAAAATCACCCGATCACAATAATCAAAAAAGAAAGAAATTATTTAAAAAAAAATACAAAAATATGGTGTTTATTTTCTATTTAAAAGAAAGCTTTAAGGCTTGAAGATTTTCAAAGTCTTTTAAAGAGACAGAGCTTAAGAAATGTTTATACTTAAAAGCTTTGTAATGAAAATAGCAAAAAAAAAAATAACTAGAAAATAGGTCTTATTATTCATGAGCTTTCGAAACTCAACCTAAAAAGCTTTAAATTAAGAAATTTTGCTGCCAAAAAGCACAAAATTGTTTAAAGCTTACCCTCGACGTCCAATAAGTTCAATTAGAGCCAGAAAACAATCCAAGTTGAAACAAGACAACTTAAACGGCTTTTTAAAGTTTTGAGACTTTTAAAAAGTTTATACGAAAAAGCTTTGTATAAAAGCTATCAAATAACTTTGTTATAAAAATAACAAAAAATTAACCTAAAACGGATTTCATTATTCAGAAGCTGTTGAAACTTAACATAAAAGCTTTAGACTAGAAATTAAAAAGATTAAAAGCACTTTGAAAGTTCAAACTTGATATACAATAAGTTCCATTAAAGCTAGAAAACTACTTATGTTGAAACTCGAAAATTTGAAAGCTTTTAAAGACATTACATTTTTTAGAAAGTTTTTGCCGAAAAGCTTTGTAGGGAAGATAACAAAGAACTTTTTATTTCGAAACTTTTAAAACTAAGCCTCAAGCTAAAAGCTTTAAATTAAGCACAATTATTCCGGTTAGAAATTGAATATTATTTCATTCAAATAACGATCGCTGCTGGTCCCCATTCGATCCTACCAATTTTTTAACACTTTACCCTTTTCGATCTAACCAATTTTCGAGTACGTTTTCGAGTCTATAGATTCGTATCTCAAATGATTACCTTTAAAGCCTCAATTGTATCTCGTTTGTCAGCATAACACTTTAAGTCTTTAACGGCGCCCAAGTAAAGATAGTTCAACGGTGTCAAATCCATTACCGTCTTCGATTGTACAAATTTTCGAACACTTGTTCCAGTGTATGGTTTTGTATCTCGGCAGTATTATTAAGAATGTTGGCCTTTAAAGCATCAATAGTCTCCTGTTTGTCAGCATAACACTTGAACGGCGTCCAATAGAAGATAGTCCAACGGTGTCAAATCGCAGCTTTTCGCCATCCAATTGTCATCACCATTTCGGCTCATCAAAGTCGATAGATAGCCTTTCCGACACATATCAAGAAAAGTTTAAAAGTATTTCGTATATCTTATATAGGAATATCTTCTTCTGTCTTTAGCTTTTGAAAAGCTAAACTTTTAAACAAAAACTTTTAAAGAAAAGACTATATTCAAGCCTAATTTTAAGCAAATGATTTAGAAGCTTTATAAGAACATACATATCAAAAGAAACTTTTAGCTTTAATGATTTTGTAAGCCTTAAAAGCTAAGATTTCAAGACAAGATTTTTATTGGGGAAAACTTAATATTACTTGCTTTATTCAATTTTTAAACTAGACTTTCGTTAAGTGAAGACTTTTTCTACTACAAGCTTTATAATAATACCGGATAAAGAAGTTTTTTATTCAAAAGCTGTAAAAAGTTGTGCAAAAAGTTTGTTCTATTTTTGAACTTTATCGAAAAAATATTGTAAAAACTTTGAAAACATTTAAAAACATAAGTTGCTCTTAATTGTTATCAAAATTTGTTGAAAGCTTTTTAAATATAAAGTAATATTAAACTTTCGTTTTAAAAAGCTTTTGTCAAATTTTGTTATTTTCTTGAAGTAACTAAAATTTTTCAGAATTTTAATACCAAATATTGATTTTATCGAAAAGCTTTAGAATCAGAATTGCTTTTTTTGGTAACTTTTTGAATTGAAAGCGATATTAAACTTTAATTTTAAAAAGTTTTTGCTAAATCCTGATAATTTCTTTAAATAACTTAAATTTTTCACGAATTTGACACCAAATATTGATCTTACCGAAAAGCTTTAGAATAAAAAATGCTTTTCTTTTGGTAGCTTTTTGCACAGAAAGTGATATTAAACTTTTATTTTAAAAAGCTTTTGTTAAATCTTGATTTTATCTTAAAGTTACTTACATTTTTCATGATTTAAACACCAAATATTGATCTTATAAGCTTCAGAATCAGAATTGCTTTTTTTGGTAGCTTTTTGAATAGAAAGTGCTATTAAACTTTAATTTAAAAAAGCTTTTGCCAAATTATGATATTTTCTTAAAGAAACTTAAATTTTTTCAGGACTTAAATACAACATATTAAACTTACCAAAAAGATTTATACTTAGAATTGCTTTTTTGGTAGCTTTTTGAATAGAAAGTGACATTAAACTTTCATTTTAAAAAGCTTTTGCTACATTTTGATATTTTCTTAAAGTAATTTAAATTTTTTAGGATTTTAACAATCAAATATTGATTGAATATAAAGTTTTATAAAACATTAATTTTAAAAAAAACTTTTGTCAAATTTTGACATTTTCTTTATGTAACTGAGATTTTTCAGGATATCAACACCAAAAATTGATCTTACCAAAAAGCTTTGGAATTAGAATTGTTTTTTTTTTTTTTTTGTAGCTTTTTGAATATAAAGTTTTATAAAACATTTAAAGCTTTTGTCAAATCTAAATGTTTTCTTAAAGAAACTTGAATTTTTCAGGATTTTAACACAAAAATTTGAGGTTAAGAAGAAGCTTTAGAATAAGATTTGCTTTTTGGTAGCTTTTTGAATATAAAGTTTTATAAAACATTAATTTAAAAAAGCTTTCGTCAAATCTGGATGTTTTCTTAAAGAAACTTGAATTTTTCAGGATTTTAACACCAAAGATTAAAGTTATTGAAAAGCTTTAGAACTTGAATTGCTTTTATTTGGTAGACAGAGGCTTTATTAGATTAAAAAGCCTTTGCTTCTGAATCTCTGGTAAGAAACTTATACTCAAAAACTTTTTCTAAAATATAGTAACAATCTTTGCCCTAATGTTGAGGAGCTTTTTTTGAAAGCAGTTTTTTTAAGATTTTTGGGACGTAAATATTTGTCTTGAAATATTTACTCTTTGGACGTCCATAAACTTTTTCAATTTAAATGTTTAATATTCAGAAGGCATCTATCTATCTGCTCTATCTCAATAGTCAATATTCGACTTTAGTATTTCTACTTAAAAGAATGCAGAGGACTGCAGAGGACTTGCCGAGTCTTAAAGGAAATCAAGTACTAATACTAGTTTTTCAAATAAATTGGAAACGCATTCTAAAGGTTAATAATTTAAAGCTTTTCATAAAATTTAAAAATACTTTTCTTCTGAATTTTAAGCTTATTTTCGAATTTTTTAGTTTATTTTCGAATTTGAGTAGAATAACATTTCCTTCTATTTACTCGAAAATATTCAAACTAGAACTTTTTTTCTCAAAGACACAAACCACATAAGAAGTGAAGATTTAAAAAAACTATGAAATCCTTTCAGGATATATTTTTCGTAGTGGAACATCTTTTCTCCCCTGCTTTAAGGCTTAGTTACGCCATAAACCAACAAATTTCTCTATAACATTGATCAGCCTAATGACATGCTATAGTTTTCTTTATTTATGTTTAAAATATACTGTAATGTTGCTTTTTAGTGTTTGTAACATAAAAACTTCTGCTAACTGTAACAAAATCGTTTTAACTGCTAAATTTAAAATCTTTAGCATAACCTAAGGAGCGTTTTAAATAAAAGTAATCAATTAAAGAAATATTACGTATTTAGGGCTGCCAATTGTTAAGATAAATAAGAAAAAGTTGGGATTTGAAAAATATTCTTGGGGAATTTAATCAAATCAATTTCTAGAGACTATAAAAAAAATGTGTTATAATTGTTAAAATATTTAAAGCCTTAAATATTTAACAAATTTTAAAATATTAAGAAATTGAAGATAAATTAAAATTTTGTTAGTTTGAAGGCAATTTCTTAAAGAACAAAATGAGAAAAATTTTAAAATTTTGCACAAAAATTTTTTGTATTTAAATTTTAGAAATAGATTTAGTTTTCTTGGAAAATTTTTAAATTTTTTAGTTTTCTTGGAAAATTTTTGAATTTTTAAAATTCAAAATATGGATTTTAGGCAGAAAGTTTTTCTTTCTGCTAAACTTTCAAAACTAAATAAGAAAATATCTTATAGTAAATATTTTCTTATATCTAATGAAGATTTTTTTGAAAGGAAAAATTTCAATAAATTTTTATGAAACAGTTTAAAGAAAATTTAAGTATCGGATATTAAAAAAGTGATTTAATTCTTAAATATTTTCAAAATATAAATATATTTTTTATATAATTTTTTTCATATTATTTTTTTAATACATAATTATACTCTTGGAATGTGGGAGGGTTAAGAGGGATCCAGTTTGCTTTGTTGTTAATTTTTTAACTGAAAATTTCTTGAAATATTTAAAAAAAAAACTAATAACAAGGCAAACTTAAAGCTTTTAAACAAGCCTCTTGTTAATTATACGAAGTCAGCAAGAGAATTTGTTTAAAACTTATTAATAATTTTTTTACAAAAACCAAAAAAAAAAACTAACAAAGCACATCAAGTACATTCATTATTATAACAAAAAAAAATCATCATAAGTAACTAAGTTTCCTTTATAAAAGAGAGAAATCTAAGTAGGAAAAAAATTAAAGAAAATATTTTGAACAACAACAAAAATTACGATTTTGAGAATAAAAAAATCCCATTTAAAAACCCAAAAGATAAAAGAAATTTTTTGAAACAAAAAACAGCATTTCGGAGTTAGAAAAAAATTTAAAAAGAAAGTTTTTCAGTTTTCTTAAAAATTTAAGTTGAATTTTGATTTTTTCTATAGAACTAGGATTTTCTTAAAAATTTATAATTCAAATTTTGAAGGTGGTTAATTGAAGAATTTTGTCTTTAAAATTAACAAAAAGAAAAATAATTGGCAAAATTTTTATGAAAAAAGTTTAAAGAAAAAAAAACTAAAAAGATTAGTTTAAAAAAACAAACCGCTCTTAAATTTTTTTATATTTTGAAAATAAACTTTTGGCTTTTTACCATGAAACCAAAATTTTAAAAGCTAAATTAAAAAATGACTAAAATTACAATAGTAAAATTTAGGCTTATACAAAAAAAGTTTAGGTTTTTGTTTCTAACAAAAAGATCAAAGACCTTTCTTTTTCAAAAAATTTAAAAATCCTACAAAAAACGGTGAGTTTCCTAATCTATTAAAAAAGAAAATTTGAAACGAAACAAACAAAATTTTAGCAAGTAAGTTTTTATTTTGAGTTATTTTATTACTATTTCAGTTTTATTTTTCTAATTTTTCTTAAAATTATTTGGCCGTTTATTAAAAAAACACAAAAAAAAAATTCCCTCAAAATTTTTGTCAAAATTTATGTTAATTGTTAATGCCTTGTCAAAATTTTTATATATAGAATTACTTATGTTAAAACCAAAAAATTTTTTTTGAAAATTTATTTTATTTTGAACAAAAAAAAACCAACAAAAATGTAACTGAGTTTGTGATAACAAAATTTATATGTATATTATTATTTCCTAATTTTTAAATTTATGTATAAAATTTGAAATTATCTAAAAAAAAACGTTGTAAAATGCTTTTGCTAAATTTTTGGCCTGTTTTAGTCAAAAGCCAACGTTTAAATTATTATTATAATTTTATTGTTTTCTTATGATTTTTATTAAAAAAAATAGTTAAATTAAAAATTTGTGCAAAACTTTTAGGCAATTTAAAAAGGCATTTTAACAATAAACTCTATAAAATAAGGTATTAAACCAAAAATTAAACTATTACAAAAACTTTTGGAATTAAATTAAAAAAAAAGGAAAAAATACTATTTAAAAAAACGTTTAGGTAAAATTTTTTATAATTTAAGAAAACAAAATTTTTAAAAGAAAAATTCAAAATTTTTGAAAAAAAACGAAAAAAAAAATTAGAAAAGAAAATTTTATAATTTTATTTTGTTTAAATTTTATATTTTTTTAATTTAAAGTTTTTTATTTTTTTAATATTTATTTACAAACTAAAACCATTTGGCTTAACCTTTTAGATACAAAACAAAAAAATACTTAATGTTGTTCTTACCCTTTAAAGTTCCCTTTTTTTAAACAATTGAAAACTATTATGGCAACCTTTTTCAGTTCTTTTAAGAGCTTGCCATATTCTTCAAACCTTTAAAACTGGGGAAACTTAATATAATGTTGGGAATTTTCAGATTTTGTTTGAAATTCAATAAATTTGATTGAAACTCAATAAAATGTTTATAGTCAGAAAGTTTAAAGTGTAGAAAACGTTTTCTCATAACAATTTCGTATATAGAACTTTTTAGAAACAAATGTCTTCTTTGAAAAACTTTTCAGAAAATAAAGTTTTCTATAGAAAACGTTTTAATGATGAAATTTTTCTATGGGAAATATTTTAATCATGAAAGTTTTCTATAGAAAACGTTTTAATAATAAAAGCTTTCTATAGAAAATGTTTCAATAATAAAAGTTTTCTATAGAAAACGTTTCAATATTAAAAGTTTTTATAGAAAACGTTTCAATGTTAAAAGTTTTCCATAGAAAACGTTTCAATAATCAAAGTTTCCTATAAAGAAAGTTTTCTATAGAAAACGTTCCAATAATGAAAGATTTCTATAGAAAACGTTTCAATAATGAAAGTTTTTATAGAAAACGTTTCAATAATAATAGTTTTCTACATAAAACCTTTTCTATAGAAAACATTTCAATAATAAAAGTTTTCTTTAGAAAACGTTTCAATAATGAAAGTTTTTTATATAAAACGTTTCAATAATAATAATAGTTTTCTACATATAACGTTTCAGAAATAAAAGTTTTCTATAGAAAACATTTCAATAATAAAAGTTTTCTATAGAAAACGTTTCAATAATGAAATTTGCATATAGAAAACGTTTCAATGGTGAAAGTTGTCTATAGAAAACGTTTCAATCACGAAAGTTATCTATAGAAAACGTTTCAATAAAAAAAGTTTTTAATGGAAAACATTACAATTAAAAAAGTTTTTATGGAAAACGTTTCAATAATAAAATGTTTCTATACAAAACGTTTCAAAGTTTTCTGTAGAAAATTACAATAATGTAAGTTTACTATAGAAAACGTTTCAATCACGAAAGTTGTCTATAGAAAACGTTTCAATAATAAAAGTTTTTTGTGGAAAATGTTTCAATAAAAAAAGTTTTTATGGAAAATGTTTCAATAATAAAATGTTTCTATACAAAACGTTTCAATAATAAAAATTTTCCGTAGGAAATTACAATAATGAAAGTTTTCTATAGAAAACTTTTAAATAATGAAAGTTTTCTATAGAAAACTTTTCAATAATTAGATTTTTCTATAAAGAACGTGTCAATAATGACAGTTTTCTATAGAAAACGTTTCAATAGTAAAAGTTTCATTAATAAAAGTTTTCTGTGGAAAACTTTCAATAATGAAAGTTTTTAATAGTCAACATTAAAATAATGAAAGTTTTCTATAGAAAACGTTTAAATAATGACAGTTTTCTATAGAAAACGTTTCAATAATATAAGTTATTTATAGAAAACTTTTCAATCATGAACGTTTTCTATAGAAAACGTTTCAAGATTGAAAGTTTTTTATAGAAAACGTTTCAATAATGAAAGTTTTTTATAGAAAACGTTTCAATAATGAAAGATTTCTATAGAAAACGTTTCAATAATGAAAGTTTTCTATAGAAAATGTTTCAATAATGAAAGTTTTCTATAGAAAAGGTTTCAATAGTGAAAGTTTTTTATAGAAAACATTTCAATAATGAAAGTTTTTTATAGAAAACGTTTCAATAATGAAAAGTTTTCTGTAGAAAACTTTCAATAATAAAAGTTTTTTATAGAACACATTTCAATAATGAAAGTTTTTTATAGAAAACGTTTCAATAATGAAAGTTTTCTATAGAAAACAATTCAATAATGAAAGTTCTCTATAGAAAACGTTTCAATAATGAAAGTTTTTTATAGAAAACGTTTCATCAATGAAAGCTTTTTATAGAAAACGTTTCAATAATGAAAAGTTTTCTGTAGAAACTTTCAATAATGAAAGTTTTCAATAGAAAACTTTATAATAATGACAGTTTTCTATAAAAAACGTTTTAATAATATAAGTTATTTATAGAAATCTTTTCAATCATGAACGTTTTCTATAGAAAACGTTTCAATAGTGAAAGTTTTTTATAGAAAACGTTTCAATAATGAAGGTTTTTTATAGAAAACGTTTCAATAATGAAAGTTTTCTATAGAAAACGTTTCAATAATGAAAGTTTTCTATAGAAAACATTTCAATAATGAAAGTTTTCTACAGAAAACGTTTCAATAATGAAAAGTTTTCTGTATAAAACTTTCAATAATAAAAGTTTTCAATAGAAAACTTTATAATAATGAAAGTTTTCTATAAAAAACGTTTCAATAATGAAAGTTTTTTATAGAAAACGTTTCAATAATGAAAGTTTTTTATAGAAAACGTTTCAATAATGAAAGTTTTTTATAGAAAACGTTTCAATAATTAAAGTTTTTTATAGAAAACGTTTCAATAATGAAAGTTCTTTATAGAAAACGTTTCAATAATGAAAGTTTTTTTTATAGAAAACGTTTCAATAATGAAAGTTTTTTTATAGAAAACGTTTTAATAATGAAAGTTTTCTATAGAAAACATTTGAAATGTTTTTTAAACATTTTCTATATAAAACAGAACAATTTTGAAGATGAAACATTTCCATCGAATAGTGTTTCAAAATTTTTCAAAAAATTTTGAAAATTTTTTTGAAAAATTTTAAAATAAAATTAATCAAAAATCGTTTTATTTTTTTGAAACTTCGAAAAATCTGAAATACAAAGAGAAAATTCTTGAATAAAGTGAAGAAAAATTAGTCTTAAATTTTTTCCCATTTTGAACCATAATTTTTAAATTCTAAAAATTGTTCAATAATTTTTTTTAAAAACAACATTAAGTATTTGATAATTTAAATAAACTATGCAACCTAACAATACAAATAAAAACCAAGGAAACCTGGAACATTTAAAAACCTCACTTTATTATAAACAAAAAATTTAGGAAAATTTTAGAAAATTTGTTTAAGATTTCAAAGAATTTCAATTTTCAAAGAATTTCAATTTTTTTAATCTTAAAGAAAAATTCTCTAAAATTGCCTTAAATTTCGACTAAATAAAGAAAAACCTTTAAAAACAGTACAAAACTTTAAGCTCATCTATTATATTTGTATATTTTATATAAAAATATAACAAATAATTTTAAAAAACATAGAATTTATATTTATCGACTTACAAACATATTTACACATTAATTAAAAAAAGTCATAACATTTTCTTAAAATTTTTTATTTAATTTTATTCTTTGTAAAATTTTTTTGTTAATATTGAAAAAAACATCATTATTGAAAATCCCTACATTAAACTCTCTATATTATTAAGTCATAAACATAACAAAATTACTTATACTTTAAACAAAATAATAATTGGATTACATCTAAAAATATTAAAACATTATTACTTTAAATAATTGGATGAACAAAAAAAAAGCAAACAATAAAAAATTTTAAAAACCAAAAAAATGCTATTTTTATTAAAAATTGTTTTAAACAAATTTGGCTTTAATATAAATAAAACAGATTTTCTTATGAATTTTCTTAAGAAAGTTCAAAGAAAATTTGTTTTATTTACAAAATTCCCACTAAATTTCCACTTTTGACCTCAAAATTTATTTCCCCTCAAAATTCTTTTTGTTTTGCCTAAACTGGCAACTCTTCTTTCAAAAATCACTCACTCTCACTTAAACACTCATCATTCTCATAAATTTACTCATCCCTAAACACTGTTAGAAATAATCGGGTATTATGGTATTATCGATCGTTATATAGATCACAATTTTTTGGATTGATTTCTTTTTTCAAAACTGTTAAAAGAAAAATTCACAAAAAAAATTGAAAATTGCAAAAAAAAAAAACGAAAAATAACATTGCATATGGGTGAGTTTTTCTATTTAAATTAACACGATTTCAACCAAAAAACCGTTCAATAAACCAACAAATTACCACCATCACGTACTACCACAACTACCAAATGAACTCCTAAAAACGATCGCATAAAAAAAGGGTAAAGTATTATTAATTATATTAACATATAACAACAATTTCTATTTTTAATATTATTATAATATATAAACATAACTTTTGGCTCATAATAGTTAAATTTGGATTCGCAAAATTAACGAATTTAAGTTTTAAGCCATCAAATAAAAATTTTGATCTAAAAAAATTCCAAATTTTTATCTAACAGAAAAAGACTAAACCAGAAGTGCTTGAAAAGGTGTTAAAAGAAGAATTAAGTAAGTGAATAATTTATATAAAAATTTTAAGAAAATAAATGATACCTCCAAAATTTCCACATAAAATTTTGAATCAAAATTCTTTTTAAAAAATTTTAGTATAAATTGAGGTGATAACATCCTAAAATTGTATATTCTAACATCTCCGATCTTTATCAATATTATATATTTGAGGTGTTCTTGAGGCCTCTTTAGATTTATAACTATTATATTCCGAATATTGCAAAATCCCAAAAATCCACAAAAGTTTTCCTTTCGGTAATAGGTATTCTAAAAAAGCACCGAGACTTAAGGAACTTTTTCGAAAACTATATACAAAAAATATATCAAGGAAAATTGCATTCAGCTATAAAAGAACATATATCTGAATGTTTTTTCTGAATCCCAATGAAAGCATAGGGTACCTTTAGCGGTATTGCAATTTGGGGTCTTATTGGGGCCTCTTTAGAATCATAATTATTATATTCCAAAAATTACAAAAGCCCAAAAATCCAGAAAAGATTTCCTTCTCCATAATAGAACTAATACATTTTGCCCCCTTTTAAAATATCACAATTTGCATATTCTAAAAGGTTCCCGGCGCTCGAAGAACTTTTCAGAAAATTCTATAAAAAATATCAACAAAAACTGCCTTTGGCTTAGGTTAACAAGTCTTAACTCGCAAAAAAATCGAAATATATTAAGAGTTGTCAACCTGTGACCGACGATATGTTCCTCTGAATCCCAATGGAAGTATAGATATTTCGGAAAGCGGTATTGCAATTAAACCATTTCATAGATAAGTGCTATCCACTTGTTTGGGGTCTTCTTGAGGCCTCTTTAAAATCATATTATCATATATCTTATCATATTATCTTCCAAAAATAGCAAAAGCCCGAAAATCCACAAAAGTTTTCCTTCTCTATAATAGAACTGATGATTCAAACTAATACACTTTGTCCCCTATTAGAATACCATAATTTAGATATTCTAAAAGGGCTCGAAGAACTTTTTAAAAAATTCTATAAAAAATATCAACAAAAATTGCCTTTAGCTATAAAAGAACATATACATATATCGTCGGTCACAGATTGACAACTCTTAACTCGCAAAGAAATCAAAATATGTTAAGAGTTGGCAACCCAGTGAAAGCATATTGCACCTTTAGCGATTTGTTGTCAATAGAAATTTCGAAAAATCCGCTAATATCGTGCATCAGCATATCAATAGAGAACTATACTTATGTTTGTTTCTTTAAATCTCATTGGAACATAGGACGTCTCTAGCTATTAAAAAATGTACTAATGTTCCTCTAAATCTCAATTTAGCATATAATGCATCTAGCAATTGTTTGTCGATAGAAATTTCGGAAAGCCGAGTTGCAAGCATACCATTTCATAGATTAGTGTATCCAATCGTGTATCCGCAAATTTGTGGAAATGCCTAGTTACCTAAGACATCATTAACTACCATTGACGAATCACAATTGTATACCATTGGGAGGTACTTTACTTTAGATCAAAGGCCAAGCATATTTTTGAAATCCATGAGCTGCGATCTTTGCGTAGGCCAAGTAGAGGAAAATCTTTTCCTCTATTCTAAATTTAGCTTTTTCATAGTAATTGTGTTTTTTCAGAAATGGGTCCGATGTCCTAACCCGTATTTTCTTCGTTCTTCCCGGGTGATACCACGAGGAGGTCAGTGTCCATAGTTGCGATAAAGGATAAACAAGGTAAGTCTGGACTTACCAAGTTAAGACCAATCAGAATCGTTGCCTGGAATCCAACATCTTCTACATCATCCATTGCGATTTACTTGAGATATAAATCCGGAATTAGTAATTTGCCTAGACAGTCGTATAGAGAAATTTTTCTGAATCAGTGTTCACAGTTGAGATGAAGGATAAGTCCAGACTTACCAAGTTAAGACCAATCAGAACCGTTGCTTGGAATCCAACATCTCCTACATCACCCATTACCATTGGGATTTACTTGAGATATAAATCCAGAATTAGTGATTTGCCTGGACAGTCCTATAGAGAAATTAAGTGTATGACAGTCAGAAACTTTCGGCACTTTGAGCACCTCTAAACGAGGAGGTCAGTGTCCATAGTTGCGATAAAGGATAAACAAGATAAGTCTGGACTTACCAAGTTAAGACCAATCAGAATCGTTGCCTGGAATCCAACATCTTCTACATCATCCATTGCGATTTACTTGAGATATAAATCCGGAATTAGTAATTTGCCTAGACAGTCGTATAGAGAAATTTTTCTGAATCAGTGTTCCCAGTTGAGATGAAGGATAGCCAAGATAAGTCCAGACTTACCAAGTTAAGACCAATCAGAACCGTTGCTTGGAATCCAACATCTCCTACATCACCCATTACCATTGGGATTTATTTGAGATATAAATCCAGAATTAGTGATTTGCCTAGACAGTCCTATAGAGAAATTAAGTGTATGACAGTCAGAAACTTTCGGCACTTTGAGCACATCTAAAGAAAGTCTCATGTCCCAAAATAAACTTGGGTTCATTATTTAGATTTCACGTATACCTTGAACTAGGGTTAATATTTTAGAATCAAGGTTTATTTGTCATTCCTGCCTTCAATTAATGGAATCTGATGACAAAATCTTAAGCCTCCGGCATGCTAAGATTATTGCCGAGCATATTTTAGAATTCCATGATCTTCGATCTTGGGTACATATTTGCAAGGTTTTCTTCTACTTGTTTCGACCAAAGTTTCGTTTAGCCTCGGGATCATTTTCGAAAACTTTTCTTGCTGGAGTATTTTACAACCAATGCAACCATATACATATATATTTATTCCTCTCACTCTTGCAAGGAGCATAGGCCCATAACAAGGTTGTCCCAACATACTCAATTTGCTGCTGAATGTTTGATCTATTTTATTTTAGGTTTAGTTTGGATAATTCAGTCACGACTTGACGCTTTCATGTAGATTCTGGTCTTTCGATACGACGGCAACCTTGGGGTTCCAATATATAACCTGCTTATTGATATCGTTTGGGGGTTTGCGCAATATGTACCCAATCCATGATCAATTTTTCCTAGAATCTTACTCACAAAATCTATACGAATAGGTTTAACTGGCTGTGCAACTATCCAAGTTTCAGCGACATATAATACCACAAATAGTAAAAGCGTTTCATATAATTTATCTCAAATATGAAAACGGATCTCCTCATGGTGTCACCTGAAAAACTTAGTTAACTCTCCTTAAAGTAATGAGTGAAAATATGTCGGGAGTTCTCCCATAAGAACTATAAAAATATGAGTTGGGGCTTCGGGTTAGTAACATTCGGAGAGTCCTACTGAAGACTATCAGGATTACGGTCTTTGTAGTTTCGAATGCTAGGCATAAAGCCCATACAATTCAAAAGACTTCCATTTTACTCCAAGATTTAGTGGATTATTCACTAATCCAAGACCTGAGAACCATATACAGAAAGTAAATTGGTGGTTTTATATCTAGATCCAATTGGTTCAAATTTAAAGCTAATGTGTCTTACTAATTCATTAGCTATCCCGATTTAGCAATGACCTGGCATCCATTAAAGTTTCTCTGACCTCTGGTAGGTAGAGCTACCCAGCATCTCCTAACTTGTTTTAATAAGCCCGTAAGGCTTTTAGTGCTAGCTGATATAACTGGTATCACCTGGGAAACTTCGTTAACTCCCTTAAAGTAGTGAATAAAAATGTGCCGGAATTTCTCTCATTAAATTCGAAAGACCGCCATATTGCTCGACTAATCCAAGACCTGAGAACCATGTGCAGAAAGCAAATTGTTGGTATCTATCTAGATCCAATTGGTTCAAATTCATCAGCTATCTCAAAGTTGCAATGACCTAGCATCAATCAATGTTTATCTGACCTCTGATAGGTTATCAGTAGAGCTACCCTTCATCTAATAAACAGCTTTTATGTGACACTAAGTCCCAGTTAGGGTTTTAGTGCTGACTGAATGTGAAGATAAATAGGCACTTTAATGTCCCAAGTTATTCTGTCAGAAATTAAATCTGTTGCCTTCAGTATCCAGAAGAATTTCAGCTTCGGAGACACTGCACTCACTCAAAACTCCTAAAGATCTCGTGATATCTTGTTATGAGAGGTACACTCGGAACCTAGGAAGTCTGTTAAGACTGCGTAATCGCTGTAGGTAGATATTCTTTCCTACCAATCAACCTTGTCACGTATTACGACTTCAATAGTTGAAAGTTTCAAGACAATCAATTCCGAAACATGTAAGTTATTCGAGTTAGAGCATTTTTTTTAATATCTCATGATATCTTGTTATGTGAGATACACTTCAAGGACGTCTGTAAAGACAGAGTAATCTCTATAGATATGCGGTCCAACCAATTGAACCTGTCAGGAATTATAACCTCAATAGTTGAAAGTTTCAGTACAATCAATTCCGAAACATGAGTTAAAACATTGTCTTCTTTTTTTGATATCTCGAGATATCTTGTTATGTGAGATACACTTCGAACCAAGAACATTGGTAAAGACCGTGTAATCTCTATAGTTACGAGGTCATACTAATTGTCTATGTCTGGAATTACGACCACAATAGTTCAAAGTTTTAGAACAATCTATTCCGAAACATGTACATAAGTTATTCGAGTTTGAGTCTCTTTTTAAAAAACCCCCGTGAAAATAAGATATGCGAGGTACACTCCGAACCATGGACATATGTAAAGCCCGAGAAAGCTCTATAAATATTCGATACAGTAATTGACCATGTCAGGAATTATAACCTCTATTCCGAAACATGTAAGTAATTCGAGTTGCCGCTCGTAATAGAAATACTCCTATCTTATCCAAAGCATCAATAAAGATTTTTTAACTATGTGAGATATCTTTCAAAGGCGCTATCTAAACATGAGCAGAGCCAAGTTCAAACCTAGAGTTATATTTAGCATTTTTCGACGATTTCTTTAAATGTAGAAAGAGGGAATAATGAAGACGATAAAAAAAACTTCTCGTCAATTGATGACTTTCACGTAATTTCAAATTTTTACTATGAATTATTAAAAACAAAAAAAAACGTATGAAATAAAGATTGAAAAATTTTCAGAAGAGTTTATTAAAACTTAAATTTATCTCTTAATATTTGTGGATTTTTGGGTAAGGAATATAATTTTAGAAGTGTCCAAAAAACACAGGATAAATCTTAAAAGCGATGAAAACATTTTTAGATACAATTTCAAAAATTTTTAAATTAAACTTGGAAATTTTTTTGACAAAACTTTGAAAAGATTTCCATTTAAAAATGTTTCTTAAGGATATAATTCAATTTAAATTTGTGTAGAATATTTTCCCATATAAAACTATGTATTTATGCTAAAAAATTTAAAAATTCAAATCTTATTCCAATATCCCTAATATTTTGTTCAGTGTAAAAATTTCATATTACACACGAAAGCTTTTTTACAAAAGCTCATGTGTGTTGCCAGATAGTTTGTTAGCCACAACAGTGGGTAAGGCGAACAGTTTGAGTACAAAATATATTTCAAATATTTTCCTATAAAAAATTTTATAACTAATTTCTAAAGAATTTATATAAGAATATTTAAGGAAAAATATTTTAAGAATTTTTTGTCGATAAATAAATAAATCAGTTATAAATGATTTAAATTTTTTCTTATACAAATTATTGAAATTCGGGCTTAAGTTTGTTAAGTGTTTTTAATAATTAATTAGAAATTTTGGAAAATTAAAGAAAAAAAAAAACACGGAAAATTGTTTTTTTCATACGAAATAGGACTTTTGAAGCACTTAGCGTCTTCTTCGAGGAGTTGTTAAATTATATCTTCAGTTTGAATTTATGAAGCTAGATCGAGCTCTACCATGTCCTGAACAAATCTTTATTCTGAAATTTTCTAATTAATTATTACAGAACTTAATTTCGAATTAACAAAAATTCAATAAATTTGTATGTTTTCTTTATTAGGTCTGTTCAGTACTTACAAGTTTCTTGTGGGAAATCTGAATCTTCTATAAAAAATTGGATTTTTAAATCTTTTATTTGATAATACTGAAATTAATTTCATAGGAGTTTGCAGATTTATTCAAAATCTGGAACAAGTAAAAAATTTTGTTAATTATATTCAAATTCTTCTTCAGTTATCCTTGACTCTCAGTGGAGCATAGGGCCTCGAAATAATCAAATAATATGCGAAAATTTTAACAAATTTTGATAGAAATTCTTTAAACTTTCAGAATAATTTTTAAATAATAAGCAAAAATTCAAATGAATTTTGGACAGAAATCATATAGAATTTTATAATTATTTTAAAATATTTTTGACTCTACTTAATCTTCAAAATCAAGACCCCTTTTCACTTACTGGTTTAGTCTTTACAATAGACCCATAACTATTTTTATTAAGTTCTTTATTAAAAAAAATATTTAAAACGATTTCCATTTAACTATAAACTCAGGTAAAGCAGTTTACACTTAGGGAAAAAATTTGAAGGTATAAAAAATACAAAAAGAAAGCACTTGAACATGATAAACTAACAGAAAAACCAACCAATAAAGCCACTTAATAGCCGAAAAGTAACACGTTAATAACATCCGTTGACTAAAAGTAGTTAAAGATAACTCCATTTGTTTAAACGTTTAACAAGAAAAATTTGAAAATATTCAACAGCAATTATGAAAAAACTAGAATTTCCGTCTTCATTACACAGTAACAAAAAACAAAATATAAATAAAATTACCAAGAAAATAATTTAAGATTTGAGAAAATCTTAAAAATATATTTAACAAAAAAACCAAGAAAATATAAATAAAATAATTTTTAATTAAATGTCTTAAATTAAACATAAAACGAAAAATATTTTTCCCCCCTCAAAGAAAAAAGGTAATTGATACAAGTTTTCCATTTAAAGAAAATACAAACAAATTATAAAGCAAAACCGACAATTCAAAAAAAAATAATTGACAAGAAATAATACCAGCCACAACAAAACAGTAACCGGATATAACCTTCAAAGAAAAATGGGCCATTAAGGCTTTCAAAGAGCCAAAGCTTGATGTTTGATTTCTTTCCGTTATTCAATCAGGATTTTTGTTGAAAACCAGAAAAAGTTACAACACAAGTCAGCAGCATTATTAAAGGGTTTCCTTAGGAAAATTTTCGGGAGAGTAAGAAAAGTTTCTTTTGGAATCCCTTAAAACTGATATAATAAATAAAGTAATATATTCAAAACTTATGTATATAACAGGCAATTTAAGAAAAAAACTCAATTCATATAATCATTAATTATTATATTATCATTCTATTTATAATTAAAAATACACCATTAAACAAAAACCAAATATCACTGAATCAAAAATTAAATGAATTAAGGATTTTTCTTTAACAATTTTTTAAAAGTTGTTAATTTTCCTTAAAAAAAACAATTCAAAGTACAAATTATGATCTAATCATTTCAAAAACAGAGTTAGAGGCATTTTCCCTTTTCCAGAAAGTGACATTACCCAAGTAAGGTCCTTAAAAATGCATATATATCAAGCAATTTAAAAAATATAAAACTTTTGGCTTTTGAATACCAGATTTCTGAAAATTCCAAAAATAATACATATAACAAAAAAAACTCTTAAAATTAAAATCTTTTAGTTTATTAAACATCCTAAGTTTTAAATAAATAAAAAAAAGGTCTGATCACAATAAATTGCTTAAGCAAAACTGCCATTTCTTCCTTCCGAAGAAATGGCCTGAAACAACAAAATCTTTAAATAAAAATTCAAAAAAGCAGTTTTGGAAAAAATAATATATAAAAAAATCAAATTTTTAAAAATTCACTTTTTGACAAAAAGTTTGGAGCTAAAGAAGTAAAACCATATTAAAATAACTATAAATACCAATAAAACAATTGCGTTTTTTTAGTAGCAAAACGCGATTCAAAATTTTTTCTAAAAAAAAAAAAATTCTACCAAAAAAACAATTTCGGCTTAAAGAAAACAAAATTAACGTTTTGAAAAATTTGGCTTTAAAAAGAAAAATACCAAAAATGAAATTCTCAAATGAATAAAAATAAAATTTTTATCACTTATTTGGACGCAAAAAAATTTTAACGAAAAAAAAATGTAATCACGCCCAGAATTCTTTTCCCCAAAATGAAAAGAATAAATAACATCATTATAAAAATAAAAATCGTATTAATATTTTTTTAATTTTTAAATGCAATAGTAGAATTATGATTAATATTCCTCGACACAAAAAAATCATAATTCTAACAAGGTTTTTGTTTAAAGAAAATTATTAAATTTTTGACATTTTATTTTGAAAAAAAATATCAATTTAAACATCCTAAGTTCGTAAAGTTTTTAAAAAAAATTTTTGTTTAAAAATAATAACCAGAAAAATAAATATTTCAAACAAAACCAACACCACATCTAGAAACAGAAAATAACTATTAATTTGTTACACTTTCATTTTGTTCAGTGTAAGGAGAAAGCTTTTATTCATTTCTAAAGGAAATGTAGCTTTTTTCTCTCCTGACTTAACACAACACCCTCCTGTAGTTTATTAAAGCTTTACGAAAGCTTTTAAACGTTAAACTTAAATTTTGAAGATTTAGTGTTGCCATATGTTTTAGCTTAGACAATTCCCAAATTCCATAATTAATATTTATGTATTAAAATATGACAAAAATGGATTCTTGTGGGTCATTTGAGTGTCGTTGAAGCAGATTTCTAATACCTTCTGAAAATGTATATCATTTTTGTAAATCATTAAACCCCGAATAGCTTTAGAAGTTTAAAATTTGAATTAAAACCGACGTTTTCCAAATTAAATCAATTAATTCTCATGTATTCGTTTTTAAGAAAAATTTTATGACTTTCAGAAAAACTTTTTAATTTCTATCAGCTCTTAGTATTTAAAAGTCTTATAGAAATCTTATAAGATTTTGACCAGAAAAACCCAATTTCTTTTCGGAAATAAATATTTTGTGAGATTAGAAAAAATTCTTAAAAGAAGCCACTTTCTTTGCTCAAAAATGAATTAAGTCAAATGAGACTAATTTTTATCCCATAGAAGAGCATTCGAAGATTTTTCTTTAAATTCATGGAAATCTGTAAATTTTTTTTATCAATATCGTTAAATCGTTTTTTTGAAAATCTTGTACAGCTTTTGAGAATTTAAATCAGTTACTCTTGAAACGATTTGTTATGATCGCAAAATCCAAAAAGACGTAACTCATCTGTAAAGAAGAATTCCATTCTTTACTCCATTTAACGGCTTTATACCGATACAATTAAATAGAGACCAAGCCCAATTTATACCTCAACTAATATTCCGAGTCAAAAAATTCCAAAGAAAAGGTTATAATTCTAGAACAAAAGCTTCTTCTTTCTGCTTTGAAAACCATATATGGCTTCCTTGAAGTTGTATTTAGGTGCTTTTTACGAACGGAAAATTATTGATTTCTTTACGCCAGTTGATACTCAGTCTTGATGTTCTTAAATGATATCAGAAATCAGAGTTTAATAGTCTAAACTGAGGCTAAATTTCTCAATTATTGATGAATCTCCATCCAGTTTTTTCCCCCAGAGACACTCTTTTCTTGGCTTCTCGCCAGTTTCAGATACATTCTTTGCTTAGCAGTAAGAGTTTAAAGACAAGATTCCTTAAAAGTCTTTAACAGTTCCTATTATTCTTTAAGAAAAAAATTGGTATTTCAGGCTTTTAGGTTATGAGGACCAATGATGATAGTCAAAATGATGTTGGAATAAATGGTGTCATCTGCCTCCCAAAGAGTCAAAATTTGGAAAAGAAAAACTAAAAAATTTTCAATACAAATTTTTGCATAGAACAATTTTCCATCTAAACTTTTTGACATAGAAAAATTTTTATTTTTATTTTTTTTTATCGAAAATTTTCTCATATAAAATTTTTTATGAAGAAGGATTCTACATATAAAATTTTTTGAATAGAAAAATTTTCCATCTAAACTTTTTTGTATAGAAAAATTTTCTTATTAAATTTTTTGTATAGAAGAATTTTTAACATAAAATGTTTTGTATAGAGAAATTTTCAATATAAATTTTTTTGTAAATGTAAAATTTTTTGTATGGAAAATTTTCCAATATTTTTGTACTCCATTTAAAGTTTTTTGTAAAGGATTTTTCATATCAAATTTTTTGATTAGAAAAATTTTCCATCTAAACTTTTTTGTGTAGAAAAATTTTCTACATTAAATTTTTTTGCATAAAAAAATTTTCCATATAAAGTTGTTTGTATAGAAAATTTTTCAATATAAAATTTTTGGTATAGAAAAATGTTTAATATAAAATTTTTTGTATAGAAAATTTTTCGAAATAAAATTTTTTGTATAGAAAAATGTTCAACTTAAAATTTTTTATATAGAAAATTTTTCGTATAGAAAAACTTTAAATGAAAATTTGTGCAATAGAAAAATTTTTAATGATTTTTTTGAAAAAATATACCGATTTTTTGCAAAAATATTCCGGCAACCCTGGATCGAGTTTACAAGTCTTTTAGTAGTTTTTCTAATATTGTCACTACATAGGGGACATATGGCCAATACTTATTCCTAAAAAAATGTAATTTGGTAATTAAATTACCATTAGAATTTTAAATTTTAGAATTTTCTTCAAATCCTTACCAAATTTTTTAGAAAATATTGAAATCATATTTTCATGAAGATATTGAATTTTCCTTCCAATATTTCTTAACAAATTAATAGTTATTTTGCAATAAAAACTCAATTTTGGCTTCTAAATTCTAAAACAAAAACAACCCAATTGATATATATCCATTATATAGAAGAAAAAATCAAACCAACAACAAAAAAGTTGCATTAAATAACAACCAATCAACAAACCTCCAAAAAAAATATATAACAAATTCTATATAAAAAAAGAAACCAAAAATGAAACAAACAAACAACAAAATACTCAAAAAACAAACAAAAACCAAATGCCAATTTTTGAATTTATTTCATACAAACAATAGCCAGGGAAACATTCGCAACTCGAATGTGATATTTTTTATTTTAAAAACCAACAAATACAACAATAAAAGTATTTTTTATTATATATACAAAATATTTGAGTTATTTAAAACCAAAAAACAGACAATACCTAAAAAAATTTAAAGGGTCTAGAAAAAAAGCTTCTAAAGTTTTTTTTAAAGATCTATAAAAAAGGTTGTCTTTAAAATTTAAAATAAATAAAAATTTTTAGTTAAATTGTTAAACATCCTAAGTTCAAACGTTTTTCTCTTAAAACTAAAGAATTAAATAAAATAATAAAATATTTAAAACATTTTTATTTTGAAGGATTTTAAACCATTTTTTAAGTTTTTAAGGTTTTGAAAGAAAATAGTTTAAGTTGAAATTTAAATTTAAACTATTTTGGTTTAAAACCACAACGAAACCAGTTAATTTGCAATAGTCAATAAATGCTTTTGGATCCTAATTTAAGGGTCCCGAGGTATTTAATATAAAAAACCGGAATAATTTATAGTACAATTTTTATATACGAAACAAATAAATAATAAAAAAAGAAAACCCAAAATAAAATTTTTATAGTAAAATACCATAAAAAAAAATTTAACAAAAAAAAAAGTAAAACAAATATTTTTATATTAAATTAATATAAAAATTATTAACGAGTTTTAATAAATAAAAAAATAAATAAATGAATTTAAATAAAAAAATTTTGAAAATTTAGTTTATATTAAAAAATTTATTTAAAGAAAATTTTCTTTGAAGAAATTTTTAAATTTGAACAAAATTTTCAAAATTTTGAAAAAATCAATTTTTGAGTTTCATTTTAAAGTTTATTTTTAGTTTCTTATTAAAAACCACACAATTTTTTATGATTTCTTTTTAATTTTTTTTTAAGAAAAAAAATTTAATTAAAAATTTATGAAAAGAATTAAAGAATTTTAAAGAAAGACAAATTTTGGGTATAAAAAATTAAAAAAATTAAACAAAGAATCATATCATTTTAACGAAAATTTAAAGAGTCTTTCTAAAAAATAAGTGATAAAAACATTTTAATATTAACTTAATTCTGTTTTCAATTAATAATTTTTTTAAAAATGAATTATTTAAAAAATGAGTAAAAAAAGAGTTTAGTCGGTCAGGCCCGACCTTATGATATCCTACACCATTAAATGTGTTTTTTTTGAATTAAAAAGCTTATTTTCAAGACATAGAGGAATTAAAGCGTAGTTCAATTTTATCTTCCTAAAGAAATTTCTGAAGACTTGGACAATACTTCTAATAAATTTCATAAAAATATATTAAAATTTGTGGCCAAATCGTAATTTTGGAAAGTCAGACCTATGAGATTAACCCGAAATATTGAAACCGATTGATCCAATATCTGATAGCGATATGACAGACCCATGAAAGGTACCCGAAACATTGAAACCGATTAAGTCAATATCCTTTAGCGATGGTACCACTACGAAAGCTAATATCTGTACCAAATTTTGATCTAAATATCCAACAATTACTGGCTTTACTTTGAAATCAAGTTAAGATGGAGACTTAGACAGTACTTCTAATAAATTTCATAAAAATATATTAAAATTTGTGGCCAAATCATAATTTTGGAAAGTCAGACCTATGAGAGGTACCCGAAATATTGAAACCGATTGAGCCAATATCTGATAGCGATATGACAGACCCATGACAGGTACCCGAAATATTGAAACCGATTAAGCCAATATCCTTTAGCGATGGTACCACTACGAAAGCTAATATCTGTACCAAATTTTGATCTAAATATCAAAAATTACTAGCTTTACTTTGAAATCAAGTTTATATGGACTTCAAGCCAGCCATAGAAGACAATATTTTTTATGAATTTCATAAAAATATATTAAAATTTGTGGCCAAATTGTAATTTTGGTATATCAGACCTATGAGAGGTACCCGAAATATTGAAACTGATTAAGACAATATCCGATAGCTATATGACAGACCTATGACAGATACCCGAAATATTGGACCCGACTAAGCCAATACCCTTTAGCGATGTCCCACTATAAAGCAAATATCTGTACCAAATTTTGATCCAAATATCCAAAGATAACTACTAGCTTTACTTCGAAACCAAGTTAACATGGACCTCAAGCCAGCCAGACTGACGAATGCCCATCGTTAAATCGTTTCAGAAAATGATTCTAAGTCGATCGTTATACTTGAATATGGGTCTCATACCTTAATTTCTAGGCATTACAAACATCGGAACAAACCTATTACACCCTTTTCAATTTTGATGGTGTAGGGTATAACAACAACAATTAAAAAAATTGCGTCATTTATTATAAAAACGTAAAAAATAAGAGAAAATTTAAATAAAAGTTAAGTTTTGTTTGAAAAAAGAAAAGATCTTAAGATTTTGAAAAAAAGGAATCAAATTTTTATTTGAATTTTTACAAAAAATGTTGCCTAAATTTTATAAAATATGGCAGCATTAAACAAACCTTTTATAACAACTTTTAAGTTTCATTATGAGAAAAAGCTTTAGTTTAACTCAAAAGGCAAATAGAGAGAGAGAGAGAGAGAGTAAAAGCGAGATAAGAAAGAGAAAAAGCTTTAATGAAAATAAGGCCAGATGTTGATAAACCCAAGAGTTTGAATTTAACTGCCTGGCATACGAAAAAAACTTTTGGTTACCACATACACTTAGAAAAATTACCATAGTCATTATAGTTTTTCCTTAATTGAAGGAAAACTATAATAAACCATAAATATATATAAAACAAAAATAAAACAGCAATAGCCCAGTGATTTATATTTTTTAATTTAACAAAAAGTGTGTATTTTTGAATTCTTCCCTGAAATGACAAAAGGGGAATAATTAAAATACACCGTCAGAAATAACTTAGTACAAATAAAAAACTGCAAAATAATTGGCATAAAAATGAATCTTATGTTTTATTACAATTAATATAACAAACGTATAAAAGGCTTTAAAATTAAAGAAAAACAAACTCTTGGTTTTTGAAAAAAAGGAGCTTAAAATCTAGACAATTAAATCAAAAAAATTAAATCTCTAGCCTAGAAAAAAATTTTAGAAATCTATATTAACATAACTAAAAAAAAGCCATAGTAAACGAATTTATTATATATAATAAAAATTAAAAAAAACAAACAACAATAGCCCAATTGAATTTTATAACTATAACAATTTATTTTTGAAAAAATTCCCTTTTTTCCTTAAGATTTTTTTCTTAACCCACAAAAAAAAACTTAACTTTTATGCAAATTTTTTATTCAAAAAATTAAAACAATTTGCTTAAAATCATTAACATCCAATTGAAAATAAAACCAAGCAAACGAAAAACGCAATTTACTCCAAGATTTTTATGAGATGAAAAAAAACAACGAGTAACTTGTTATAATTTCCTTAATACAACAAATAATTTTTTTCAAATTTTTTACTTAAACATAATTAAAAAAAAAACTTAAAAAATTATATTAAAAATATAATTGTTTAAAGAAAAAAAACTCTAAAAACAAAAACTTTTTAAAATATATAAAAAAACATAAAAAAATAAACAGAGACTGCAAACAAATGTGATCAGATATTTTAATATATATAGGTTTATAATACGAATACCACAAAAAAAAACAAAGAAAACTAAAAAAAATATATATATTTAAACTAAATAAAAAACAAAAAACAAAGTAATAATAAGTTTAAAAAAAATCAAAAAAAAAACACTTAAAATTTAATAATAAAACATTTAAAAAAAAAAAAGAATAAACGAAGAAAAAACCTACCAGCCATTTTTTAAAATATTAACATATAACAACACAAAAAAGCCTTAGGTATTTTATATTTTACAATAGTCTATATATAAATATATATACAAAAAATATATATATATAAAAAAACAATAAATTAAAAAAAACAATCATTAAAGCCAATTCATTTGCAATAGACCAAGGAACCTATGTGCCTTTTTTTAAGAAACTGGAAAAATGGTTAGGGTTCCAAAAACCAGGGTTTTTTGTTATTTTCTTAATAAAACTTTTTTTTTCAAAGGAAATTATTAATACTACAACAACAACTACAAAAAACAAAACTCATCTTTAAACTGCTGCCATACATTTTAAAGTTTAATAATTTCCTTTTCAAAAAAAATTGTATTTTTGAAAATAACAAGAAAAATGTTACCAAGTTTTATGTTAAAAGAAAAATTTTATAGTTTTTCAATTTTTAAGCCAACAACAACAAATTTTAGTTAAAATTTTTAAATAACAACAAAATGTTTTATTTAGTTAATATTTTTTTATTATGAGAGCAAAATGAGAGCAACATCTAAATGATATGTTAATATTTTTTTCAAAGTAATTGGGTGGGAGGGCTGAAGTATATAGAAATTTTGTGAATGAAAAGAGAAAATTTAGAACCCTCAAATAATTTTAAAAAATTTTAAAAATCAAAAAGAACATAATTTAAAAAATGGCTTAAATTTGTAAAATTTCAATTTTTTTAAAAAAGTATTTCAAGGAAAATAATTTTTCTGCCAGTGTATTTTATGTTGGATTTTGAAAAACTAAACTTTAATAAAATTTTAATATTGCAAAGTTTTTTTTCTAATATTTAAAAATTCCAATAAGAATTCAAAAATGTATGATTTAAGAAAATATTCTAAGATCAAAATTTTAATAATGAAATTTTTGTAATATACATTTTTTTAATAGAAAATCAGTTTTCTTTAAAAAACTTTACGATCATCTAATTTTTTTACAAAAAAATTTTTCAGAAAAAAGCTTAAATTTGAAAAGAATTTAAATTTTTGTCTCAAATTTTCTTGTAATTAAATTCATTTTAATAAAATATTAAAATTTTGAAAGCTTTAAATCAATCTAAATAATAACAAAATTGAAAATTCTATAAAGAATACAAAAAAATTGGATTTAAAATTTTTAATACACAAATTTTGATTTAAGAAAATTTGTTAATATTAAATTTTCCTATAAATAGCATTAAAAAAATCCTAATATTCTAAAACTTTTCTAATAATGAAAAATTCCAATGAGAATTCAAAAATATATAATTAAAGAAAATTTTCTAAAATCAAAAAATTAAGAAAGTTTTATAATAAAAACTTTTTTTTTTAATTTTAATATAAACTTTTTTTAAGGAAAGTTTGAATTCAAAATTTTTTAATACATAAATTTTGATTAAAGAAAATTTCTTATAAATAACTTTAACAAAATCCTAATAATGAAAAATTCCTATGGGAATTGAAATATATGTGATTAAAGAAAATTTTCTAAAATCAAAAAATTAAGAAAGTTTTATAATAAAAACTTTTTTTAAAGAAAGTTTGAACTCCAGATTTGTTAATACATAAATTTTGATTAAAAGAAAATTTGTTAACATTAAATTTTCCTATAAACAACTTTAAAAAAATCCTAATGTTCCAACACTTTTCTAATATTGAAAAATTTTAAAAATTTTAATATTGAAAAACTTTTCTAATATTAAAAAAATTCCATTGAGAACTCAAAAATGTATGATTAAAGAAAATATTATAAAATCAAAAAATAACGAAAATTTTGTAATATAAACTTTTCTTCATAGAAAAAAGATTCAAAATTTTTGGGATAAATAAAATTTTTTGTTTCAATTTCTTAAAATGCTAATTTTCTGATATTTAAATTCTTTCTAAAACGATTTAATATTGATGACTATTAAAAAATTCGTAAGAACTTTCGAAAATTTTGAATTGAAAAAAAGTTTTCAATATCAAATTTTGAATTAAAATTTTCTTAATATATAAATTTTTATTAAAGAAAATATTTTAAATTAAAATTTTCCCATAATCGACTTAAAAAAGATTTTAATATTGAAAAACTTTTTTAGTATTGAAAAACTTCAATGAGAATTTGTAAATAAATGATTATAGAAAATTCTCTAAAACTAAAAATTTTTTTAATAGAAAATTTTCTTATGAAGATTCAAAATTTTTGGGATAAGTAAAATTTCTTTTAAAAATTGTTTCTTTAAAGCTAATTTTCTGATATTCAAATTCTTTTGAAAAGGACTTTAATATTAAGGAATTTTGAAAAAATCGTATGAACTTTAGAAAATTTTTATTAGAAAAAATTTATATTACAAACATTTTTAATCGTAATAAGAAATTACAAGCTAATTTTGTGATATTCAAGTTCTTTTAAATAAAATATTTGAAATTGCGGAATATTGAAAAATTCGTATGAATTCTATGATATTAATATCAAAATTTGAATTCAAAATTTTTCAATACATAAATTTTCAACCTTAAATTTCCCCATAATCAACTTTAAAAAATATTAATATTGGAAAATTTTTCTAATATTGAAAAAATCCAATGTGAATTAAAAAAATTAACGATTAATGAAAATTTTCTTAAATTAAAAAACGAAATACAAATTTTTCTTATGAAGATTCAAAATTTTTGGGATAGGTAAGATTTCTTATAAGAAATTTTTCTAAAAAGCTAATTTTCTTTTATTCAAATTAGAAAAATTGAAAATTTTCTTATGAAGATTCAACATGTGAAATTTCTTGTATGAAATTTTAACAAAAGCCTTTTTCCCAAAGGTCAAATTTTTTTATATTAAGAAATTCTTATGAAATTTCGAAAATTTTGAATTGAAGAAATTTTTTTAATATCAATATTTGAATTAAAAAAAAATTAATATTCAAGAATTTAAAATGAAGGAATATTAAAAAATTTCAAAAATTTTAATAACAAAATTTGCTTAAAATATATTTTTTTATTAATCAAGAAATGAAGTTCGATATAACAAAATTATTATTTCAAAACTCTTTTGAAATTTGCAAAACCTATTTTTCAAAAGTTGTCTCTTTTCATATAAATTATACAAGAAAACTCCCCCCCCCCCCCCCCAGAATTTTAACACTCAAACAAAAAACTTTTAGAAAAACTTTTCAAAAAAACAAACAACCAAAAAAACAAAAAAACCTACATAAATATTAAACAATAAAAAATGTTTAAATATTTAAAATAAATAAAACTATAATTTTATGATTTCGATTATTTTTAGTTTAAAAACCAACAAAAACAATTGGATAAGTTTTATAAAAATTTTTATTTAACAAAGTTATTACAAAACAAAATTAAACAATAAACCTAAGTTGTCAACAATAGTGCCAGTAATATTTTTAATAATAAATAAAAATATATATAAAAAAAAAATAAGAAAACAAAACAAAAAATTTAATCAATAAACAAAACACTTCATATTAAAAATAATAAAGAGCAGAAAAATAAAAATAATGCAACAGAAAATGCCTAAATCCTCAAAAAATTTGTACTGAAAATTTAAAACTTTTTTAAAATTGTTAAAAAAAAATCCTTAGAAAAAAACCATAACTCTTAAAAAAAACCCCAGCTACATATTATAAAATAATATATGAAAAAATTTATAAAAAAAAAACTTAGACATAATTTTAAGTATATAAATTAATTAATAAACTTTACATATATAGAAATATTTAAGCAGCTTTTTTAAATGTAAGATTAACTAAAACCATAAAAAGTCAAAAAACCAAGAAAATCTTTTACTAAATTTAATATTAAAATAAAGAAAAGAATAAGGAAAAAAACAAAATAAATCATAAATATCATAAATTTGTACTATGTTTTAAATAATAACACTGATAAAAAAAAACCAAACCCCCCATAATTTATATAAATTATCAATAGTTAATTAACAGCTAAAATTTGAAAATATATTTCAATTTTAACAAACAAAAATTTTCTTTTAAATGGAAAGCTTTTATTGAAGACTTTTTTAACTGATTAAAAAAACTCAAAAACTCATATACCAATTCAAACCAAACAAAAAAAAAGTAATAATCTAATATACTTATATCAAGTATAGCAAATAATTAATATTTTTTTTTATTTTTTACCAAAATAAAAGAAAAAATACATAACCTTTCCCATACTAAACCCATAAACCCCCAAGAAAAACAATTACCAACATCAACAACAAACAGAAATTTTGAATACACAAAAATTAAGGTTTACATCAAACTGAACTAAAAACAAATTTATCAAACTTTATAAACCATAATTTTATATGTATAAGCCATAAAATACTAAAAACAAGAAGTAAAAAAAAATAATTATCAAACAATAAATTCATTTCTTTAAGTTATTTTATTTAATTGTTTTCAGGAAATAATAAGATTTTATTTTAACTTTATTAAATCATTCAAAAAAACACACATTTCTTATATACTTTAAAAATTATAACAATTTGAAAACTGCTATATAGTATAAAAAAAATATTTGTTGAGAATTATGGCCAAACAATTTTGTTAAGTGTAGTAAAAAACCTGTAAAAATAAGATGGCAACACTTTGCTGCTAAAGAAAGCTTTTAAATGGTTATTTTAAAGCTTTTAACTACAGCAACAGAGAAGGAATAAAATACGGAGAGTTTACCTTCCAGCAAAAAGCTTTTCTATAACTGCCAGTTTAAAGCTTTTAATACAGTGGTTAAGAATGGATAAAATTCAAAAAAGATTTTAAATTAGTCGTTATTAATTTTAGCAACTAATATTAAAGGTATTCACTTAGTCTCTTATTATTGTTATCTCAGTTGTATTGTTTTAAGTCATTACTTAAAAAAAGCTGAAAAAAACTTTGGTTTTCAACTTTTAAACATTTATTATGTTTTTGATTGTTTAAAAATGAAAACAATCTGTATTAAGCTTTTTTAAGATACTAGAGCAAGACGATTTATTACAATAGGACCCCTAGTGAATACCCTAATTATTAGTTACTGCAATTATAAACCACTTTTATGCTATTTTTGTATACAAAATATAAAATAATATTAAAATTTCTGTAACTTGATGAGATCAACTTCAACCCAATGAAAGTAGGTTAAGCAGGTGGATGACAAAAAATAGAGTCCGCGTCACTTGAGTCCCGGAAAGTGGTTTCTTTGTGTTATCCGCAGAGCAGAAAAAGTAAAATATTCCTTACTACCAAACAAGTAAGAAAAGCTATAATCGGTCAAGCCCGACTATAGCTAAGGGCTTATATGGTAGATAGGGTCAATTGCAGATCGATTGTTATTAAATTTCGGTTATCGGTTAACACAGGCAAAATATTTATCTGTGCAAAGTCTTAGTAAATAAATGCAATTATCTTTAGATTCTTAAGCATTTTTGTGTTTTTTTCTGGGTATTTAAAAGACTTTTGAGAATGTGTCTTATATGAGAGGTATAGTCAAATATGGTCCAATTTCTACAAAATTGAATACACTAATTTAGATAGAGCCAGACAGACATCGTGATTCTAAGTTGATCGGTATACTAAAAGATGGGTCTCAGACCAATATTTCTATGCGTTAGAAGCAACCAGATGCAACAATAAATGAGCCTATCTTACAAGTGTTGAAATTCGAGACCTCTGATAAATCGTGCAGAAACGGGTAGCTCAGATGGACTGGACAGTGACACAGGAGATGAGTGACAGTTTCGTCCTCCTCAATGTTTTGACAACTTACACATGGGTCATTACTTTGAAGATTAAGTCTTCTAACATATAATACTATTATGTAGTGAGTGCCCTTTAAGGATTAATATAAGAGTGCGTAGTCTATGGTGAGGTAGTGAGACCAAGATTGCAGAACGCTTTGTCGTAAGTTGACAAAGTTTGTCTTAAGGTTGTTGTTTCTGTTGACCAGGTAATCTGCGCGGACCTTAATAGAAACAGCTTAATGAGCAATTTACATGCTGATAGCGATATACCTATATACGAGCCAATATCCTCCTGACTGAGGAGAGCTCCTAGGTTTGTAAAATTATCGGCAAATAGTGTTATCCGGTATATTGTTGTGGCTACGTACCGAAGAATGTCTCGCTATATCATGTAGGGATACCCGGCATTCCCGTGTAAGAACGGATTTCGCGAAGACCGAATAGGATGTCGCAAATACCGAATATGATGTCGCAAAGACCGAAGAGAGTGAATTGCGGCAAGACTTTCCGTATTAAAAGGAATAGCTCTGTAGAATATTCGATGGTACCCTAGCAATATACTCGCCCGATGGTTAAAAATTCAGCCTGTACAGTTTTGGGAGCTTGAAATAGATTTTCGTCCCAAGTAGTGGGATTTGGATCCATCCGTATATATATAAAGGGTGTCAACTCTAGAGTCGAATTAGATACCAGAGATATCTACGGTGAAGGAGCGGTTGAAGAATTGGGTGAAAATGCAGTAGTCGGGGATAGTTTTTGGGAATAGTTCCGAGTTTACACAAAAAAGTGGAATGACAGCCATTAGGTTAAGCGTTGTTCTCCTTCTCACGTAATACTTAACCTACTGGCTGAGCTAAGGGCTACGTTTTGACCCATTAGCTCTGCCCGAAGCCAGTTTAGCATAGTAAAGAATGCTTTTGAAGGCGTATTTCCAATAGTTCCAGTAATCATTAGAGCAGAGGATCTGAGGATTTTAACAAATGATCCTCGCTGATTAGAATTACAATGAAAGTATATTTAGGTCAATTTGATACTATTAGAGACAATATCATACTATTAGAACCAATTTTTTGGACAATTTGTATCATTTATAAAAGTATTTAATTTCAAAATACTGGATTCAAAACGACTCTTATACTCTCAGATTCTCTTAAAGCCGATTATTTAATGATCGAATCAAATCAATTGAACTCAGTTGGATACTGCGAGAAATAATTGAAATATATTGGAGTTGATTAGAGTCAATTACATTAACTCAAATAAATTTTCATCGATCAAATACAAGGAAGACAATTGGTCTGAACTAGTTCTCCAATTTTTTAGGCCTAGCTTTGTGGGAAGATTTCTTTTAGCATGGTCTTTCCATCGAAGTTTCGTTTTAATAGCAGCCAAAAACGTCATCTAAAAATCAATTTAATGTTATGATTATAATTCTACTTTCTTGATGTTTATTAGAGTCCACTTGATTGACTCTTTATAAATCAAATCATCTTGTCGATTTGATTATTTTCCAAGAAATTACAACAATTTTAATCGTTTTGATTTTTTTAATCGTCTTTATTAGAAGTATCTTCTGATAATAAAATACTTTGTTTAAGCCAATTTAATTCAAGAATCGTTTTAGGGAAATTTAACTTGGAGTCAATGTGACTCGGTTTTAGACAATTTGACTTGGTTTGCCATTAATACTCGGTTTAGTCCACTTTCAAGATTGACGAATTTCATATGATCCAAATTATATTGACGACGAAACTTTAAAAAGCAAATATGACTCCTTAGGCGAATATACTATACGCCCAAAAATTATTTATCTGCAGGATATAAGAAAAATTTAATCATCTATCTCAATAAAATATATATCTTTAGCACGTATAAAGAATGTTTTGTATTAAAAGCTACTTAAGAACTAACACTTAGGAAACACGACATAAGCCTAGAAAACGATTTAAAATAGCTCGAAAAGCTTATTTTTAGAAAGTATTTCAATTTTATGAAAATATGATAACATGTCTATAAAAATTTATATTTTTACACTTAAAACCCAGAAATAACCCACAAAAATTTTAAGCCATAATTCTAAACAAATTATTTTAAAAGATATTAACAAAAAAACATCTAAATAAATATTAAAAAAAAAAACAAGAAATTAAATCCTAAATAAATAAAAATTTGGCAAAAAATATTTTTTGGTTTCGAAAAAAAAAAAATAAATAAAAACAAAAATTAAAAACAATAACATAGAATGCACAAATATAAAAATAAATTTAAATTTTTGTTAAAATTAAATGATTTAAATAAAACAATTTTAAACAAATTGGCCTATATTTTGAAAAATATATTTAAAGAAAAAAGGGAAAACTTGAGGTGTAATAATAAAAAAAGTTTCGATCTAAAACTTTTCGGCTTAATAACATTATAAAAATATTAAAAGAAAAACTTTTGGCTATAAAACAAACTTGAGTTTACTAAAATTAACTAAATAAAGCCTTTGACTCAAAGCCCTACAAAATCAGGGTTCAGTTTTTCAAAAAAAAAAACCTAAGCAAAGGCTTTTCCCAAACCATTTGAATAAAATTGAAGAAAACAATGTTTCGGTCAAACAATTTTGGACTAAACATTTTGGATAAACTATTTAAACACATTAAAATGAAATGAAGGTAAAGATATTAATTTAACTTAAGAAAATCTAAGAGTTTTTCTCAAGAAATTTCCATTAGTTTTTAAAAACAAAAGAAAAATAAAAGGGTTTTTTAAAAAAAATTTTAGGTTTAAGAAAAACAAAAATTATTGTAAAAATTATATAAAACTTAAAAAAACACTTTCGGTAATGTTCCTATATATAATTAAATTAACAACCAAAAACAAAAAAATTATTAAAATTTAGGCTAAAAATTATTAAAAAAAATATTTGGGTATTCAAATTTAGAAAAAAAACCTTTTATTTTTTTAAATTAAAAACAAAAATGGTAATTCTTTTGAAAAACTTTTAGAAATTTCTGTTATAAATTTATTAAAAACTACTCTAAGAAAATAAAAACAAAAATTTATAATTTACAGGCAGCATTTTTGTAAAAAATAAAGAAATTTTTTTCTAAGTTAATTCAAAATAAAAAAAATCTTATTCAAAATAAAAAAAAAACATTTCGGCAATAACTCCAAGAATTTAAAAAAAAAAATTTGTTTTAATTTTAATTTTCTAAAACTTGAGTTACAATTTTAATTTCAATTATTTCCAAAAACAAAAATTGTACTTGAAAATAAAAAAACGCGTTTTAAAACTAACAAAGAAAAAAATGACTAGACAAAATTCAAAAACTCCAAGGAAATTTCGCAACAAAATTAAACATTTTGGATCAAGAAAAATTAAAAATTTTTGAACAAAAACAAAAAAAAAATACTTTGACAAAAAACAAAACTAAAACTCTCGGCCATGTTTGGATAATTTTCTCTCGGTGTAAGTCCAGGACAAAAAAAAAAATACTCAAAATCTCAAAAAACAACAAAATTACAAAATTTTTAACAAAATTTATAAAACACAAAAAAAAAATTAAAACAAAATTTTGGAATTTTTGGCATTAAAAACAACAACAACAACCACATGAATAATAACATCAAAAATTTAAGAACAAAATCTAGAAAAAGTGAGTTGAATAAAAGTGGAATAAAATAATTAAATAAATTAAATATCACTAAAAAAAGTACAAGCTTATTTTAAGCACCTTCGCGCCTTATCTTTAAGATTAAAAAATTTAAAAAACCAAAAAAAAAAACTTTAAAAAAATAAAACAACAAATCATTATAATAAAGAAAAGAAATTTATAAACAAAATGAAAATAAAAACCAAAATTAAACAAAAATTATTTGATTTTCTTTTTGGAGTCAAAATTTTTGGCTGTTATTTAAACTTTAAATTTTAGTTGAATTTTTTTGTTTAGATTTTTTATTAAATTTTAGTTTGATTTTATTTATAATTTCACAAATAAACTGGAAACAAAAAAAATTAAACAAAATCTGCCTTAAATTATAGTAAATACACCCTTTAACTTTGTTGAAATAAAACGGAGTAGACGGTGTAGATACGCGCCATCAACAACAGTTATATTAACCCTCAAACGTTGAGCAATTATATTTTGGCTGGGGTATAAAGTTGAAAAGAAAAAGTGTAATTATTTTCAAAATGAGTAAATTTTTGTTCAGAGCTCTATATTTTTTAAAAAAATTTTGAGTTCTTTAAAATTCTAAAGTATTTGAAATATTATCTAGGTTAAATATAGGGTTAAAAACTCAATACTATTCAAAATGTGGCTCGGTTTAGAAAAAGTGTAATCTTTCATTCCCAAATGAGTTAATTTTCAATAATATAACACTTTTCTAAAGTTATTTCCACATCTAATGTATTCAAATATTATTTAAATTAAATATACGTTGGGGTTCAAAAAACAATTTAGTCGTTTTGTCATAAGTCCCAAAAGATAAGATAAAATACAAAATTTGTATTACTTCAGACATTTTTTTTTTGTTTGAAAGTCGAAACTAAAATTTTAAAGCCGTTTTTAAATTATGACTTATGACAACATGACTAAATAAAAGACATGGTGAATACCCTTAATCCGATTAAGAAATACTTATAAATGTATATGCATATTATCTCCATCATGCCCACTGTTAAAAGCTTTCCCTAAAGCTGTTATTGAACACAAAGCCATTAAAAGCTTTACACATGAATTAAAAATTAACAAAAAACGCTAAAGCTTTTCAAATATAATGAGAGTTACAAAAAAAGCTAATACAGGGTGGGCCAAAAGTGACCATGGAGTTAAAAATTTTAATAACTTTTTCGTTTATAAAATTTTTTTCTCAAATCGATGGAAATTTTTTACACTAAGTATGAGAAATAATGTCACTTCAATGACCACAATTTTCAGATTCGCTCTGATGGGCTCGTTTAAGAGCACTTTCTATAACATCTTTAAAGAATTGTGGCTGTAGCGTTCGAATTTCTGAATTAAGTTCAAGGAGTGTTCCTGGCTTATTCACAAAATCTTGATCCTTCACATAACCCCAAAGAAAATAGTCGGGTGCTATCAAATCTAGCGATTGCGATGGTCATTTTCAAAATTTCTGGAAATTATCAACGAATCATTGCTTCAGAGGGCGAAATTCTGATGCTATAGCTATGATTAAATTTTCACTATTTGAAAAGGCGAATTTTTAAAATTTCACTATTTTTATAGGGAGATTTTAAAAATTTCACTATTTTTTTAGGGAAATTTTCAAAATTTCACTATTTTTATAGGAAAATTTTCAAAATTTCACTATTTTTTTAGGGAAATTTTCAAAATTTCACTATTTTTATAGGGAAATTTTCAAAATTTCACTATTTTTATAGGGTAATTTTAAAAATTTCACTATTTTTGCAGGGGAAATTTTAAAATTTCACTATTTTTATGAGAAATTTTTAAAACTTCACTATTTTTATGGGGAAATTTTCAAAATTTTAATTTTTTTTATAGGGAAATTTTCTAAAATTTACTATTTAAATAGGAAATTTTTTAAAATCTTACTATTTTTATAGGGAAATTTTCAAAATTTCACTATTTTTTAGGGAAATTTTCAAAATTTCACTATTTTTATAGAGAAATTTTCTAAATTTCACTATTTTTATAGGGAATTTTTAAAAATGTCACTATTTTTATACGGAAATTTTCAAAATTTCACTATTTTTATAGGGAAATTTTCAAAATTTCACTATTTTTATAGGAAAATTTTCAAAATTTCACAATTTTCATAGGAAAATATTAAAGTTAAAAAAATCATACAAAAAAGTCTCAATATGAAATGGTTTATCGTCGAATAGCCAAAGAATTTCTCCCTTGATTAAAAGGGAATTTATATGGTATGGAATTTATACCAAAATTATGTCACTAACGGCTTATTTTACTATTCCAATAAGAAACTTGGAGACCCATACAGAAAGCCTCCTTAGATACATATATCAGTTAATATAGTCCGCCCAATATTTGAACCAATAAAAACTTATGGAACCTTATATAGAAATTCTGATTTCGATACAAAGTTTATAGAAAATGGGGATTATTCCAATAGGGAACTTGGAAAGACCATGCAAAAAGTTTCCATATGTCTCCTTAGATAAGCCAGTTAATACAGTCCTCCCAAAAAGGGTTTATCGTCAGAATAGCTGAAAGATTTGTTAATTGATTAAAAGGGAATTTAGATCCATATTTATATTAAGATACCCGATTTCCAAAAAGTGGAGTTTTCGTGGCGTTAGTCAATAAAAACATCTTGAACGTAAAACAGAAATTCTTAATATAGAATTTAAAATTTTTACAATCTCAATAATGGACTTGGAGAAGCCATATGATGTATAAAGTAATATTGTCCCCCCGAAACAGGATCAGAATAGCAGAACGATTACCAAGACATTAGAATAGTTATCGTCAGTCAATAACAACTTCTGGATTTCAACTGAGAGTCTACTCAAAATCGGGATTAGCACAACATCTTAATGACTGTTTTTATGATTTTAATAACAGAATTAAGTAATCACCGGAAGTTAATTATTTGGAACTTCAATCGGTATCAGAATCTCAATGATGCTGTATTATAAACCTTTTCGGAGCCATTGGACTTAGGGTCTAAAGAAACAATTAGTGGCACCTTTGGCACTGTCCAAGCAAAACTGTAATGAAGTATGTATATGAATTTGTATGTATATGAATTTGTGGGCATAACATCCACTGTGCAATATATTTTCTCAAACCGTTGGTAAAAGCTCTTTACATTCCATAAGCCCTTAATAGCGTTGCCGCATCTTAGAAAAACTTTTATGATCATGCACTGTTAAAAAAAAGAGATTCAAAATCAACAATTTTGAAACGATATTTATAAGCAAAAATTGTATGATGATACACTGTTACCAAAAAAAGTGTCAAAATCAAAAATTTTACAACCAAATTCAGTCCAATTTTTTTGATAAACTATTACCTATTCCAATTTGTTGACATAATATTATGAAATGGATTTAAGTAGTGAAAAGACTAGCTACTATTTGAGCTCTCCAGTATTGCTTTCTTCATAGCGAGATAGTTTTTGATTTTCAAACTCTGGAAAAATTTTAACCAGACTCATATTAAAATTTACTATATTCCCATACTACCATGTATGGTTCGAAGCTCCAATTACTTAAAAAGTTAAACCTTTTCGCTTAAAATGTATACGAAGATGCACAAAATTCTTAATCTTTTTCTCCCGGCCTTTATATTCTTATCTAAACGTTTAAGGGTTAATTGAAAAAAATGCAACACTGCTGGAAACCAATTAAAAAAAACCAACAGCAATAACTTGAAGAAAAAAATTATTGAAAATAAATTGAACCAAAAAAAAAAAACTGCAAAATTCAAAAATCTAAATAAATCAACAAAAATGAAATAAACAAATTAAAAAACTAAAACCAAAAATTAATTAAAAACTTAAAAAAAAAATTTTCAAATTATAAGTTTTAAAAACAAAATTCAAAATTTAAACCCCCAAAAAAAGGAAATAGCAAAAAAGCAGATTTAAAATTAAAGATAAAAGTGTATTCTACGTTATTAAAAAAACACACATTGCAAAAAAATAAAAGAAAATTTGAAACAAAATTTTTTATATATAAATAATTTTGAAAATTTTGAAGACAAGGAATTCAAAAAAGATTTAAGTTTATGTACCAAAAAATTATATTTTAGAATTTATTTTGTTATTTATTATAAAGAAATATAATTTTGTATTTAACAAATTTTAGTAATAAAAAACAAACTCGTAGGCATTTATGAATTATTATATTAAAAAAAACTAGTTTAAAAAACTTATACTTATAAAAAAATAATTAAAAAAAATCACAAAATTATTATTATTATGATTATTATTAAAAAACAAACTAAGTATCATTAGAAATGTGTATATTTATATATGTATTAAAAACTAAAAATATATCATTAAAAACTCAAAAAAAAAACTTCATAAAAATTTATAAAAAGAAAACTTATTAATTCTAATTTATGTTAACTAATTTTCTTTATTGTAATTATTTAGAAAATAATTTCTTAGAAAATTAACCCTTTAAATCCTTTAAATACTTTCAGGTTTAATTTAATATAAAAATATTTAATTTAAAAACCCGGTTTTAGGTTAGTTTTGAAAAAAAGTTTTGAACAGTATTTTATAGTTTTTGATCCTAAGTTACAGGCTGCCATGAGGGATTTCAGTTCTAAAACTGAAATCTTTTCTTTGTATAAAATTTTTGTTGACAAAAATTTTTATTAAGTTTTACTCATTTTTTATAGAAAAAATTAGGAAATTCTTGAAGAGATTTTCCTAAAAAAAACTACAACACAAATTTTAAGTTTTATGGGGAAATTTGTCATATTTCTTTAGTTCTCAACAAAACCAAAAAAATGTAATATTTTGTAAAATGTTAAATGCTGATTTGCCAAAACTCTAAGATCCCAAAGTTTCCGAAATAATAAGACAAATCTTCACCATTATCTATCCATATAAATACTTGGTATCTCTACCTCTCCACCGACTCCGCAAACTAATCTCAACCTTACCCTTCGGACCCTTCGTTTTTGGGTTGTATTCTAAAAGACTTAATCTTCAACACTTTGAAGTTATCACAACATCGAAAAGGAGGAGGCATTAACTCATTTTGTCTACCACTGACCCGCTTTTTCTGCATGATATAACCGATCTAGCGAGTATTGACATTCGTAAATTGGACTCATTTGTCAAGGCTACAGGCTGGCTTGAATAAGCCCCTAATCGATAGTCTGGAATTAATTACAATATTTTTTTTATTTTCCAGTCTATCCCTTGCAGGTACCACAAAGGGAGGACCGTCGGCTGCCTGCCTAACCTAACCTACCTATCTTTACAGAAATTCTAGAGCTCTTTTAGTCCTGGAATACTCGCAATTATCATTCCGTTTTAATATTCTAAAGTTGTGTATATATTCTAACTATTTTTGGCTCCCTTTTCCGTTCAAGTGACACCAGTTTCCAACTTTGCACTAAATACATTAGATAATATTTATAAGAATTTGTTCTTGTCATGCCGACTGTGCAAAAGCTTCGTTTAATATACCTTTGAACTAAAAGTCGTTAAAAGCTCTTTATTTTAAAAAGGCAGGGATGGCAAACATTAAACGTTTTTGAAAACATACTAGTTCTTTGGTTAAAATTATTTGATATCGGAGACTAGAATCTTGGACTATAATGTCCAGAAGATCTTTTCATTGTAAATAAAATCAAGACTATGAGTTATCATCATTTTAGGATTGAATCAATTCTAATAATAGGATAAACTCTTCTGGAATATTTGGTATTGGAAACTAGTATTTCTTGGATTACAATGTCCAAAAAAGCTTTTCTGTTAAATAACGTTTTTTTCTTCTGTTATCCCTGACTCCCAGTGAAGCAAATGGCCTGAAATGTTAGACATACTACATTCCATGAATAGTTTGTTGCTTACAACTCCGCATCAATAAACCTTCAGACCTTACATTCTCTAGCAGGCGCACCCACATGACGGCCGCTTCCCCGTGGATTTCAACGAAGCACTTGACGACCAGTGTTGGTATTTGGCCTTCCACCGCCATTTCCGTTTACATACTAATATAGAAGCAGAGATTTAGTTTGTCGCGTTTAGTAGATCTTCATTTCTTATAGGATTCAGTCACCATATATTAGGGATTTGCCCTGTTTACAAAGGTCTGTAGGAGCTTATCGATGGCATTTGTGGGACCTAAGTTTCGCTGCCGTAATACAGGATGGACTTGACATTCGAGTGGTATATTCGTAACTTAGTTGTTCTTGATATTTACCGAGATTTTCAAATTCCGAATCAGATTTTGCCTTATTAATACTCGACGTCGGCGCTACCTTTTGTAGATACCAAACTTCCAAGATAATGAAAGGTACCTTCACATCCAATAACCTCATTATCCACATTGATGTGTGTCGACGGTTTTGCGTCATAGCCTTCAGGCATAATCTTTTTTTTTATGAAATATTGATTCCAGCTTAGCTTTCCGATATTCCGAGATACTGAGCTTTGGCTTAGAAGACGTATGTCATCAGCATATTCCAAGTTGTCGAGTTTTTCTACCATTCAGAGCCGTTCCCATTTTATTGTCGATGACAAGGATAAGAAGTATAGGTGTCAAAATACATCCTTGCCTTACTCCGGTAGTAACTTCGAACGGATTTGATAATTTACCCATGTGTATGACTCGACATTAAAAATCCACGTACATTGACCGATTTAAGCTTAGAATTTTCGTTGGCATTTACAATTATCTAAGATTCTCGATAGCTCCTACTGACACTGTCGAAGGCCCTCATAAAGTTGATAAACGCTGGGTAAATGGGGGTGCGGAATTCATAACATTGCTTTAGTACTATTCTTACTGATTTTCGCGGAGTGTAGAGGAAACTGCATAGGATATTCTGTTTGATAGTTTACCTTTGTGTAGGACTCGACATTTAAAATCCACATACATTGTCCGATTTAAGTTTAGAATTTTTGTTGGCATTTACGATTTTCTAAGATTCTCCATAGGTCCTTATGATACTGTTGAAGGCCCTCATAAAGTCGATAATCGCTGGGTAAATGGGGGTGAGGAACTCATTACATTCCATTGTTCTAGTACTATTCTTACTGTGTCGATTAGTTTAACACACGAACAATTCTCCCTGAACCCAAACAGATTTTCGCGGAGTGTAGAGGAAACTGCATCGGTTACTCTGATTGATAGTTTACCTTTGATTAGGACTCGACATTTAAAATTCACATACATTGTCCGATTTTCTAAGATTCTCGATAGCTCCTACTGACACTGTCGAAGGCCGTCATAAAGTCGATAAACGCTGGGTAAATGGGGTGCAAAATTCATTACATTGCTCTTGTACTATTCTTGCTGTGTTGATTAGATCAACACAAGAACGATTCTCTCTGAACCCAAACTGATTGTCGCGGAGTGTAGAGGAAACTACATCTGATATTCTGTTCAAAATTACTCGACTTACTCGTATTTTGCTCGGTATTGCAAGAAATGTTATACCCCTTCAGTTATTGCAGTCTTTGTAGTCACCGTTTTTTGGTATTTTGACCTGTATACCTTCATTCCAGGAGCTTCTTCTTACCATATTTTACGCACAAATGGGTGCCACAGTGTCGCCGACCCTTCAGCATCACATAAAAGCATCTCTGTTGAGATATTGTCATTTCCCGGAGCCTTGTTGCATTTAAGGCTTTTAATGGCATTCTTTGCTTCTTGTATTGTTGGTGGGTTGTCTGAAATTCCATTGAATATACTGTCATTGTTGGTTTCATTATGCACTTTCGACAATCCAATAGGATTGTTTAGTGTTGACTTGAAGTGTTCCATCCAGCGTTTTAATTGTTCATCCGGAGTTGAGAGAAGTGTACCATTACTACTCAAGGTGGCACTGTTTGTGTAAAAAGGTTTGTCACACTACGCCCTTGATATAATATATAGGGTCTTCATGTAGCCTTTCCTTAAAGCTGATTCAAGTAGAATCAGGTTAATATAATCAAAAATTTGCTAGTTACTATCTATATAGGCTATATAGGATATAGTTACAATATCTAATATTTGCATTGACTTTTCTGGAATACTTAATATTATAAATTCGTTTTTCTTGGACTCTAATGTCCAAAAGAGCTTTTTTGTTAAAAAAAAGTTGTCAGTGTAGGGGTACACTTAGCATAAAACCTCAGTAGCTTGGCATTACTTTTACTTTATAAAAGCTTTCTTAAAACTACTGAAACTTGGTAGTACCATTCTTCCTTACACTTAGAGAAATTATTAAATCTACATTTAACATTTTAACAAAATTTTGAAAAAAGCAACAACCACCACCATTTTTGACCACCACCAAAACCGTTTTGGCAATAGTTCTGAAGGCAACACACAAATAAATTATTTTGAAATAACCGGCTTTATTGAAATATTCAGAGAAATAAATAAAAAAAAACTAAGTAAATTTTTTGTTATAAATTTCGCGCAATTAAAAAACTTTCGAACAAATAAATAAGATTTTTGGAGAAAAAAAACCTTTCGATAGAAAACTTTCGGCTAAACTTTTTTAATTTATGTTAAAGAAAATGTTCGATCAAAAAATTTACCAGCACAACAAACAATTAAAGCTCAAAACAAAGAAAAAGGGCCTTAACGTCCGATCTAAAGTGCCTTCAAAGAAAAATTAACAAAAAACAAAAAAAAAAATGAAACATAAAAAAGAAAAATAAATTATTTTTTACCAAAAATTAACTAAAAACTATTAAAAATAAATTTAAACGAAAAAAATGTTAATAAATTTAAAGAAAAATGTATAAATTAACCTAAAAAAAAATTAAAATTAAAAAAAGGAAAAATTTATTAAAAAAAACTTAAAGGCCCTAAATAGACCAATATATCAAATATTAAAAAAAATTAGGGAAATATGATAAATTTTAAAAGTAAACCCAGGAAAAGTTATTAAAATTTTTGTTTGAAAAAAAAGAAAAATAAACTAAATTTGTTAGACAAAAACAAATTTTATTTTTAAAGAAATTTTTGGGAAGAAAAGGGTTAATTTTTGAGAAATTATTTTTACTTTTTTTAGGATATAGTTTAACTTTTTTCAAAAAGTCTTGAGCATTTTTCATAAAAAAAAACAAATTTAAGGCTAAAACTGATTTAGATTTAATATATAAAAAATATAAAATAAATTTTCAAAAAAAATTTAACTTTTAACTAAATTTATGGTAAAAAAAACATATGAAATAATTTTAGCAAAAAGTAAGGAAAAGTAAAACCCTAGAATTTCACTTTACAAAAAAATAAGAATTTGTAAGAATTTTTATGGTTTATATAACAAGAAAAAGTAAATAATGATACAACACTGACAACACAAATTATACACTGAGAAAAACTAAACACAACACTTAAGAAAACTCAAAACAAAACGCAGAAAAAATTAGTTATTAGGAAAAACTCATACTTGAAAAAGATAACCCTAAAACCCCTCTCCCCCAAAAAAGAATCCCCCAAAAACCAAAAAATCATTTTAAGAAAATAAACTAAAAAATTTAATTATTTAAGTCAAGGAAAATTAAGTATAATTAAAAATACTTTTTCAAGAAAAGTATTAAATATAACAAAAATTATTTAAATTATAAAAAAATTTAAATAAAATTTTCTTTTAACCCTTAAAAGGTATTAAAAAAAGGAAAAGTTAGATTAAAGGAAGTTAAACGTTCCTGGCATTTAGTTTTTGTTTTCTCCAAAAATTAAAAAACAAGAAAACTTATTAATAAATTTTATAATTTTTTAAGTTTGGCATCAAAATAAAAATTATAAAAAAATCTAGCGAAAATTAGCAAAATTTTAAGAATAACAAAATTTAAGAGACGAAAAATCTTAAAAACTATTCAAATACGGGCAAAGAAAAAATTGTAAATTTAAAACTAAAAACCCAAACAAATTTAGAAAAAAACAAAAATTGGCCTCATAATTTCTTTTTAACACCTAACCTCAAAAAAAAAAAACAAAAGGTACTAAACACCAAAACCTTAAATTTTGAAAAAAATCCCTCAAATTAAACAAAATTGAAATAAAAATCAAGGGTTTTGTTACATAAAAACTGTCATATATTTAAATTTTAAAACAAAAAATAACATCTTAAACCTTAAACAAAAGCAAAATTATAAATTAAATTAAAATTAAAAAAAATTCTTGAAACAAAATTAAATGTTTGGCTAAAATTATGAAAAAAAAAACAAAAATATATTCAAAATTTAAAAATATTGGTAAATACTTATTATTAGTTCTAAGTATTTTAAAATTATAACCACAAAAAAATACTAAATTAAAAAAACACTCTATATTTGGCATTTTAGAGTGTTAAATCATAAATTTATATCCTTTACAAAAAGAAAAAAAACTAACAAAAAACTGTTTAGACCTAACCCAAAATTAATTGATCGTTAGAAAATTGAAAACTCTTTATTATTTTAGGTTTAATTAAATTTTTTTATTTGTTATTTTAGTTTAAATATATAATAAAAAGAAAAAAAGAAAATTTTTTAGTTAACTGCAATAGACCGGAATTATTTCCATACAAGAGTACAAACAAATTTAGGATAAACAAAAGTTTTTTATATAAATAACAAACAAAGAAAAAAAATTACATAAAAATATAAAAAAATATAATTAAAAAAAAATTTACACAGTGCTTTTAAAAAATAAAAAACAAACCATATAATTTCTTTCAGTGTAAAAAATCAACATTTGTTGCCAACATATTACAACTGTTTCAACAGTGTCATATGTTGCCATCACATAAGTATATGTGAGATGCATGTATGAGTATGTTAACAGGGTGTTCTGTAAACATTATATAAGTGTATGTGAGAGTATCAATTTTAACAGGGTGATCTGGATATACCAAAAATCCAAAATTTGACTAAAATCTCCTAAAAATATATTCAATCTTTGGAATATATACAATCAATTTGGTCAATTTCAAATCTGATATTTCTATATATTAATATGTACAGAAATGTAGCTTACCATCCTCCAATTCACTTCATATGTGGGGGTATTCTGTTATTTTTTAATATTTTATTACCATTTTAATGAAAACCCTGTATGAACTATTTCGGGAAATATTAATCTTTAATCCGTTTTGTAGATACAAGCATCATTTAAACATAGCCTTCCTTGTAAAAAGTAGATCCAAGCCCGTTAAGTATCAAGAAAGAATATAGTTTTTTCTTATGTTCTGTTTCACACACATCAGGTTTACTTAATCAGTTATTCTTCAAATTTCTTTTCAACACGTTCACACACGAACACTTTCATCATCAGTTTTCATTTTGTTTTTCTTAACTTTCATACAAATTTTCAAAATTTTTTCGTAAACTCTGTCAGTTTTTTCTCATGCAAACTCAAGATTTGAAGCGTCGAACCTGACTGGTGCGAAAGTAGACTATGAACTGGTTATATTAGGTTTAAGTGGAAATTCAATAGATTTTCTAATATCAAAAAAAAAATGGAATAAAACTCATGAGTAGTTATCGGTGACTGTAGGGTATCCAACTCTATTGATCCACTGGAACATCGTCGCAATCTGGTTTGTGTCACACTGTTCTATCGAAATCAGGGAACTCCATCTCGAAACATCGGATTGTTTTATGCAAAACACGTCTTCTATTAAGGTTCATCCCTTCGTTGTCGATAGACCAGTAAACACAATACGCAAGTTTTTAGCCATATAGTTCTTATGTGAAATTCGCTCCCCGCAGAAGCCTTCCCAGCTAGTTGCAATATAGGGATGTTCAAATCAAATGTCCATAAACACAACATCATCTATTCAACCTCCCATTACCTATTTTCCTAGTTCCAACACAATGCATTGCTTAATTAGGGTTCATCCCCTGAGTGCTTGTCCTGAATTAAAAAAACTTAACATCCCCATCTCAAAAGTTAGGAGTTCTATCGATTTCCCTATATCTATACAATAAGCCATACTTCAATCTTTCCTACTAGATTGACAGAAGTATAGTCTAAAACTGAAAGTTCCATCTTCATAGAGTTGGAGAAACATCGTTCTTCATTCTAGACCTACTAAAAGGCTTCGTTTGAAGATAGGTTTGATTCCATCAAACAAATTTAGAGGCTTTAAAGGTTTTCTTAATATATTCGAAGTATTATAATATATATATATAACCGAAGGAGATCATGGTAATACATCTCGAGTTCTGTAGTATTTAAGAGATACTCGGTTTGGAGGTTTGAAGAAAGAAAAAGAAGTACTGAATCTCTTGATTTCAGATATCACACATCAAGATCAACTTCGAACTGAAAGATCTCAATTAGGTTATCAGATAGCGTTAACAACAATTGAATGTATGCTTCGAAATGACTCAAGTTTAGGGCTTATCATCGAAGCCAAAAAACTAACTAGCTCCCTACAATACTAACTTGCAAATAAATAAAAGTCTTAAGTAAGTCTCCTTCTGAAAGCTTAGGGCAACTGTAGCTTGTTCAAAACCTTCTGCCGATGCTTTGCCTTCCTATCAGAAGGTATCCTGCCATGACGAACATAAGTAGGGATACATCGAGCCTTGATAGAGACTGTAACATCTGTCAAGATGAAATAAATGTTCGAAAAGACATGGATCATCTTCTTCCTTTATACAAACAAATCATTTCCATTCCTTTTGAATATAACGCATAAAACAAGCACGTCACTATGGTGGAATTAAAAGGGTGGAGGTGTCCCTATCACATGAAAAATGTCATAATTTTAAGAAATTATGAAAGCGTTAAAATGTTTATGTAAATTTAAAAACTTTTTGATATAGGGGGATTCTGCTTTGGTACAAAGCAGACTTGTCGGGTCATCAAACAAGGCATTTTCTTGTGAGATATTTACGCCGAGCCATTTCTTCAAGTTTGTGACTAAAAAGTAGTCACACGCGGCTAAATCTGAAGAATATGACGGATGAGGGGACAATTCGTAGTCAAATTCATGGATTCCTTACATGATAACTGCTTATGTGTTCACCCCCGTGCTTCGCAGATGCAAAATAACTCTTATGCAAATGCCAAAGTTTTTTCTCAATTCTTTATTGAACGGACATAATAAGTTGGTGTAATATTCGCACTATGATTGTTTCCCCTTCTGAGGGAAATCAAAGAATTAGACCCCCCGCATCATAAGAAGGGTCATCATGACTTTATTGGCTGACAAACACACCTTTGCCTTCTTTGCCGCCGATTAACCCCTACAAACCCGCTGTTTTGTATCCGCTCATTTGTGGTGGATCGACGTTTTGTCAACAGTTACGAAACGGCGCAATAACTCGTCCATGTTACTGTTAAACAGAGCCAAACATTCAAGCTAAATTGTCAAACAGTTGCGTTTGTAGTTGATTGCCATCCCGCGGAAGCTTTCTCTTACCCAAGTGATCTTTCAAAATTGAAACCACTAAGCCATGAGAGATACCTATGGTTTTCACAATCTCAATAGCGATAGGCTCAAACGTTCCGATGCTCACTTGAGGTCTCTACATCCATATCGTGAATTAAGTCACTTTTTTCGCTTGTAGAGCTCAACTGAGCGTCAGAAAGTTTGACATCTTCTGTCACATCGAAATTAAGAAACAACTTTTTGATCTTAGAAATGAATGGTGGAAATTTTGCATAACATTTATCAAGCCTTGTTTTGAGTGATGGTTTTATACCGCAAAAAATAATGATTAATAGCACACGAAATTTATTCTATTCCATTTTCATCTTAACTCCGAGGTTGTCTACTATAAACGGCTTCCAAACACAAACTAAATGAATTACCTTGTTCAAAGTGAGCCAAGAGTTATGTGACAGCTGTATGTTGACAGGGTACTACTGCCCCTGTCAACATTCAGCTGTCATATAACTCTTGCCTTGTCACATAACTCTTGTCATTTCAATAAGATGCCGTGAAATTCAAAAACATGCGGACTCATTAATATGCCCTCGTATAATAAGATCTAAAAGAAAGAAGCTTGGTATTGCTTCCCAATCAATAGAGCTGTCATTGAAGAGAAAGCCACATACAAGATTTTACAATTTAGTGGAAAAATTTCTCAGAGATTTGAAGTTTTTGGAAGGGACTTTTGAAGATTGCTTATATTTCGCCTGTTGAAGAAATTTTTCAAATTAGGGAGTTTTATATGAAAATAAAAACAAAGCCTTCTTTTTCTTAAAAACAAACCAGGCTTCACTGTTTAATGAAAAGAGCTGGCATCTTTTGAAAATCATGAGGATGTTGCCTTATCAGCTAAACTTTAAAGAGTCAGCCAGATTTTGTGACTTATTAATTATAAAAGATTTGAAATTGTGGAACTCTAGAAAAAAGGATTTTCAAATATTGGACCTCTAGGAATTTTACTTTTGAAGGTTACCTTCGTTTCTTTTGACTTTATTACCCAAGTTTAGCTGACTTTTGCCAGAATTTTGACATTTTACTAATATTTTTGCAGAATTTGTTAGATTTCTGGTTATGTTGAAGAAATTTTTTATATAAGGAAGTTTTTAATGAAAATTAAAACATTGAGATACTTCGTTAACAATTTAACTTGGCATCACTGTTTAATAAAAAGAATTGCCATCTTTAGAAAATCATGAGGGTGCTGCCATATTAGCTTAGCTTGGTAGAGCAGCCAGATTTTTTAGTTATTAATGGAATTATTCGATTTCTTTTCAATTTCCTTCAAATATTTCAACAAAAGCACTGTGTAACCAAAAAAATATAAAGAAAATATAAAAAAACTATATATATTTACTAAGAAAAATTATTAAAAAGAAAACCAACAATAAAAAGTAAAACGAATAAAAACTGAAAACTTTAAAAAATCCTGAGTTTTTTTTCTAATTTTATTTTTTTTTTTTAATAAACAAAAAAGACACCTTAAGTTTTTTGAAATTTTAAGTTAAAGAAAGAAAAATTTAATAAAATGAAAATTAAAGAAAATCTAGAGACAGCTAATGAAAAAAATAAGAAAGATTAAGAAAATATAAGAACAACTGGAAGTTTTAAAAAAGTTTTGGAGATATTTAAGAAATTTTTGAGAAAAACCCTTAAAGAAATAAGAACGAGAAGAGAAAAGAAATTGAAATTGAAAAATTAAAATATATAAAAAGAAAATAATGATAATTTCGAAATTCCAAAATTCTTTAAAAAAATATAAGTTTTTCCATAAAAAAAAAGAAAAATAATTTCTTTGAGAAAAAAATTTTAGTTTTTTTTGAAAAACTTTCGTTTTTTTTTAGTTTTAATAAAAAAAATTTAAATATTTAATTAAAGAAATAAGAAAGTATTCCACAAAATAAGGAGACAAAAATACATACATTAATAAAATTAAAAAATATAAATTATATAATAATATTTATATGTCATAAACAATAGCGAAGAAAGAAAGAAAACAAACCAAGAAAAAAATTAAAATAAAAAAAATAAACTACTAATCCTTTGATTTCTTTTTAACAAATAAAAAAAATTAAACTAAAATTAAAAAAAACATATAAATGTATACTCAATATTAAAAACACAAAAAAAATATTTTAAAGTAAATCATCAAGAGAAAAAACAGACAAAATACACTCCGATTCACTTAATTAGACCCAATTAAAAAGTCTTAGTAAAACGACAGTTTTTAGAAATTGGCTGGAGAAAATTGTTTAATTTTTGTGGAAGATATCATGCAAAAGATTCATCAATAGATTGCCCATGAGCTTTAAAAGGCACAAATTTTGACTTTATCTTGAAAAAGTTAAAATATAGAGTGATATCTACTTAAAATTTCCCACAAACATAAACCAATTTCCTTTAGTCGATATCTTAATAAAGTCATTTTACTAAGACCTTTTGTTTGGTTTTATTCAAATGAAGCGGACTGTACTACAGCTTCAAATTTGTTCTATTTTTTTAAGTTTTGAAATATAATTTTTATTAAACCAAAAAATTTTGGAATTTTGAAAATGAAAAACAAAACAACATTTCGATCTTAAAATGAAAAAAACGCAATTCCGGTTGTATTAAAATTGAGTTTCAAAAACTACAAAAAAGGAAAAACCTCTAAAAATTTAAGGCTCGCATTTGATTAGAAAAATTATAAAAAAAAACAAAAAATTTACTTGAAAAAAAAAAACAAAATTATTTTATAACTTGACTCAAAACATAATTTATTTTGGCTGTATAAAAATAAAAAGAGAAAAATCATTTAAAAAAATTCATTAACAAAAAAATTGTAAATTTTTTATATTTAAACAAAAATCCCTACTGGCGTTAAACAAAAAAAAAAAAATAAAAAACCAAAACTCGACTCTATACATTTTCAAAACCAAACTCAAACCAAAACTATTTGTATGTAAAACAAAATTTAACCCAAAAAAAACTCATATTTGGTATTAAAATTAAATTTAAAAACAAAAAAACTGAAAATAAAACAAAAAACTTATGGTATTTATCACGATATATATAAAAAGAAAAAATTATTACAAGAAGAAAAAAAAACTTGAAAATAAAAATAAAAAACTCTCAAAAAACCAACAACAATTAAGCTATAATATGTCATTTTTAATCGTAAATATTTTATTGAAATTATGTAAAATTAATGAAAAAACAAAAGAAAACAAAAATAAGAAAAACCAAAAAAAAAAAATTATATTGTTTATTTTCATCTTGAAAAATAAAGTTTTAAAATCATATAAAAATAGTAATTCATAAAAGGTGGTTTTATTTGAAGATCTTAAAAGGAAATTTTTAAATTCTAGAACTCAAGGTAAGTTAAAAGCATAATAATCAACAACTTGTCACCCCCATCCTCCATCGACTCAGGCACAATTTACGACACAATAAATTTAGATTTGGCGCCATCTGGCCAAAATTAGTCGTGCCATCATAAAAGCTTTGTCGGCTCATGCGCAACAACTTTGCTAAAGATAATGATTTAATTAATTTTGAGTATTTTTCTGTGGCGTCACCTGTTGGAAATTGGTCATACCAACTTAGAAAGCCTCGTCGGATTATGCGAAACAACTTTGCTAAATATCGTAATTCACGATTAAATTGAATTTGAGTAATTTTCGGTGGCGCCATCTATAGGCACGTGGACATATCAACTTTGTAATGTTCGTCGGTTCATGCGCAACAACTTTGCTACAGATCATCACATGATCAAATTCGTATATAGAAGAAGATAATTTATAGAGTTTATACAATGTATGGAAACTATATTATGCAAATAATATAAATATAAATATAAAAAATTTCCATGGATCTTATAAACTTCAAAAAATGCAATAAGTATGTAAATATAAAAAATTTCCATGGATTTTATAAACTCAAAAAAATATATGGAAACTATCAGGTATGTGATGGACATTTTTCGGTTTCAAATCGATCGATTTCAGACATATTTTTTTAGCTTATTTTCGGTTATTTCCCCCAAAAAGTGAAAATTTTGGCTTTAATCCTTTTGACAGATATTTTATCTTTCATTTGGTTTGAATTTTTTGGGAAAATAACCGAAAATTATCTCAAAAATATATCTGAAATCGATCGATTTGAAAACGATCGTTTTCCTTCACATACCTGTATGTTTTTTTTTTGGAGTTTATAAAATCCATGGAAATTTTTTATATTTATATACATACAAAATTTCCATGGATTTTATAAACTCCAAAAAAAAAAACACTGATTTGTTGCAAAAAATGTGATAAATGAAGAACCGCTAGACCGATTTTGAGCAAACTTCAAACAAAATAGTCCAAACAAAGCCTAAATATTTGGCGTGTATAGGTGAGCCCATTCTTGAGTTATAGAGAAAAATTTCATCCGTTTTCCATATAAACGCATAATAAGAAAGTTACAGCCATTTAGAATTGTTTTGTAAAAAAAATTTAATTTTGGATGAAAAATTTGATTTTATATAAAAAATTTTAGTGATTCCAAAAATTCATCCGTTTTCCATTTAAACGCATAATAAGAAAGTTACAGCCATTTAATTTTTTTTTTTTAAATGTCATTCTATATGAAACAAGTAAGAGTGGTACATTCGGCTATGCCGAATCTAACATTGGATCAATAATATTTCAGATTTAAATTATACGGAAGAAATAATTCTTGCAATTCGACAAAATTATTTACCCAGTCTAATTTATGTCTAATGCTAAATGAGACTTAAATTTGTTACATTTTGTAGCTGTTGTTGCCTTAATATGTCGACGGCCTATATTTATATCCTCCACTTATGAAAAAAATTGATTTTTTTGAAAAATTTTCATAAAAAACTTTAAACTTGATTGTCTCGTTAATTATGATAGCTAGAGCAAAAATAACGAAATCCTGTGATCACTCATATTTCATACCAAAAATTGATTTTTTTCAAATTTTTTTTTTAACTTTAAACTTGATTTTCTCGTTAATTATGATAGCTAGAGCTAAAATAACGAAATCTTGTGATCACTCATATTTCATACCAAAAACTGATATTTTTATAATTTTTTTTTTTTTTTTAAACTTTAAACTTGATTTTCTCGTTAATTATAATAGCTAGAGCAAAAATATCGAAATCAAGTGATCACTCATATTTCATACCAAAAATTGATTTTTTTGAAAATTTTTCATAAAAACCTTTAAACTTGATTTTCTCGTTAATTATGACAGCTAGAGCAAAAATAACGAAATCCTCTGATAACTCATATTTCATACCAAAAATTGAAACTTGATTTTCTCGTTAATTATGACAGCTAGATCAAAAATAACTAAATCCTATGATCACTCATATTTCATACCAAAAATTGATTTTTTTGAACATTTTTCATAAAAAACTTTAAACTTGATTCTCTCGTTTATTATGATAGCTAGAGCAAAAATAACGAAATCCTGTGATCACTTATATTTCATACCAAAAATTGATTTTTTTGAAAATTTTTCAGAAAAACTTTAAACTTGATTTTCTTTTTAACTATTATAGCTAGAGAAAAATAACGAAATCCTATGATCACTCATATTTCATACCAAAAATTGATATTTTTTGAAAAATTTTCATAAAAAACTTTAAACTTGATTTTCTCGTTAATTATGGTAGCTAGAGCAAAAATAACGAAATCTTGTGATCACTCATATTTCATACCAAAAACTGATTTTTTTTGAAACTTTTCTCATAAAAAACTTTAAACTTGATTTTCTCGTTAATTATGATAGCTAGAGCAAAAAATAACAAAATCCAGTGATCACTCATATTTCATACCAAAACAAGTAAGAAAGCGCTATAGTCGGTCAAGCCGACCATACGATACCCTTCACCACTAAGGTCAAAGGTGTTATTTTTCCTGTATAAAGACAAATATTTGCTAAATTTTGCCATCATACAAACATTTTCTCAAAACTTATATATTCAACCTGTTTCCGTCACTTGGACTTATATGAGAGCTAGGGTCAAATGTGGACCGATTATCTCGCAATTTGGCAAATTGATTACAGTTGTTACAAAAATTATGTATGCAAAAAATAAACTCAAAATTTTCGTTATCTTTAGATTTATGAGCGTTTTAGTGATTTTTTGTCTCATTTAGTGCGTTTTTAAAGAAGAGTTTGTATGGGAGCTATAGTCAAATGTGGACCGATTTCAACGAAATTTGGTACAGTGATTTAAGTTTACATAAGCAGTATTTGTTGTAAATTTCATAAAAAAATATTGATATTTGTGGCCAATATAGCAATTCCGGGAAGTGGGACCTATGGGAGGTACCATAAATAATGGACCGATTTTGACGAATTTCAATAGCCATGGTCCCATTATCAAAAAAATTATCTGTGCCAAATTTCATCAAATTATCTTTAGATAATTTTGATTACAAGGTTTACATGGGGGTCCAGTCAGCCAGCCAGACGGATGGACGGACGGACATCTCTAAATCGACTCAGAAAGTGATTCTAAGTCAATTGGTATACTAAAAGGTGGGTCTAAGACAAATATTTCTATGCGTTACAAACATCAGCACAAACTTATAATACCCTTTCCACCTATGGTGGTGAAGGGTATAAATAGATTTTTTTTTAAATTTTTCATAAAAAACTTTAAACGTGATTTTCTTGTTAATTATGATAGCTAGAGCAAAATTAACCAAATCCAGTGATCACTCATATTTCATACCAAAAATTGCCTTTTTTGAATTTTTTTTTATAACAAACTTTAAATTTGATTTTCTCGTTAATTATGATAGCTAGAGCAAAAACAAAACAAGTAAAGTATTTTTACTTAAGTTGTTTTTACGCCATCTAGTGAGGTGTAGCTAAACTTCTTAAACATTAGGAGGTTTTTGTCCATACTGGCAAATATTGAATTTGGTGATTCCGTAATGCTAGCCTAGATTTTCTCATTTATCAAAGACATTAACCACACAAGTCCTCTTGTGTGGTGTGCACAAAGAAGTACTCCATTTATCCGAGTCATAATTATAAAGTGTGGTGAATTAGCTAAATTGTTACCCGAATACAAAGTAACCTTACGACTAATAATAATTTAAAAGTACTCGATATATTTTAGGGGTTTCCATAAACTTTTCAAAGTAGATAACATTCTTTAAAAGTACTTTATATATTTTAGGGTTTTCCATAAGCATTCTTATATTCAACTCAAATAGAAAAAGTCGCCAATTTGTTATCACTTAAATTTTGTCATATTAAATCAATCTTTTTACATCTATATCTATAAAAAAATGTCCGCGTCTGTTTGTATATTGTTTTTTTGGAAGGATCTCCGAAACTAGCGGACCTATTTTCTTGAAATTTTGACAGTGTAGTATGATGTGGCCGGTGGTACTATAGGCTAATTTTTTTTCGAAATCTCAAGTGAGCGTGACCCCTCCCATATAACTCATATATTAAAAATGACAAATATAGGCGACCGAGAGGCCCGTTTTTTTTTTTTGAAATTTTGAATTTGTTGTATGTTAAGGTGTGACCGATAGATAAAATAGGCCAGATTTTTTTTCAAATCTCAAGTGGGCGTGACCCCTCCCATATAAGTCAGATTTTAAAACATACAAACATGATCAAACCGAACGATTTTTCTGAAATTAAGACAATGAAGTAAAGTGTAACTGGTAGTTAAAATAGCCTAGGGTTTTTTCTTCTAAAATCTCAAGTGGGCGTGACGCCTCCCATATAACTCATATATTAAAAATGACAAATATAGGCGACCGAGAGGCCCGTTTTGTTGAAATTTTGACAGTATGTTAAGGTGTGACCGATAAATAAAATAGGCCAGATTTTTTTTCAAATCTCAAGTACATACAAAACATACAAATATGATCAAACCGACCGATTTTTCTGAAATTTTGACAGCATGTTAAAGTGTGACCGATGGATAAAAAAGAACAGATTTTTTTTTAAATCTCAAGTGGGCGTGACCACTCCCACAAACCGACCGATTTTTCTAAAATTTAGACAGTGTGGTAAGGTGTAACCGGTGGTTAAAATAGACTAGGTTTTTTTTATCCAAACTCTCAAGTGGGCGTGACTCCTCCCATATAAGTCAAATATTTAAAAAAAGAAATATGGATGACCGAACTGACCGATTTTTCTGAAATTAAGACATTATGGTAAGGTGTGACCGGTTTTTTAAATAGGCAGGGTTTTTTTTTAAATCTCAAGTGGGCGCGACCCCTCCCATATAAGTCATATATTAAAAATGGCAAATATAGATGACCGAGCAGACCGATTTTTCTGAAATTTTCACAGTATGTTTGGGTTTGACTGGCGGGTAAAATAGTCTAGGTTATTTTTTTGAAATCTCAAGTGGGCGTGACTCCTCTCATATAAGTAAAATATTAATAATGACAAATATGGATGACCGAGCCTACCGATTTTTCTTAAATTTTTACAGTATATAAGATGTTACCGGTGGGTAAAGCAGGCTATGTTTTTTTTTGCAAATCTCAAATGAGCGTAACCCCTCCCATATAAGTCAAATATTCAAAATGACAAATATAGATGATAAGATGAAAACGATTCATTAAAGTTTTAAATGTGGATATTTTCATACTATATGTAGTGTAGTTTTTCGCTTTTGAATTTTTTGAAAATGAACCACTGAGGACATGGGAATTGAAAAATAGATCTAAAATTCCCCTGATGCACGGATATTGGTAATATGATTGGTGTTTGATAATAGTTTGACTGACGATTGTTTAAAGATTTTTCATGATTATTTGATGGTTGTTTGACAGTTGTTTGATGATTGATTGACTGATGACTGTTTAAAGATTTTTAATGATTGTTTGATAATTGTTTCACGATTTACTGGCGATTTTATGACAGTAGTTTGAGTAGTTTTTAACGATTGATTGATGGTTGTATGATGATTGACTGACGACGGTTCAATGATTTTTAATGATTGTTCGATAGTTGTTTCACGATTGACTGACGATTGTTTGACGCTTGTTTGATAGTTTTTTTAAAAACTATAAATATAAAAAAATGTTCGCGTCTGTTTGTTTGTATGTTGTTTGATATTTATGGACCCATTTGCTTTCGAAAACGTTTAAAGCACACATTAATGAGGAGTACTGCCATTCACAAAAGACATTTAAATATACATATATGCATATACATTAATAAAGGATTCAAGTAAAAAATTAATCAAAATATTTCATAATTGTTAAAGAAAGTGCTAACACTGTAATAAGTTAAAATCTTTAACTAACAACCCGGGCAACGCCGGGTAAAATCAGGTAGTAAATTAGAAAAAAATATGTTACACAAAAATACTTTAAATATATTATGACAAAATTGAATTGTCTCAAGTCTTTTTTTCCTTGTGCAGGATCCGCTAAACTTTTGAAAAATAAGTTTTAACAAAATGTTTACAACACATAACACATTATACGTTCAAAATTTCCTGATTATAATATAAAGATTTCTCACATGTGGCAACGACTTTTATAATTGTTTACAAAAAACGAATTTCAAATATTTCTCATTAACATAGAAGAATATATAGAAGGTCGTCAGCTGATCCACTAAAATTTAGTATTCTACTAAATCACACGTAAACAAAATAAAAGCTTTTTTAACAAACAGAAAAGCCTTTTCACTCAAAATTTTGTTTGAATAATTCCGCGAAATTTTGAATGAAACGCACTATTGTAAATTGCACACATAAAATGTTATTTTTTTAAAATATTTTAACATTATTTTAATGTAGAAACACTTTTTATTTTTTACAAACTGAAAATTTTTTTATTTTGTTTTCTTTCGACATTATATTTTTTGTTTTGCTTAATTTATATTGAGCAAGTAGGGTTGCAATTTTTGGTATTAAAAAAATGAATGAAATTTAAAATAAAAGATTGTTTATACATTTTGATTATCCTAAAATCAAGTAAAACTCATTCTATACCTTAAAAGATGAATTTCTTAAGAATATATCCTAAAATTACAGAAAAAATCTTGAAGAAAATTTGCGTCCCATCATATCATACTTTTTTGTGCAACTGTTTGTATTCATTAAGAAAAGTAAAAGCTCTTTTTAAGCTTACCGATACCATATTACTGATCCGTACTTTTGACATGTCCCAAGTGTACTTTGACATTTCGTTGACTTTCTAGGTATTTATTTATTCTATGCTCATTAACTTCAAAAAATTTTTTTGTAAGAGAGAACTGTTATACTAGTACCTTACAATTGTTTTGCCATGGTGTGAATGGGCTTTTAAATAGATTTTCATATTTAAATTTTACTCTTGACAGTAACTTATTTTAAATAGAAGTGTTTTGAAAATGTTTATTACTATTAGTGCTTTTAAGATATGAAAACTTGGCATCACTATTTAAAAGTAACGACTGTACAAAATTTGGTACCACAATGTTGGGAAGTAAAGTCAAAAGTACAAAATGTATCATCCCTGTAACGAACTCATATGTTTCAGCAAACAGATAACAAAAGTTTGTCCAACCAGACGGATGTGTTGACAAAATTAACGGTACTTTCAGTTGTGAGTGAGTTAAAACAAGTTGAGTGATTTTTGGAGAAATTATGGAAAATTCTTAAGAAAATTAAAAGAAAAAAGTTTGAAGAAATTGTTTTAATAAAAAGTTATAAGAGATAAAATTTGAAATAAAATTATTTTAAAAATTTATGAATAAGTATTAAAAAAAATAAACAAGTGATTTCTGCAAGATAACCATGACTGACTGACTGGGCTGTAAAAAACCAGTTTCAAAAGTCTTTATAATATTGTTTACAAAAAAAATCATAACAAAGAAATTAAACAAAAATAAACAAGTTGCACAAATAAAAACAACAATAAAAAAATAAATTATAATTAACACTCAACTTAAACTTTAAGAAGGAAGAAAAAACAATAGCCAGTGGGGACAGACAGACGGACACATTCATTTATTACTCTCATAGTAATTCATTCCTCTACAACAGAGAAGTAAGGGGTGCAAGAGCAGCAGAAGGTAAGAGAATTTATCAGAATGACTGAATGTCTTAACACTCATTCTCATTCTATAGTTGATAGTAAAACAAATTTTTCCACAATTATTATTTATTAATCAATTTTGTTATTGTTGTTATCGTTCTTTCTATTTATATGTAATTACTTTTCACCTTTTGGGGTTATTTTCATTTACTTCACTTGAATGAGTATTTTGACATTACAATTTCTTACTTTACTCATTATGTACGAGTACTTAGAACATGTGTGAAAAAACAACAACAAAAAAATTACAAAAATATTTTTATTGATTTTTTATGTTGAATTTGCTACAACAAAAACAGAAAAGTAAAAAAGAAAACATTGTTATGGTTTTTGTTCTCTGGGTTCAGAGCTGCCAGATTTGGGGTTTTGGCCCCAAAGTTGGGAATATTTAATCTTCAAAAAGGCGAACAAATTTGGTTTGAGGCTTGGGGATTTTGTTGGGGATTCATGTGAATTTAAAACTTCATATATTATTAATGAAGGAAAATGTTTTGTAATAAAGAATAATATGAGGATTCCTTGCATAATATTAAAAGTACCTGGGCGACCGAGCCTTGCTCGTAGCTTTTTTATGATAAGCATTTCGAGGCAAATTTTAAAGTTTTCATATATTTTATTTTTTTGTAGTACTAGCCAACTAAAATAAATTTAGAAAAAAGATGGTGCACATATATCCAATTAATTTTGAATCATTTTATTAATTTTGCCTATCAGCACATGATCAAATGCATAGTTTAATATGAATAATTTTGGAAATTGGTCATACCGACTTAGAAACTTCCGTCGAAAGCGAAAAAGTCGCTTTTTTACAAAAAAAGTCTCACAAAAAGTTACTTTCAATAAAAATCGCACACTTTTTTTTACTTAAACAATGAACAAAAGACTATAAAACAATTCATACTTGAAAAGATATTATATATAGGTAAAAATCAAACAGTTTTAATTCCTATAAAACCGACTTTCAACTCGAATAATTTTTGTACTCTTAGGTGTTCGGAAAATCTAATTACAGATTTGAACTGCTGAGTCTACAGGTATATTGAACACAAAATCTTAGAGGCGCAAGTTTGCACTTCTTAACGCAATTGGCATGCAAATTTCAAAAACGAAAAAAAATCTAAATTTTAATTTCGTCACTTCAAATACTACTTAATGGGTGCCAAAATTTAAGTACGTTTTCGCCACTTTTAAATTTTTTTCGCATATTTTTCCTAAAAAATGGATAAGGATTGGTAGATCAGTTGTGCATCGTTTGATATATATCTCATTTATGTGCTCCATATTGGTATAACATATGATAAATATGTATAAAAATTCCAAACTACCTCGTAAACTGTATTTTTGCCATTTAACACCTAAAAGCAAAAGCGCACCAAAAAATCATTTTTTGCTAAAATTGTATGAAGATTTTGAAAATCGTGCAAAAAATTATATATTGCTTTTAATGGTTTTAAATAGCAAACTTAGACCAAAGTGATGGCATTTATACTTAAGTTACAATCATTTTAGGGAATTTTAGTTGAGATATTGAATATGGGATAAAAATAAAAATTTCAAATAATTTTCCAAAAACGTGTCAAAAGTCGCACAAAACTCGAAAAAGTGGCAAAAAAGGGCCATGGAAGAAAAGTCGCAGGTTGCGTCGCAGGCCAACTAAATAGTCGCAAATTGCGACTTTAGTCGCATAACGTTAACGCTGCTAAAGATCGTAATTTTCAGTGGAGCCACCGGTCGGAAAATAGTCATACCAACTAAAAAACCTTCACCGGCTCATTTGCAACAACTTCGCTAAAGATCATAGCATGATCAAATGCACATTTTTCGATTTTATTCATTTTGTGTAATTTTTAGTGGCGCCACCTGTCGGAAATAAGTGATACCAACTTAAAAACCTTCGACGTCTCATGCGGAACAACTTTGGCTAAAGATTTTTGCATGTGCATAACATGGTTAAATGCATAGTTTACTATTCTATACAGACAGAAAAACATTAATTTGTTTAAAAGTTATAACATTACCAATTTTTTCCCTTTTACCCCCTAATTTCTAAAAAGTTACATATGCATATTTGGTACTTGGTACCAATTGAATTCGGTACTTTTCGGTAAAACGCAGTTAACATATTGTTCCTATTCATATTACTTCATGAGGTGTTAAGTTATCATTTTATCCCTTTTTTTACCCATTTTGGCACCCGAAATCAAAAAAGTACCAAACACGTGTTCAATATTTTTCTCACATTTATTGATTGCAATACAAAATTCTTTTCTGTATTGTTTGGTTCAAAAGTGTTAACATAATTCTCGTTGTTAATTTCGCTTAAGAGTTCAGTTAAATGGAAGATCTTAACTACTGGCATCTATTAGTTGATGACACAGTCTGCTGATGAAGTCCGTAGCGGGACAGAAAATGCAGCATTCCATACTGCTAAGAGTCATATCGTTGTTTTATTTCAGTGTTACTAAAAATTATTAATCTAATTTAAAAATATACAAATTTGTAAAAAAAATTTATGATATGAACCTGAACCCTACATAAAAATTCTTGGTTCAAATAAAATTAATTTCTTTCAATAAAATGTATCTTAAACTTTTTTTTAAAAAGATAAAGAAACATTTTTTTGTTATTAATTTTTTGATCATAACTTTTTCGAAATCCTGATTTTTTCTACATTTGAGAAAATTGTAGCCACGTTAAAGCTTAACAACATTTGTAAACACACCAATATAATCTAAACGTATCTAGATACCAAAAATAGGTCATTAAGACTCCGTTGTTCCAATAAATTTTAAATTTTAAATGCAAGCATACAAAACTATTTTTATGTTAATAAAATAAAACTCTTCATTTAGTTAAATAAAAAAAGTAAGCCAATATGTTTTTTTATGAATTGGGGTTTTTTGGGGCTAAAACTTTTGAAATTTGGGGATGGTAGCCAAAATGTATCTGGCAGCCCTGTCTGGGTTCCCCAGTTGGCTTCCAAAATACAAGAGCACACACATGTTTTTCCTATGATATTTTTTAGCTCCTACTGTTTTTGTTTTTGGGTCTTTCATTAGCATTTCTCTTTCGTTTATTTTTTGTTTCAGTTCACGTGTGTGTATTTGCTTATGTTTTTTTTCTGTTTTGTTCTTTGTGTTTTGTTTTGATTACGAATTGTTTTTATGGGCTCCTCTATAGAATTGGAGGGGATATTGTTGGGGTTTAAAGAAAGTTTGTAACACTTCTTAAAAACCTCTTGTCTTTCCATAAATCAGAGGACTGAAAGCTTCACAGTCACTAAACCTCTTCAAGCACTTGCTGCCCAAGAAGCAGAAGTTTAATTTATGCCTTATTTGAGACCCAGCTTTCTGACAACACCGATCCAAAAGATTTTTAAATACATACCTGAGTACCACCTCATATTACTTTCCACCGAGCCTTTGCATGAACATACGCAGTGTGATGTGCACCAGTGCCAGCAAACACAAGGCACTTATGATGCCAAATTTGGTATAATTCGGATGAAATTCAAAATCTGTACTTTAAGCTTAGCTGTTCAAGGATCCACAATACAAAATTGACAATATGACTTATCTATCACGTGCAACGAGTGAACAAGCTAACACATATTCCTTATATTCTATACCCTTTTATCCCAACGCGTCCTAAGTTTTACGATGTAGATATTCTCAGTCTAGGACACTACATCATCCGGAAAATATAATTATGATGAGAGAATGTCGTAATATCTATAAGCAAATCTTGGTTAATCGCAAGTACATATCGTCAAAGATACCTAAGCATTCTTTCTCAACAAACATCTATTCGTTAGAGCTCAAACATTTTTTAGATGTACAACTCATATAAGGAAAATAATCAAATCAAATGTACACAACTATCGTCCTTCCTATAACCTATTTGATTAGTGCCGACTTGAGTGCAAACGTGTCGCATATCGTCATCAGCAGCGTAACCTCAACTACAATTCTTCTTAACTTCGCTATTCTAGATGGGCAATGTGTTGAAACATGCGGAGTATAGCTACCTCGTTCAACTACTAAATGATCCAACACATCAACACAATGCCCTATCTTTTTTTCTGTCAACGCATCCTGAAAAATACGATGTAGACATTCTTCTTTACCCCAAGTCCCAAAACGTTAAGTTTTAAAACATAAATATTGGTTTAATAGGACGTGCGTATCGTTCAAGAAACCTGAACATTCTTTTTCATCAATTGTTTATTCATTAGAGCTTACCTACCCATTTATTTAGAGGTATAGTTCGTATTCGGAAATCGATAAAACCGAATGTCTATAACTATCCTTCAACCTATCTCTGATATCAACATCGAAATCCGAAGATGAAAGTTTGGCCAAACCAGTGACTACCCAATGGGCAATAGTTCAGATACAGCACTATAATGACAAGTTTAATGTCTGCAATTCTTTTTGACATCACCCTTCAAGACATATCGCTCCAGAAGGTCAATATGTTGAACTATGAGGTACATAGCAAAAGTTACATTGTTGAACTAGTAAATGATCGAACACATATTCCAATTATGGCAAGGAACTAACACAATACCCAAATTTTGTTGCTTTCACGGCATCTTGAAAATACAATCTATACATTCTTCTTTACCCACAGTTCCAAAGCGTTTCATTTTAATTAAGAAAAAACCATATTAGTGTCAGCTTAACGTGCCGACATGCAAAATAGGTTGTAACCACAAAGAAAGTCTTTCGTACTAACTAAAAAGTCTTCGATTAAACCATCCTCAAAAATCCTGAACATTCATCAGCAACAATCGTCTATCCGGTACAGCTTAACCATATTTCTCGATGTACAGTTCGGATGTGGAAATCAATCAAATCTAGTGCTATTTTGAGTGCAAAACATGTAGCAATTCATCGTCGAAATAATAAAGCGATACAGTGTAAACCTCAAGGAAATTGCTTAGAGCTCGCTTTAGAACGACATGTTTAATTTCTTCAACTTCAACTTTGCTATTCAAGTCATTTCAGCCTTACATTCGTTACATCTCAATCATGTCTTTAGACATGTAGTTCGTATATGGAAACCAATCAAATCAAAAGTCTGCAAGCTATTTGTCCAATGCCAACTTGAGTGCAAGCATGTCGGATATCATCATCGAAATCTAAAGAATAGGTTATAGGGTCGACTAGACGCCCAACCTTATATGAAATTTAAGAAGAAAAAAGACCGGGGAAACTTTATAATCAGTTTGGAATGCTTTCATATTCCATGGTCGCTTATAGAAGCTTCTGTGTCAGCTGTGGTTCTGTATTTTTGTCATTGAATCTCATATCTACGAAATTTTATATTAATTATTCTCCAATGATGTCCCAGCACTAGGGGGTTGGGTTTGAAAGATCTTGAAGCAATATATAAGACGCTTGTCTTTTTTGATGTCTCTGATAAGGTTATCTGTTATCTTCTATTATCCTTGAATCCCAGTGGAGCATAGGGCCTCCAGGTAGACGATAAGGTTTAAGTATAAGTTTTTTCATGCTCCTCTCCAAAAGGGAAAAAAAATATACAAATCCTATTCGGTTGGTTCTTGACAAACTAAATCCGAAGGATGTCATACTTTATCTTTGGCTTGTAGAGAAAATTGTCTAATCAATTTAACAATCTTTTGATCGTAACGATTGGCTAGAAGGTTGTAGTTGTTCTTACTGCGAGTATTTATACTTTTTATATTTGACTTCTAGAGAGACTGGAAAGAAAAGAAGCTTTTCCCATGATGTAGTCAATTTGGCGATTGATTGAAAAATCTTCTGATCGTAAGGTTTGGCATCTCGAAGGTTTAAACTTGAGATTTGGAGAAATATCGCTATAGCGATGGACCAAATTTGGAATCCTAAGATTTGCAAGTCGGTACGAGGAACCGTCTTTAGAGAAAACGAAGGTCGTCAATAGTTCTGCAGAATCTATTAAGAAGTATGGTGATGACTGCTTCATGAAACCTCTTGTATTTTTCATATAAGTTAGAGTTTCCCATACTCACCACAAAAAGAAGATAGAGTGTGCGAAGTATAGACGATTGTTTCTTAAAATATTGGCAAACCTAATCGCAAGCAAACTTTTACCTTGTAGAGATACTGGAATTGGACCATAATTTCAACTTGAGTACTTAAACTAAAGATTTTCTAATGGCGTAGGCAATTTAATGATTCATCTTAGGTTCTTTTAAACGTAATGATTGACATCTCGAAGGTGTAAGTTGTTCTAAACGCAAGATTTTAAGAGATATCGCAAAAGTGGCAGACCTAAGTCGGGATTCCAAGATTTTCGACGTTACGATACCTGGAATCGACTGTCATGAAAACGAAGGTCACTGATAGTTCTGCTGAATCTATTGAGAAATATTAGAGTGACTGTTTCATGGAAACTTCATATACTTTAGAGTTATTTTAGTGGTAATTTCTTTTTCTGAACTTCTTAGATGTCAATTGCTAGTTCGACATCAGCGGGAGTACTCTTTAAAAAGCCATAGTGCTTTTTGAAAGTAGCACATTCTGAACTTTACTTAGTGGCATACCTAAGTCGGGATTCCAAGAATTTCGACGTTATGATACCTTGAATCGAGTATCATGAAAACGAAGGTCACCGATAGTTCTGCTGAATCTATTAAGAAATATTGGGGTGACTGTTTCATGGGAACTTCATGTCCGTTAGAGTTATTTTAGTGGTAAATTCCTTTTCTGATCTTTGATGAGCGAGTACTTTGTAAAAAGCTCTAGTGCTTTTTGAAAGTAGCACGTTCTGATCTCGTGGAAACTATTTGAAACATCCATAGAATTGTTTTTAGTTCATTGCCCTATGAGAACCATACAGTTTTTATAGGATAGTGCTTCTACAAGCCTTTAAGGGATTTTGGTCAATTGCTTCTGCCATATTCGAGACACATTATTCGTTCATAGAACTTGACCTCTTTCGAACAAATACAACTTAAAAGCCTTCATTTCTTCAATGACCATTTAAATGATTCACCTCTTCTACCTCTGAAAAAAGTGCTCAATGAATTCGTTATGAATGAAATATTTAAAACAACTTTTCCTTCTATATATTTTACATTTTAAAAATTTCTCTTTTTTTCTTTATTGTCTCAAGTATTTGCTGTTATTTCATTTTGTTGATTATGCACTTCTTATCTTAGTATCTGGAAACTATATTCATGTTTATATATATAGTTTATATTTTTGTTTTCATAAGCTCTACATAAGCCGTTGCGGCCTTTGACTTGACCATCATGAATGGTTATTGTTATTAAAACGTACCGTACTCTTGATAAAAGGTGGTACTATAACTATTCAAAGTCTTGTTTTGCCCTTATTTGCTAAAACGACCCAGAATGTGAATGCAGATGTTTTCTTTCCGGTTTTTTGTTGCTATATACACTCAGAAAAAAAATGAACTAAAATATAGGAAAATTTACTAAATTTGAGGAAAAAATGGTTGTCGTATGGCGCCAAAGCCGTTTTTTACAGCAATTGAGTAAAAAAATTCCTTAATTCCAGGAAAAAAATTTCCTTAAGTTTTTGACAAAATTCCTTATATCAAACAAATTTTAACTTAAATCAAATAAAATTTAACTAAAAACTTGGAAAAAAATTACTATAATTTAGTTCATATTTTATCTGAAAACTTCTTAAAAACAAGTAAATATCTCCTTTAATTTAGTTCAGATAAATATTTAGCAATGCTTTAATTAAGGAAATTTTTCCTTCATTTTAGTTAAAAGATAATTTATTTTTACTTAAAACAAGTAAAAACTTCAGTAAACTTATGATCAAATTTTCTACAATAGTAGAAAAAGATTACAGAAATTCAGTAAATATTTATTTTGATCTTATAAAAAAATTATAATTTTTAGGAAATATTTTCCTTAAAAGTGGGAAAAACAGTCAGAAAATAAATAAGTTTAATCCTTGTATTTAGTAAAATATTCATTCTCAGTATAAAATATTTTCTACATTAATAAAACTTATTTCTAGTTTTCAGTAAATTATATACTTATCTGAATTTTATATCTCCTAAATTATACAAAAAAACTAAAATTAAATAAAATTATTTACCAAAAAAATGTATCCCCTTTATAAAATAAAAGTATAAAAAATGGTACAAAATATTTTTATTGATATTTTTCATAATTTTACAAAAATATTTTAAAAATACATATACATAATTAAATAAAAAAATAATATTTAAATTTACATCAATTTTTACATTTACTTATACATATTAAAGTGCACCTTATTTTTTTAAATTTTACCTTAATTTTCACTAAGAAATGTTTTTCTTAACAAAATAATATGTTAAAAAATAAGTTCCGCATCCGCCCCCAAACAGTAAAATTAGTTCTTATAGGAAAAAATGGGAGTATTTTTGGAAATTACAATCAATAACAACTTTTGTAAAAAATACAATAAATGTAAAGTCATAGAAATAAAAATGAATGATGTAGTTTTGTAAATTTCCCCCATTCATATTTAAGAAAGATTCGTCAAATTAAAATAAATTTGGACAATGGCTTAATGTATTTTATTACACATTCTTTGCCATTAAATATTTGATCTTCTTTTACAAGTTTAAGAATTAATTTATTTGAAAATGTAATATAAACTTCAATATGAAAGCATTTTGGTCCAAGTTGACAGTTAATGGAAAAAAGATATGGATTTATATAAATATATGTATTTATTAATGATGACAAATTTTATAAGGTAGATAAATAAAAAAATCGTACTTCAGAATTAACTGCAGTATAATACATTGAAAAGTATAAAAGCCTTTTTATAGTCAAATTGTTATTTACTTTGATAAAATAACATGGAAGGGACGCTCTTTGTGACGCACGGCATCTTTGGCTACGGAACACTAAAGGTCCTTAGTCTTCCCAATTTAACTAATCCAAGGTCATTTTGCAAAAAATATAAAATATAGTATAGGTGTTTAATATATATTTTTTAATATTTTTTATTTTGAGCATACAGTTAGGGAAAATAAACTTTTTAAACTGACGACTAGTAAAATACATTATTTATTTTTATTATTACTAAATCGAACAAATTTAAGAAAATAAAGCTTAAAATTTAATTTTGTTAAATGTCACAAATAGTTGTTTGGTATAAATTTTGTTCATATAGCCCAACACTTTTATCAACCCATGTCCATTGCCGACAATCTGACCTGGTTCGGTTTATATTCGTCCATCTGATGGTCAATGAACATGAGTAAATAAAAGTGTTTGGCTAAAGGAACACAATTTATACCAAACAATAATTTTTTAGTTTTACCTAAATTTTTTTCGATTTTGTATTAATAAATAATGTGTTAAATTTTGCCCCTTACTATATGCCCTGCCACTTTAAAACACCTATACGATTTTTTTAATTTTAGATACTTATCAATGCATTACGCAAAAGCTCAATCTAAAAATGTATTTACCTTAATACTTGCCCATTAATTTTATATAATAGAAATTGTACCTAAATCCAAAAACTTTACATTTAGAAGATCGCTTTTGGGGTTGTTTAAATCTATTTTCTCAAAATTTGATGTTGAACTATGATATTTATTATGTATATAACAATGTCCTGGCAAACATTAAAAAACGACCCACCCTAATATAAAACTGAGGAGACAGTGTTCTTAAGGCATCACTTACATGGTTTGTTCCTCAAAAAGTTGATCAGCAGGGAAGTCTGATGCCCTTTTTTCATTTGAAAAAACGTTGTTAGTTCCTAATGTATCCTCTGTATATAAAGTCTTGACTTAACATTGATTGATAGCTAACTAATTTTATAGGTGCAATCTTTATATTTATACAGAATTTTAGTGGTTTCTGAGAGTGTTTTTTTATAAAAGTTTTAGTCAAATATGGACCGATTTCTAAAAAATTAAATGAACTGAATAGTTGGACGGACGCAAACCCCCAATGTTTTCGTAAGTTTTTTATGTGGGAGCTATGGTCAAATGGTGACCAATTGCGACAAAATGTTGCACTCTAGCTGGCATTGACATAAAACTTTGTTTTGCTTAATTTAGTGGCCATAGCTTATATACTTTATCATTTATTGGCATTTAAATATATTTTAGGAGGAATATAGGCTGCTTCAGTTAGTGTTTTGTATGGGAGCTATGTTTATATATGACCTAGTGCTTATATAAAACTTCTTTATACAAAATGTTATCAACATACCTGTTATAATTTGTTATTTATTAGCAAATATGCGATAAGTTTCGTCAAGGTTATACGGGAGCTATGGTCAAATGTATACCGATTTCGCTCAAATTCAGTTCCAAATGAATAATGTTTTCGCCAAGTTTCAGTAATCTAACACCTTTTGTTTAGGCCCTTTGGTGCCTTAAATAGACAGGCGGTCATCGCTCGGCCAACCGGCTAAATAATCGTGCCAAGTGGCACTTTTGCAGAAGATAACAAACAAAAATATTAAATTAAAGTCATAATGTATAAGACATGAATAGACTTACCATTATATGGATATAGATATCCAACCGCATCTTATAAAGCAGTCTTAAAAAGTATCAAGAACATTATAAAATGTTCCTTAGAATACCCTTACTGCTAAAAACGAATGCAGTGTTATGATTTAAAATACATCTATAATTTAATTTTTTCTTACCTCTCGCTTTAAATTGTCATCTCCTTGTTGATTTTCCAGTATCAGCAATGCCTCTAAATTGCTTCCTCACTAATATTTTCTTTTGGTGTGTAAAACAAATCAACTTCCATTACTTATGGAATCTAATGGTGGAAGTAACAAACACATAATTTTTGGCACAAATTCTAGTCGAACTTTAATTTTTTATAACACAAATATATTTTTATCACAAATATAAAACAATAGCGCGGTTTATAACGAAATTTGTGCAAAAAATAACACGCACTAAAATTGAAAATAAATTATAAATGAAAATAATTTATTGACATTTATTTTTCAATATATGAACTAATTTTTAGGAAATTATTCCTTAATATAAGTATATATTATTCAAGAAATTATTACAATTTTACTCTTTATAAAAAAAAATCCTAATTACATCATAAATTTGAACATGATTTATTCTGATTTATCTGAACTAATTTTTAGAAAATTTTTCTTAAATGTAAGTATATAACTTTCAATAAATTATTACATTTTTACTTATTATAAGAAAATTGTATACTATTGGACATTGTAATTTGTCTGAACTAATTTTAAATAAATTTTCCTTAAAATGTAGAAAGTTTTCTAAATTTAAGTATAACTTTTTAGTAATTAGGAAAATAATGTACTTAAATTTACGACAACAACTTCCAGATTTTAAGTAAGTTCAATTTTATGAACTATTTTTGAGTAAATCATTTACTCAATCAAATTTTTTGAACTAAAGTCAATATTACCTTGTTTTACGATGTGATGAACTAAAATTTAGGACATATTTACTAGTTTTTAACAAAAATTTCCCTAAAATAAATAATATTTTACAAAATTCTTCCAATTTTTCTATGGAAAAATGTTAACTATTTTTTAGTATATAAACTATAAATTTTTTATTTAAATGTTGTATTTTTTACTAGAATGTAACAATTTTTCCTAGTTTTGAGTAAAAATTTACTCTGAATAAGGAAATTTTTTTACTATTTTCAAGGAATTATTTTTCCTCAAATTTAGTACATGTCTTTTTTCTGAGTGTACTTATATATAAAGCATGGATGGTTGATGGTTTTTATTAGTTTATGATCAGTTTTAAGGAATGTTTATTAACATTTTTATTTAAGCGGAATAAAAAGTTAACTGGAGTTGATGGAGAGTTGTAGTAGTAAATATTAATTAGGTTGTGACTTAGATGTTACTGATAATTGAAATAAATCCCTAAGGTGTTTGATAATGGAAAGTTTTGGAAACGAGATTTAAACTTTTTTACTTGAGAATATTTAGTGCTTTATTTAAAGATCTTCGAACGTTCTATCCTAAAAAAGCGGAGCCTTTAAAATGTGTATATCGCACTTAAGAGTGTATTAGCTGGCAAAAATTTAGGAATACGGTAGGTATTGCCAAATCCCATGAGCTTATTGTATGATGATAATTTTCTTCCGGTAAGTTGATACCGGAGACGGACTATAAATTTTCGGATTCTAGATCCACTGAGCGATTAATTTGCATTTCTCTAAGGAAGAACATTTATCTGATGTACATCATGTGCTTGAGATGATGTCCGGTAAGTTGATACCGAAGACGCATCATAAATTCCCATCAATTTTCGGATTCTGGATCCACTGAACGATTCATTTGAGTTTCTCATATGAAGAACATCACCTAGAGCAGGGGCCAAATTACGGCATTCGATATCGATCGAAATCTTAGATATTTTCAAAACATTTGTATAGCATACTTTAAGGATAATCAAAATTATTTAAAAGATTCGCAGTTTACTATATTTTTTTGAAGTTATTTGCCAAAAGATAAACAATAGTAAAAGAGTTTTGATTGAACTATATGTTTTTAAAATCAAATTAAAATGGATACCAAATTTCAATAAACTTTTTGCATCGAAGTAACTTTGAACATCCCTAAAGTATACTTCATAATATTTGCTTATAAGTCTGTTTTTTCGATCGATATCGAATGCGTTAATTTGGCCCCTGGTCATGTACCATCGGGCGGAATCAGTTAAAGATACATCCAAATCTAATATCTGGATTAGTTATATATCTTTCAGTATTACCAACAACTTTCTTAAATACTTGAGTATTCAACTATTGCAAATTCCTCTAGCTTTCTGCTACCTTTATAATTTCATTTTCCGCCTTCTTGATCAGAAGAGAAGCTGAAGATTCAAATAACATAACCAAATCCCCCTAACTTTTATAACTTAATAGTAATATTTTTCTTTCTAATTATTTTCGGTCCATGTGGACCTATATTTTCAATTCAATTAAAATGCTTTTAGACTGATCATCTCACTGCTCGTGATAATCTTTATCGACTGGTTCCAGATATGGGAAAAAGTGAAGGCAAATATTGTATACGGGCTAGAACTTTCCAATTAAAAATGTTGAAGGAAGTTGAGGGTTCTACAATATAAACTCCCCCAAATTCCTCTAACTTCAATTATTTTTGGATACCAGCTAGAAGGAACTCTTCGTCTGTTAAGATAGTTCTATTATGAATTCATGTCACGAAGAGATCTTCAACTGGGCATTATTCAGACAATAGAAGAAGCGATATTCGAAGAATACGGTGGGTGCGATTGCTGCGGTTTGGTGGTTAGCACGTCGACTATTAAGCATAGAATATCACATTGAACATGGGTTGCCTAGTTGCCGTGAGCGGAAAGCGAGATCACGGCAACAACGGCAACTTTAGAAATTATAAATTTCTATTAAAATTATTAATTACCACAGCATCATTCATCGGCGGTGAGCCTACAGTAATAACACGCTGTCGATGTAAATTAAACAAAATTGGCTGTAGACAGTATTGAATAATATAAGGCTTTTTCTCTTGTTGTTACCCCATTTCAGCTCTCTCTTAATCACCTTTTCAAAGAAGGTAACCCAACTCGTATATACAATTGTAAAGGCAGTATTTGTCTGAGTGTTACTTCTCTTAATAATGTGTAATTGTTTGGATTCAGACATGGGTAAAAGCAATGTTTGTGGATTTGGACTGGAGAGTAACACTTTCCTCTAGTCATCTAAAAAAGCAATGTCTGGCAAATAATGTATTATTGACCAGATCCAGACGTAGAAAATAGCGATGTTTGGAAAGATGTTCAATGGGATAGAACTTCCAACGTTTATCGTTCATCATGTTACAGAATTTTGTAGAAAGTTGTGGATTCTACAATATTTTCTCCTTTAAATTCATCTAACTTTTGTCATCCTATACTTATTTACTTAAATATTTACAACCTGTTAAAGTCAAAGAGGCCCTATGATCCACTGGGAGTCAAGGATAACAGAAGAAGAAGAAAGTCAAAGACCGATCTGAGCTTCGAATTCCACCGCTTTGATCTTATGCGCATATTCTCCAATTTCGTATGCCAAGCTTTGAAAGATTTTCCTTTACTTGGTCTTTTTATAAAAGTTTCGGACGTCCTCTTCTATGAGTTCCCTCTGGACAATTTTTAACACTTTTCTAGCTGGAGTATTTTCGTCCATTCGCACATCATGTCCTAGCCATCACGTTTTTTGTCATCCTATATTTTGATAAATTCACACTTCAAAGTATTACCCATCACCGTCGACAATTGTTTTGTTATTTCCACTATTTTTGGCTATAGGCTAGGAGAACCTCTTCGTCTGTAAAGGTAATTTAACTATAAATTCATGAGTAGAGATCTTCAGCGGAGCCAGTTCCCGACATCAGAGGAATCAATGTCAGAAGATTATGGTGGGTGGAGTTTTATCTTTCCTATTAAGAGTTTCAATGTTGATCTTCCATTATGTTCCGGTCAAGGTCACATTATATGCCTTAGACATCAGCAAAAGCGATATCTGAGATATACGATGAATTGGTAGTTCAACCAGTTTTGGATTCCAAAAGAAATATCTATTGACTTACTAAATTACTTAAGTGGTCTATATTTGCAACCTTTTAAGGTCAAAGGCCGAGCATATTTTAGAATTCCATGCGCTTCGATCTTGTGCGCATGTTCTCCAATTTCGTAGGCCAAGTTTTAAAAGATTTTCCTCTACCTGATAATTTCATCGAATTTTTGGACGTCCTCTTTTACGATTTACCTCGGGATCGTTTTCGAATACTTTTCTTGCTGGAGTATTTTCATCCGTTCTCAAAACACCACCCGCCCACCCGGGCTGCTGTTTGATACGTTCAACTATGTCGATGTCAGCGTATATCTCATATAGCTCATGGTTTATTCGATATCGATATTAAGATTCTGTAGGGACATCGGACACAATAAGTTATAGTCAATGAGTGCAGGGTTTTAAGAATATATGCTTCAGAACTGTTGGGTAAGATATAACTATTTTGTAAGGTCTGACTTGTTATTTACCCGTAACTCCAGATTTTGGGGGTGTTTTGAAAATTCCAAAAACAGAGTGTTATTTTGCTCGACAGTACCTACCAGAAAAATGGTATAACATCCCAGAAACTTTTACTTCATTTTTTTTTTTGTCGCAGTGTGTTAGTTATGTCATACTAATTTACCCCCATATTTTGCATTCCAGCTCTGACAGACGACTTGTCCATTGATACTTTGCATTGTTCACATGAAGAGTGCTTCCGAAGGGGCATCGGACAATAAGTAAAAGTCGAAAAAGGTTTCATTTGAAGAAAACAGAGGTAAAAAAACATGTGACTTAAAATGTGATATCTGTAAAAATGTGAAAAATCAATTTATTTACATTCTTTGATTACTTATAACCTTTTTAAATTACCCCCAAACCAATCTTACCACCACTCTATGTCCTTGCATATTTCACATTTGCTAAATGCAAATTACGTTTTAAATATTCTTAATTTTCCTTAATCTTTTCTTCAAACTTGCACTTCAAGTTTTGCAAATTGTTTATACGAAAATCGTTAAAAACTAATCATAGAGTTTTTGGAACTAATTTGCAAAATGTTGCTACTTTTGACACTTTAATTATAAGTTAGCATGTTCATGCCGCCTCAGACTCACAAACCAGAGACTGAGTAGAATGAGTGTTTGGTTCCAACTACATTCTGGCAAAACAATATAATTTAATCATAACCAGCTTTGGCTTTAAGTTGGGGGTAAAAATCACCTGTTTAACCCAAAAACATGTGAGTTTGTAAAAAAATTTTCTGTGGGTAGAAAAACGTAATAAATTTATTGAAGAAACTGGTTCTCAACAAATTGTTAAAATTGTTTGCTAAAACGAAATAAGTTTGAGACTCATTAGCATTAAATTGGACTTATGATAAATTGTTTTAAAGATAACACAAAAGTATGAATCATTTATAAGGAAATTATGTTAATATTATTAAGTATTTGTTTATATTTAGTATTGGCTTAGGTTTTGAAATTAAACTAATGTTAATTTCGTAGAATTTATACAAAATTTATGACAGAAATCATTTAAATTTAGACACTATTGGGAATGGATTCGAATAATTGTAAACTATAAATAATGACCAGTTTAAATAGAGAATGTAAATCTCTGAAATCGCAACAAATTATCAAAATCTCTATTTTCTTTGTGGAACCTAAAAGCGTCTCTTCTACTAACTTACTTTATTGGCCTATAGTTACCTATTTAGGTCAAAGGCCGAGCAAAATTAAGAACTCCATGCGCCTCTATCTTGTACGTATATTCTCCAAATCCGTGGGCCAAGTTTTGAAAGATTTTGTTCCACTTGGTCTTTCCATCGAAGTTTTGGACGCCCTCTTCTACGAGTTCCCTCAGGATCATTATCGAACACTTTTCTAAGAGTTTTTTCATCTATTCGCACAACATGTCCTAGCCAGCGCAGCCGCTGCACAGTGCCTCTATCCCATACAACCAATGGACAAAAGTCGAAGCAGAAAATTTCCTATAAATTGACAATTTTCGAAAAATTTCCTATAAATAGTCAATTTTCGAAAAATTTCCTATAAATAGTCAATTTTCGAAAAATTTCCTATAAATAGTCAATTTTCGAAAAATTTCCTATAAATAGTCAATTTTCGAAAAATTTCCTATAAATAGTCAATTTTCGAAAAATTTCCTATAAATAGTCAATTTTCGAAAAATTTCCTATAAATAGCCAATTTTCGAAAAATTTCCTATAAAAAGTAAATTTTCGAAAAATTTCCTAAAACAATCAATTTTCGAAAAATTTCCTATAAACAATCAATTTTCGAAAAATTTCCTATAAATAGTCAATTTTCGAAAAATTTCCTATAAATAGTCAATTTTCGAAAAATTTCCTATAAATAGTCAATTTTCGAAAAACTTCCTATAAATAGTCAATTTTCGAAAAATTTCCTATAAATAGTCAATTTTCGAAAAATTTCCTATAAATAGTCAATTTTCGAAAAATTTCCTATAAATAGTCAATTTTCAAAAAATTTCCTTAAATAGTCAATTTTCGAAAAATTTCCTATAAATAGTCAATTTTTGAAAAATTTCCTATAAATGTCAATTTTCAGAAAATTTCCTATAAAAAGTAAATTTTCGAAAAATTTCCTATAAATAGTCAATTTTCGAAAAAGTCTATTTTCGAAAAATTTCCTTTAAACTGTAAATTTTCGAAAAATTTCCTATAAATAGTCAATTTTCGAAAAATTTCCTATAAATAGTCAATTTTCGAAAAATTTCCTATAAATAGTCAATTTTCAGAAAATTTCCTATAAATAGTCAATTTTCGAAAAATTTCCTATAAATGTCAATTTTCAGAAAATTTCCTATAAATAGTCAATTTTCAGAAAATTTCCTATAAAAAGTAAATTTTCGAAAAATTTCCTATAAATGTCAATTTTCGAAAAATTTCCTATAAATAGTCAATTTTCAGAAAATTTCCTATAAATAGTCAATTTTCGAAAAATTTCCTATAAATAGTCAATTTTCCAAAAATTTCCCATAAATAGTCAATTTTTGAAAAATTTCTATAAATATTAAATTTTCGAAAAATTTCCTATAAATAGTCAATTTTCGAAAAATTTCCTATAAATAGTCAATTTTCAAAAAAATTTCCTATAAATAGTCAATTTTCGAAAAATTTCTTTTAAATAGTCAATTTTCGAAAAATTTTCTATAGTCAATTTTGGAAAAATTTCCTATAAACAGTCAATTTTGGAAAAATTTCCTATAAATAGTCAATTTTTGAAAAATTTCTTTTAAATAGTCAATTTTCGAAAAATTTTCTATAGTCAATTTTGGAAAAATTTCCTATAAACAGTCAATTTTGGAAAAATTTCCTATAAATAGTCAATTTTCGAAAAATTTCCTATAAATAGTCAATTTTGGAAAAATTTTCTATAGATAGTCAATTTCCAAAAATTTCCTATAAATAGTCAATTTTCGAAAAATTTCCTAAAAACAGTCAATTTTCGAAAAATTTCCTATAAATAGTCAATTTTCGAAAAATTTCCTATGAATAGTCAATTTTTGAAAAATTTCTATAAATATTAAATTTTCGAAAAATTTCCTATAAATAGTCAATTTTCGAAAAATTTCCTATAAATAGTCAATTTTCAAAAAAATTTCCTATAAATAGTCAATTTTCGAAAAATTTCTTTTAATAGTGAATTTTCGAAAAATTTTCTTTAAATAGTCAATTTTCGAAAAATTTCCTATAAAATAGTCAATTTTCGAAAAATTTCCTATAAATAGTCAATTTTGAAAAAATTTCCTATAGATAGTCAATTTTCGAAAAATTTCCTATAAAATAGTCAATTTTCGAAAAATTTCCTATAAATAGTCAATTTTGGAAAAATTTCCTATAGATAGTCAATTTTCGAAAAATTTCCTATAAATAGTCAATTTTCGAAAATTTTCCTATAGATAGTCAATTTTCGAAAAATTTCCTATAAATAGTCAATTTTCGAAAAATTTCCTATAAATAGTCAATTTTCGAAAAATTTCCTATAAATAGTCAATTTTGGAAAAATTTCCTATAGATAGTCAATTTTCGAAAAATTCCCTATAAATAGTCAATTTTGGAAAAATTTCCTATAGATAGTCAATTTTCGAAAAATTTCCTATAAATAGTCAATTTTCGAAAAATTTCCTATAAATAGTCAATTTTCGAAAAATTTCCTATAAATAGTCAATTTTCGAAAAATTTCCTATAAATAGTCAATTTTCGAAAAATTTCCTATAAATAGTCAATTTTCGAAAAATTTCCTATAAATAGTCAATTTTCGAAAAATTTCTTTTAAATAGTCAATTTTCAAAAAAATTTTCTATAGTCAATTTTCAAAGAATTTCTTTTAAATAGTCAATTTTCGAAAAATTTTCTATAGTCAATTTTCGAAAAATTTCCTATAAATAGTCAATTTTCGAAAAATTTCCTATAAATAGTCAATTTTCGAAAAATTTCCTATAAATAGTCAATTTTCGAAAAATTTCCTATAAATAGTCAATTTTCGAAATATTTCCTATAAATAGTCAATTTTCTAAAAATTTCCTATAAATAGTCAATTTTCGAAAAATTTCCTATAAATAGTCAATTTTCGAAAAATTTCCTATAAATAGTCCATTTTCGAAAAATTTCCTATAAATAGCCAATTTTCGAAAAATTTCCTATAAATAGTCAATTTTCAAAAAAATTTCCTATAAATAGTCAATTTTCGAAAAATTTCCTATAAATAGTCAATTTTCGAAAAATTTCCTATAAATAGTCAATTTTCGAAAAATCTTCTATAGTCAATTTTGGAAAAATTTCCTATAAATAGTCAATTTTGGAAAAATTTCCTATAAATAGTCAATTTTGGAAAAATTTCCTATAGATAGTCAATTTTCGAAAAATTTCCTATAAATAGTCAATTTTCAAAAAAATTTCCTATAAATAGTCAATTTTCGAAAAATTTCCTATAAATAGTAATTTTCGAAAAATTTCCTATAAATAGTCAATTTTCGAAAAATTTTCTATAGTCAATTTTGGAAAAATTTCCTATATTCAATTTTGGAAAAATTTCCTATAAATAGTCAATTTTGGAAAAATTTCCTATAAATAGTTAATTTTTAGAAAATTTCCTATAAATAGTCAATTTTTTGAAAATTTCCTGTAAATAGTCAATTTTTAGAAAATTTCCTATAAATAGTCAATTTTTAGAAAATTTCCTATAAATAGTCAATTTTCAGAAAATTTCCTATAAATAGTCAATTTTCGAAAAACTTCCTATAAATAGTCAATTTTCGAAAAAATTCCTATAAATAGTCAATTTTCGAAAAATTACCTATAAATAGTCAATTTTCGAAAAATTTCCTATAAATAGTCAATTTTCGAAAAATTTCCTTATTTTCGAAAAATTTCCTTTAAATAGTCAATTTTCGAAAAATTTCCTATAAATAGTCAATTTGTAGAAAATTTCCTATAAATAGTCAATTTTCAGAAAATTTCCTATAAATAGTAAATTTTCGAAAAATTTCCTATAAATAGTCAGTTTTCGAAAAAGTATATTTTCGAAAAATTTCCTTTAAACTGTCAATTTTCGAAAAATTTCCTATAAATAGTCAATTTTTAAAAAATTTCCTTTAAATAGTCAAATTTCAAAAAATTTCCTTTAAACAGTCAATTTTCGAAAAATTTCCTATAAATAGTCAATTTTCGAAAAATTTCCTTTAAATAGTCAATTTTCGAAATATTTCCTATAAATTGTCAATTTTCGAAAAATTTCCAATAAATAGTCAAATTTCGAAAAATTTCCTATAATAGTAAAATTTCGAAAAATTTCCTATAAATAGTAAATTTTCAGAAAATTTCCATTGCCATAACCTTCCTGCGTAATAAATTATATAACTTTAACAAATTCGATTTTTATTTCAATTTCCTTTTCCGGTTTTTGTTTTTCACTCTTCACTTGAAACTTTTAACGTTTGCTTTTTAATGCAATTCACTTTTTATTTATTGATTTTTCTTTCATAAATTTCCTTTTGCAAGGCAACGAAGGCATCTATCTACAAAAGCCAGTGAGCTCCTTTTCCCATTTAGTTATTTATTCCGAATAGAAATTGTAAACATTGTTTTGCATTATCCTTGAATTATGTTGTTAGTTATTCTATGCCAACAACAAGAAAGAAGAGCTGTAAAAGCAAAAAAAAAGTGGCATCAGCAACAAAAACAGAAAACAGCGGCTGCGGTAACAGCAATCGGGCCAAAGCCCAAAACCATGTGAATCGAAACGCATGTCAGGCATTAAAGCATTTACAACTAAATAAAAGAGGAAGAGTTGGTTAGTCGGTAAATGGTGGTGGTTGGTTTGGCTTCGTTTCAGTCACTTCTTTCTAAGGCTGAGGCAAAATATTGAGCTAAAAGTGTGAAGAGTGAGTAACTCACCGACCGACTGACTGACTGCCAAACAAACAATTCAGACAGACAAATAGACTTTCAGACAAGCCTCCCTATACATACCGGCTTTCATTAGTGGGCGGGGGAGTAAGGGTGTCTGGATATCTGCATCACTATGAGTTTTTTAACATTTCCACACGTACCTACTCGGTTATTTGGCGCTACTGCTGGCGTCAGTATGGTGTCATTTGGATTTTTTTTTAATAAAGTCTTTATTATAGTTTTTTTTCTGTATAAAATGCATTTATATGATATTTTATTCTTGTAGATGAATGGCATGACTAAATTGAATTGCAGGAATACCTATTTGTTATATAAAATAATCAGAAAAAAAGGAAAAGAAAATCATTTAGTTCTTTTGTATCCTCTTTACATTTAAAAATATTTACTTAGTATTGGCGGTACACTTAGAAAAATTAAAGGTATTAAAGCAGAAAAATAAATAGTTATTGAAAAATTCAACCAAAACTCCTCTATACCCTGTTAACCCTTTAATGCCATTTGTTGCTTATAAGCAACATTGTACAATTTTGGTCATAGTTTCTTTAGTTTTTGTTGTTTTCGATAACTGTTTTTTCCGAGCTAAAATTAACATTTCTGAGCATTTAATTACGAAGATACATTTTTAAAAGCTTTACAAGTATTAATTTGCTAACGTGTTGAAGTTGTGTAAAACGCGTGTTAAAAGTTGTTTAAGAAAAATTCAAATAAAAACGAAAAGTTAGAGGATTTTTTTTTCCAAAAAATGAATGCACAGTGTTGCTTATAGGCAACATTTGTCCATAGTAGCAGTATTTTTTATACTAAAAATTCATTTGAAACGGAGGAACAAGATCCTGTCTGTTTGTGAAACCGCTTTAAAAGAAGACAACCATTATCGAGAAGTCAAATTTCCTGTAAAATATTTCGCTGAGTTCTTCGTTGATGAAGTTATAATATAGATTTGCGAAACGAAATCATTCTATATTCGCAGCAAGCAAAGACTTACTGCAAATTGTTTACTATATAAGATCAGACGAAATGGGGCATGCAGAAGGGACTACATAAAATCATATGAAAATTAAGATAAGAAGATTGCCTCGGTAAAACCGCCTACAGAAAATTGGGAGACCATGAAAAGAAACATTAAAGGGATCGATGTGTAAGTAGATGGTTTAAAAAAGAAACTGGGACAGGTAGTTGTGTCTTCTGTGAAAAATTAGACATATGATAAAAAACGCGTTCAGCCGAAGTCTTTGCAGTGTCTGAAGCAGCAAAAATTATATCTATATGGGTAATGACGTCGGGCTAGTAATCCACTCCTGGAAATGACTTTGAAAAAGCTAGAATTAGAATAAAAACGGAAATTGTAATATCGTAAATTTTTCTTCAGAAAAGTTGTAATATCATAAAGTTTTCTATAGAGAAATTTTAATGTCGTAGATTTTTCTATCGAAAAATTGTAATATCGTAGAGTTTTCTATAAAAAAATTGTAATATTGTAGAGTTTTCTATAGAAAATTTGTAATATCTTAAATTTGTTTATACAAATATTATAACATCGTAAGTTTTTCTATAGAAAAATTATAACATCTTAAGTTTTTCTATGGAAAAATTTTAATATTGTAAATATTTCTATGGAAAAATTGTAATATCGTAAATTTTTCTATAGAAAAATTGTAATATCGTAAATTTTTCTATAGAAAAATTGTAATATCGTAAATTTTTCTATAGAAAAATTGTAATATCGTAAATTTTTCTTTAAAAAATTGTAATATCGTTAATTTTTCTATAGAAAAATGGTAATATCTATAGAAAAATTGTAATATCGTAAATTTTTCTATAGAAAAATTGTAATATCGTAAATTTTTCTATAGAAAAATTAATATCGTAAATTTTTCTATAGAAAAATTGTAATATCGTAAATTTTTCTATAGAAAAATTGTAATATCGTAAATTTTTCTCTAGAAAATTGTAATATCGTAAATTTTTCTTTAAAAAATTGTAATATCGTTAATTTTTCTATAGAAAAATGGTAATATCTATAGAAAAATTGTAATATCGTAAATTTTTCTATAGAAAAATTGTAATATCGTAAATTTTTCTATAGAAAAATTGTAATATCGTAAATTTTTCTATAGAAAAATTGTAATATCGTAAATTTTTCTAAAGAAAAATTGTAATATCGTAAATTTTTCTCTAGAAAATTGTAATATCGTAAATTTTTCTATAGAAAAATTGTAATATCGTTAATTTTTCTATAGAAAAATTGTAATATCGTAAATTTTTCTATAGAAAAATTGTAATATCGTAAATTTTTCTTTAGAAAATTGTAATATCGTTAATTTTTCTAGAGAAAAATTTTAATATCGTAAATTATTCTATAGAAAAATTGTAATATCGTAAATTTTCCTATAGAAAAATTGTAATATTGTAAATTTTTCTATAGAAAAATTGTAATATCGTAAATTTTTCTTTAGAAAATTGTAATATCGTTAATTTTTCTAGAGAAAAATTGTAATATCGTAAATTTTTCTATAGAAAAATTATATGATCGTAAATTTTTCTATAGCAAAATTGTAATATCGTAATTTTTCTATAGAAAAATTGTAATATCGTAAATTTTTCTATAGAAAAATTGTAATATCGTAAATTTTTCTCTAGAAAATTGTAATATCGTAAATTTTTCTATAGAAAAATTGTAATATCGTTAATTTTTCTATAGAAAAATTGTAATATCGTAAATTTTTCTATAGAAAAATTGTAATATCGTAAATTTTTCTATAGAAAAATTGTAATATCGTAAATTTTCCTATAGAAAAACTGTAATATCATAAATTTTTCTATAGAAAAATTGTAATATCGTAAATTTTTCTTTAGAAAATTGTAATATCGTTAATTTTTCTAGGGAAAAATTGTAATATCGTAAATTATTCCATAGAAAAATTGTAATATCGTAAATTTTCCTATAGAAAAATTGTAATATCGTCAATTTTTCTATAGAAAAATTGTAATATCGTAAATTTTTCTTTAGAAAATTGTAATATCGCTAATTTTTCTAGAGAAAAATTGTAATATCGTTAATTTTTCTAGAGAAAAATTGTAATATCGTAAATTTTTCTATAGAAAAATTATAAGATCGTAAATTTTTCTATAGCAAAATTGTAATATCGTAAATTTTTCTATAGAAAAATTGTAATATCGTAAATTTTTCTATAGAAAAATTGTAATATCGTAAATTTTTCTCTAGAAAATTGTAATATCGTAAATTTTTCTATAGAAAAATTGTAATATCGTAAATTTTTCTAAAGAAAAATTGAAATATCGTAAATTTTTCTCTAGAAAATTGTAATATCGTAAATATTTCTATAGAAAAATTGTAATATCGTAAATTTTCCTATAGAAAAATTGTAATATCGTCAATGTTTCTATAGAAAAATTGTAATATCATAAATTTTTCTATAGAAAAATTATAATATCGTAAATTTTTCTCTAGAAAATTGTAATATCGTAAATTTTTCTCTAGAAAATTGTAATATCGTAAATTTTTCTATTGGAAAATTGTAATATCGTTAATTTTTCTATAGAAAAATTGTAATACCGTAAATTTTTCTATAGAAAAATTGTAATATCGTAATTTTTCTATAGAAAAATTGTAATATCGTTAATTTTTCTAGAAAAAAATTGTAATATCGTAAATTTTTCTATAGAAAAATTATAAGATCGTAAATTTTTCTATAGCAAAATTGTAATATCGTAAATTTTTCTATAGAAAAATTGTAATATCGTAAATTTTTCTATAGAAAAATTGTAATATCGTAAATTTTTCTCTAGAAAATTGTAATATCGTAAATTTTTCTATAGAAAAATTGTAATATCGTTAATTTTTCTATAGAAAAATTGTAATATCGTAAATTTTTCTATAGAAAAATTGTAATATCGTAAATTTTTCTATAGAAAAATTGTAATATCGTAAATTTTTCTATAGAAAAATTGTAATATCGTAAATTTTTCTATAGAAAAATTGTAATATCGTAAATCTTTCTATAGAAAAATTGTAATATCGTAAATTTTCCTATAGAAAAATTGTAATATCGTAAATTTTTCTATAGAAAAATTGTAATATCGTAAATTTTTTCTATAGAAAAATTGTAATATCGTAAATTTTTCTATAGAAAAATTGTAATATCGTAAATTATTCTATAGAAAAATTGTAATATCGTAAATTTTTCTATAGAAAAATTGTAATATCGTAAATTTTTCTATAGAAAAATTGTAATATCGTAAATTTTTCTATAGAAAAATTGTAATATCGTAAATTTTTCTATAGAAAAATTGTAATATCGTAAATTTTTCTATAGAAAAATTGTAATATCGTAAATTTTTCTATAGAAAAATTGTAATATCGTAAATTTTCGTATAGAAAAATTGTAATATCGTAAATTTTTCTATAGAAAAATTGTAATATCGTAAATTTTTCTTTAGAAAATTGTAATATCGTAAATTTTTCTAGAGAAAAATTGTAATATCGTAAATTTTTCTATAGAAAAATTATAATATCATAAATTTTTCTATAGCAAAATTGTAATATCGTAATTTTTTCTATAGACAAATTATAATATTGTAAATATTTCGATAGAAAAATTGTAATATCGTAATTTTTTTATAGAAAAATTGTAATATCGTAAATTTTTCTATAGAAAAATTGTAATATCGTAAATGGTTTCTATGGAAAAATTCGACTGAAAGATAAAGTATAGGAAAATCTCTCAAAGCTTGGCCTACGGTCGTAGGGCACTGCTTTAAGATATCGAAATAAAAATTCTTAGAATTTATCGTAACAAAATATCGTATAAAATCCTTATTCCAGTACCTAGAAGCCAACAGAGCTTTTATAAAAACGAATTTCGCTTTATCTTCCAAAATAATTTAATCGAATGCCCTCATGAAAAATATTAAAAACAAATTGAAAAAATGATCCATAATAAAACATTTACGAAAGTAATTGATTTTAAAGTATTTTATTTCCTTAGGCATGCAACCCCCAAAGCAATCCCCCCAATTTTATGCTACATTAGAAAATATATATGCAACTTACCCTTAAAACGAAGAGAATAGTAGATGACAAACACTTATCATAACAATCAAATTTCAAATTCTGCTGAACAAGTCACAAATTCTGGAACAACGCCAAAAGATATGTCATTTAAAATAAAAAAAGGAAAAAAAAAATAAACGAAAGGTTTAGAAATTCAAAGTAACATCTTAACAAAAATGCTAGTTATTTTAGCATAGCCAAACATGCTAAGTTGTGTAAAGTGCCTTGAACCATAACAGACCCATTGTGTTATTCTCTAGTCCATTCAAATAGTAAACTAATATTATAATAATATTTTTCTTAAAATGTTCTCTAACAAGGTTTCTAGGCGTAGTTGCATTTAATGGCAAACACTGCAATGCCCTGAATCTTTATGCTAAAGGGTGTAGAAGAAAACAATTTAACATTTTAAGATTATGTATGTGGCAGATACTTTCTGTATGTGGAAGATACTTTCTGCAGACTTTCTGACGGCATCACAGTGACTGTTTTAGGTAAATTTCTTAACATCTGTTGTAGTGACCGGAAGTCGTTCTTGCCACACTTACCCGCTATAAATTGACAAACACTCCAATGCCCTGAATCTTTATGATAAAGGGCGGAGAGGAATAGAATTTTAGGTTATGTATGTTTTTGCTGAAAGTATCGTCCACGTACAAATGGTATGACAGTACTGCAGTGGCAGTTTTGGGTAAATTTCACCTGTTACAGCGTCTGGAAGTTGCTGTGGCCACACTTATCCGCTATAGCTATTGCAATCGATTGGGAGTTAAACTCGCCGAAGCAAAGTTGTATTATTATCCAGAAAATACAAGATACCAAAATTCACTTTCCCGAAGATAGTTGAGGATGATCTCACACTCAGTGACCACACCAAACATTTTGGGGTAATTTTGGACTCTAAGTTGTTCTAGAGTCTAAACACCCTATCCCTATAAAAGAGCTTAAGGCAATACAAGGGATATTTCCCCCGTTAGTACTCCCTCAGTCTTTGTGATCGTTGTCAAGTCTATATTTATGAATGGTGCTCTTGTCTGGTGGCCGGCATTCCGCAAGGCTAACTAGCGAAGTTCTTTTTTTAAAATTCTTAGATCCTCTGCTCTGATGATAACTAGTGTCATAAGGACTACACCTTTCAAGGCACTTTTTACCATGTTTAACTGGTTTTCGGCTGAGTTAATTTTACAACATATAGCCCTAAACTCTGCTATCAGGTTAAGCACCATCGTGTTCCTTTCGTTCTCAAGAAGGCCAATCAAATAATCTGGATATACTAAACGGATAGGTCAAAGACGATGAGGGGAGTGGGAGGCTTTTTCATTCCTCTACTGCCGAGGAACATTTCTTTTAAGCTCCCAGATCTCTAGTATTCTACAGGCCGAAATAACTGTCATATACAGTGTGACTAAATGGCTAAGATACCACGGAATATACAACTTCGTTTTTGTATTGATATCTTTATGGCATCTGTTTTCACTTGTGAATGTCGTTCATCCCTCAATGAAATGTCGCGACATGTCGAGACATTCCAGTAAGGAACTGTTCGGGGTAACAATATATCTGGTAACATTATTGCGGATAACCTAACCGGATGTAGGATGCTGTTGTCTAATACATACATATATACATACATAACTCCCACGACATTCCAATTGGAATAAGGGGTAGGTACTTCTCTCAGACAATGAGCTGCATCCGATTCTATTTTTAGACTCATTGAAAGGGACCTACGTTTTAACTCCGGCTCCGAACGGCAAATGCGTTAGTTGGAGAAGTTTTGCATAGCCTAATGCTCAATAACCAGTGGGTAGCTGAGTTGTGAGTTGAACCGCCGTACTTTTTTTTTTGGAAATTTATTTTTTTCAAGTGGGTCTGGCCGGGGATCGAACTTGGGACCTCTGGTATGCTAGGCGGATGACTAGCCTGCTATATCACGGCGACTCACTTTTTAGATGATCATCTTGAGACATACATGGATGGGTAAAAGCCAAAGTGGGAAGTTAAGCTCTTCTTCATCCCACTAGGGAAGAACATTTCTTTTAAGCTCAAAGATCCAGATCTGAAGTATTGTATTGTAGAGTCCGAGCTAACTATCATATATTTACAGGGCGACTAAGATTATCAGAATACCAGGCATCCATCAATGAGATGACGAGACATTCTAATATAGAACTCTTCTAGGTAATCAGTCACAAGAATGTACCTGGTTACATTATTACTGATAACCTTGTCTAAACTAGTACTCTCCACAGTTAGAAAGGCATTCCCTAATAATTAGGTATACCACTATCAGTCTGAACCACAGAAACCATTTGTTAAGTTCTACGATAATAGGCGTTCTGTAGTCTTCTCATCCCACTCGCTCCGCCTACATCGCAACCTTGTGTCAATCCTCACAGGACACTGCAATCTAGAGTTGCATGCTAGGAGACTTAGTTCTCAAAACAATGACCACTGCAAAAGTTGCCCAAACTTTGAGGAGGAAAATAAGGTCACTTACCTCCTCTATTATTGTAGCATCTGCCTGGTTTTAATTGAGCTCTTGTTGAATAGACTCTTCTCTTCTTTTCTACTCCTTTCAAGTAACACAAAGGAACCAATAATTAAGACCCAAGTGACTCAAACCATGTCATCAGCCACCAGATTAACCTTAACTTCTTCCTCTGTTATCCTTGGCTTCCAGTAGAGCATAGGACCTCAACCGTCCGCTATTCATAGAATGACGTATTCCTAACACGTCTTTCCATGAATAGTTTGCTACTTACAACTTGTCAACATGACAACCTCTTGTCTGTGGATTCCAATGAAGCGCTTATCGAGCAATGTGGGCATTTGGCCTTCGAAGTGTGTGGCCTATCCATCGCCGCTAACATACCTCTATAGAAGCAGGGATTTGGATCTTCATTTCTTATGCGATTCGGTCACCATATATTAAGGATTTGCGGTAAGCATTTGTTTGTAGGCGCATATCGGTGGCATTTCTGCATTTCCAAGTTTCGCAGGCGTAATACAGGATAGACTTGACATTCGAGTTGTATATTCGTAACTTAGTTGTTGTTGATATTTGCCGAGATTTCCAAAAAGCTCGTGGTGCCACCTTTTGGAGATAAAAAAAACTTCCTGGATAATTAAATGTACCTTATTCTTCTATTATAACTGAATTCCAGTGGATCATTGGTTCTAATCATCCTTTTATATCGGACTCTATTGCGAGATGTTAGAAATACGTCATTCTACTCCACGTTCTAGCAGGTTCACCAAAACAACGGCCACTTCCTCTGTGAATTCCAATGAAGCGCTTATCGAGCAATGTTGGTATTTTGCCTTCAAAGTGTGTGGTTTATTCACCTTCATTTCCATTGACATACCTCCATAGGAGCTGGGATTTGGTTTGCGAGTTTAGTAGATCTTCATTTTTTATACGATTCGGCCACCATATATTAAGGATTTCCAAAGGTTTGCATTCGCATATCAATGGCATTTGTGCTTCGCAGCCGTAAAACAGGATGGACTTGACATTTAAGTTGTATATTCGTAATTTAGTCGAGGTTTCCAAATAGCTCAGATATTGCCTTATTAATGGCGATTCAATTTCTTCGACGGCGCCACATTTGGAGATACCAAACTTCCAAGATAATTGAAGGTTGTGTGTATCTACGGGCTTGCGCGATATCTTACAGTCATAATTATTGTCTTGTAAAAATTGGTTTCCTGCCTAGCTGCCCGAGATTCAACTGAACTAAACTTTAACTAGAAGTCATATCTCATCAGCATATTCCAAGTCCTCGAGTTGTTTCAAGAGTGTCTATTGGATACCGTGTCTATCATTTAGAGCAGTGCGCATTAATTAACTAACCTAAAAGAATTGTAAGGCTAGATAACGGCCTACTGGCCAATAGACTATAAAGGAATAAAAGTGTATTGCGCAAAAAAAGAAACGAATTCTCTAATTTCGTTAGAGCAAATTCTAAGTCCTCGAGTTGTTTAAAAAGTATTCATTGGATATTGTGTCTAACTACCATAGATTATAGTATTTTAGAACTTAAAAGCTTTCAACATTTCACAGTCTAAAAATAAATATTGACTCACTTACGATTTTTAGGTCCTTGATAGGAGAATGCAAAGGACGAATATATTCACCGAACTCTAAAAGATATCCGATGTACTATCAAACTTGGAGCTTTTAAGTTTTTAATTCGATTTTCTACTAGATATTGTCAAGTACAGGAAATTTCGATGGTATCCCTAGTAGAACTATATTGGTTCCCAAACTTTTCTTACTTTAAGAGTATGAAACTTGGCTTAGCTAGACAGATTGTACCATCCATGAGTCTTAGTTAAAGACCGAACCATAGAAAACCATAGAAGCGAAGGCCTGTCAACTAAACCTAAATTAGCTGTCAAAAAAACCTGAATCTATCATTGTGTTTGAAATTTTTTTTAGTAGTGTTAGTGAAAAATGAAATCCACACAGTTGGTTTTTAAGCACAGTTGTATTAAATGTTCCGAAAAAATGGGTACTTTTAATGAAATATTTGAATATTATTTTGAAGATATAATTAATATTTCAATAGTTTTAAAGAAAATATAAAATCTGACTTAAAAACTACAGTTTTTGAAAAATTTCCTATAAAAAAAATTAACTATGATAAGATTTTTAAAATTTACCATTTTTATATAAAAAATTAAAAAAAAATACTATTTTTATAGGAAATTTTCCAAAAATTTACTATTTTTATGGGATTTTTTTTAATTTACTATTTTTATAGGAAAATTTTCGAAAATTTACTATTGTTATAGGAAAATTTTCGAAAATTTACTATTGTTATAGGAAATTTTTAAAAAATTTACCATTTTTATAGGAAATTTTTCAAAAATTTATTATTTTTATAGGAAAATTTTCAAAAATTTACTTTTTACTCAAAAATTTTTTTTAATTTACTTTTTATTTAGGAAATTTTTAAAAGAAATTACTATTGTTATAGGGTTTTTTTAATTCACTATTTTTATAGGAAATTTTTCAAAAATTTATTATTTTTATAGGAAAATTTTCAAAAATTTATATTTATTTTTATAGGGTTTTTTTAATTTACTATTTTTATAGGATATTTTTAAGAAATTTACTATTTTTAAAGTAAATTTTCAAAGATTTACTATTTTTACAGATTTTTGTTTTTTTTAATACTTTTTTATAGGAAATTTAAAAAAAAAATTAAAAATCAATTTTATAGGAAATTAAAAAAAATCTATTTTTATAGATTTTTTTTTTAATTTACTATAAATTTTCGAAAATTTACTATTTTTATAGGAAAATTTTCAAGAATTTTGTACATTTATAGAAAAATTTAAAAAAAGATTAGTACTTTTATAGAAAATTTTTCAAAAATTTACTATTTTTATAGGAATTTTTCTAAAAATTTACTATTTTTATAGAAATTTTTCTAAAAATTTACTATTTTTATAGCATGGTTTTAAATTTATTATTTTTATAAAAAATTTTTCTATTTTTATAGGATAATTTTTAAAATTTATTATTTTTGTAGCATAATTTTTCAACATGTACTAAAAAATAGTAGGAAAATTATTATCTGTAATTTCTAAAATTAATAGTAACATGCTAAAAACTTCACTTTTCAAATTTCCAAACTGCAAGGTACGTTTAGTTGCACGATCTAAAAAAAGTAGTATATTTTTGAAACTAAAAAAAGCAAATCAGTTTATTTTCATTTCTTAATAAAAAAAGGTTGAAAAATTAAAAAAAATATTTGTTTTATAGAAAACAAATTATATTTCAGATAATAAAATATGACCAATTTATTTCAAAAAATTATAAGAATCTTGTTTTTGGAAAATTTCCGCTGTTGAAGCAATTGATTTTGTGTAATTTAAAGGTAAATAAAATGTTTGTATTTGTGTTACACACAACCTATACGTGTGAATTGTCATATGGAACAGCTGATTCTTTCATATATATTTATAATCTATGGACCGAACTAAACATGTTTGACAGTAACTTCTAACACAAAAACACATGAGCTGCCAACAACTGTTTGTCACAGAAAGAAAATGTAAAATTTCCTTCGTTAACAATCTTTAGGCAAATCTTTTTCGATTTCATTTCATCATAAAATAAAGAACATCCATTAGTTTTATTGTGGGATTCATTTGAAAGCTGTAGACAAACAAGAAAAAAAAGTACATTTAGTTAACACGCCATAGATTTTATGTGTGAACATTTTCAAAAAAAAAAAAGGAGAAAAAACCAAATGAAAACAACAATTTTAGTCATTTGCCTGATTAAATTTCTAAACAGGATATGAAAATACATACATACATACATACACACATATAAGGTTATTACAATATCCTTAGAGCGCCCCCATTTCTAATGTTCTCTCTAGCCATTTCTCCAACTCTCTAATGTCTCGTTTTTATAACACATTCTTCTCCTTTGTTCTTTGTTGGTTTTCATTTATTTTATTGTCCTTTGTTTTTCTTTATTATTTGGGCTTCGTTATGCCGGCAAAGTTTAAAGTTCTCATATTTCTTCTTTCTTGTTATTTTCGTTCGAAATTCTTGTCTTTCCAATATTAATTTCTTATTATATCTTCCCTAACAACTTTGTAATTTAAGAGAAGAGGGATAATTGATGATTGTCATGTTTTCTTTATTAGTTTTCAAAATTTTGAGGTTAATATTCTTTTCGTTTTTAGTTATATAGTCCTTTTTATGGTGGGATTACAGTCAATAACCTTTTAGGATATACGATACATTTGTTAACATAGTAATCAAGTGGGATGGACTTGTTGAGTATTAGGATATGTATTTGTGTAATAGCTATAATTTGTACTTGGTTTTAAATGATTTGTTGGAAGTCCCAGCAAAAAATTTAACTTTCTTAGAAGTTTACAACTTTCCGTAGGCAGAAGTATTTTATGTTGATCTCCTAACTTTATTGCGTTTTGGGAAGTTCAATTTTAGTAGCTTTTTGAGATTAAACCCCTTAACTTTCTTAAGAAAACTTATTTTCTTCTGATAGTGGTTGATTGATTTAGAGCAGTGATGGCCAGTACAATGACAATTGATGCCCAGTACAATAAAAATTAAACTTCTGTTTTGGAAAGTTTAATCTTAGTAGCTTTCTGAAACTAAACTCCAATCACAACAATAAGCTAAACTTTCATAAAACTTTCTTAAGAAAACTTATATTCTTCAGAAAGTGGTTGATTGATTTAGAGCAGTGATGCCCAGTACAATGGCAATTGATGCAATTGGTACAATAACAATTAAACTTCCGTTTTGAGAAATTTATACTTAGTAGCTTTCTGAAAGTAAACCCCCATCACAACAATAAGCTAAACTTTCATAAAACTTTCTTAACCCTTCTACTTCTCTTGGATTTGTGTCCTTACCCTTACCCTTTGGGTCAATATGACCCAACAATGAAATATTAACAAAATTCCATATTTAACATAGGATTTTTTTTAATTTAGGACCAGCATTCAGGGGATGACCCCTACTTATGCAATGCATTGTGTTGGAAGTAGGAAAATAGGTTATGGGAGGAAGGATAGATGGAGCAGCGTTTATGGCTTTGAATTTACCTATATTGCAACTGGCAGGGAAAACTTCTGCGGGTAGTGATTTCCACATATAAACTATACGGCTCAAGAACGAATTAATGTAGCGTGTTGTTCGGTCTACCGGCCAATCGACCACTAAAGAATGAGCTCTAACAGAATGACGTGTATTGCATAAAAAAGACCAAGTTTCGGGAATGAGTTCTCTGATTTGGTTAGAGCACATGCCAAAGTATTAACAATAGAACAGTGTGACACAACTCAAATTGCAACGGTGCTCCTGTAAATCATTAGAGTTGGATATTCTACTGTCCCGATGAACACTTTCGCCATTTCTTGCACTCGGTCGAGAAGCTTCAAAATAGACTTTGAAGCTCCGGCCCATACATAAGGTGGCATACAACATCTGTTCACACGAACCCATTCTGAAATTTTTTCTAAATCTCGGTTTAATGATTAATTCATGGTTTGTCTGATAGCGCCAACCTCAAGAAGGCTTGGCTAAATATAAAATTAGAGATACTTCGAGAGATTTTGCCCAACATTGATTTAAAGACCTCAAACCGTAGGAGCTAGGTGTCCAATTGATTCGCCCCAAAACATAAAATAACCGGTTTACATAAATCGTCTATCAATTTGGACATTGTTTCTCGTGTTGTGTCAATCCAGGCCTTGTCACCTATGGAAAAGTACGAGCTTCGTCGATGAACACAAGTTTTCAATAAAAAAAAAATGGGATGTACATTGAACATTAAAAGGTTAAGCGCTATCGCAAAACTTTCCACGCAGTAGAAATCGCTGCAATCGGTGCCGAAGCAAGATCGGTTTGGATGCTCCAAACCTGTATGAAGTTTTCGATGTTAAAGGATCGGCGAGCCTGGGAAGAAGAAGCTTTTCCAACCTCCTGGAACGTAGGTATACTAGTCAAAATAACAAAAAAGCGTGACTCCAAAGACTGCAATAACTGCAGGGGTATAACACTTTTTTAAATACCGAGCAAAATGATAAGTCGAGTAACTTTGAACAGAATATCCGATGTAGTTTCCGCTACACTCCGCGGAAATCAGTTTTGGTTCACAGAGAATCGATCTTATGTTGACCTACCAATACAGCAATGTAGTGAATTTATCGACTTTATAAAGGCCTTCGACAGTGTCAATAGGAGCTATCTATGGAAAATTTTAGAAAATCGTAACATGCCAATGAAAATTCTGAACTTAATTCGGGCAATGTATATGGATTTTAAATGACGAGTCCTACAAAGGGTAAGTTGTTAAATCCACTCAAAGTTACTACTGGAGTAAGACAAGGATGTATCTTGTCACCTTTACTTTTTTTTCTCGTCATCGACAACATAGTGCGCAAGGCTCTGAATGGCAAACACGGTATACAATGGAAACCCTTTAAACAACTTGAGGACTTGGAATAAGCTGATGATGTACATATGTCTTCTAAGCCAAAGCGCTGGTCACCTTCAAGAAAACACTAGCGCTATCACAGTTGAATCTCGGGCAGCTGGGCAGGAAATCAATATTTCCAAGACAAAGATTGTGCCTGGAGGCTATGGCGCAAACCCGTCGACACACATTAATGTAGATAACGAGGTTTTTTGGTGTGTAGGTACCTTTAATTATCTTGGTAGTTTGGTATCTACAAAGGGTGGTGCCGACGAGGATATTGAATCAAAGGCAAAATCTGCATTCGGCATTCAAAGGCAAAATCTGCATTCGGCATTATACAACTTGAATGTCAAGTCTATCTTGTACTGCGGTTACGAAGCTTGGAAACGCTCAAATGCCATGCGCCATGCAAATGCTTGTGTCAAATTCTTAATATATGGTGTCTGAATCGCATAAGAAATAAGCATATACTAAATGCGACAAACCAAACCCCTGCTTCTATGGAGGTATGTCAACGGAAATGGCGGTGGATAGGGCACACACTTTGAAGGCCAAATACCAACGTTGTTCTACAAGCGCTTCGTTGGAATTCACAAGGAAGCGGCCATCGTGTTGGTGCACCTGCTGCAAGCAGCAAACTATTCATGGAATGACGTATGCTTAACATCTCGCAATAGAGTTCGATATGAAAGGAAGGTTGAGGAAATATGTCCCGCTGGGAATAAGAAGAAGAGGAGATACTATTTAGGAATCAGAAAACTGATTCCCTACTCCTTCTTCACTAGAAATGAACATCTACTAAACGCTACAAACCAAATCCCTGCTTCTAGAGAGGATAGGCCACACACTTGGAAGGCTAAATATCAATATTGCTCGACAAGCGCTTCTTTAAAATCCACAGGGAAGCGGCGGTCGTGTTGGTGCACCTGCTGGAATGTGAAGAAGGTCAATTGATGCGGAATTGCAAGCGGTAAACTATTTATGGGCATAGAGCATATGCTAGAGTTCAATATAAAAGGACGGTTGAGGCCGAATTCTCCACCGGGTGTCAAGGATAGCAGAATAATAAGAACCATTGTGATGTATCCTTAAAAGAGAAGATAGGAGAGAAAGATAGATGTTAAAAGAATAAGTGAGGAAATAGACAGAGGTAACAATGTGTTATTATAGAAAGGTAGAAACCAATAACATCGCTCAGATTAAACTACTAGATATACAGAAGCTCCTCATGGAATCTGCTACCTAGATCTGCTAAACTGATGGGGACGAATCCTCGTCTGAGCTCAGTTTGCCGATCACTATAAGATATCCGATACTATACATGGGATTTTGATAGTGTCCTTTATATAACTATATTGGTTCTATCTTCTTTAAAAAGTAAGGAGATTAGCCTGAACGATCGTTCAAATCAAGAGTCTCAGTTACTCTAAACTTATCATAGTTAAAACACATACAAATCATTCGAAAATTCTTTGACACCCAAAGTCTCCGACTAGTCTTCAGTGGTCTTCTTTAATCCTAGTATGAAAGCGTTCTATACTTCTTGAATGAAACTTTTGTTTTTGGCATTCGAGGAAGAAAGTCAGTCTTCGTAAATCCTGAAAGAATGACGTTCTTTACATTCTGAGCTTCTTCCTTAAATGTCAAAAGCTGGGATTTTTTGTTTTTGACATTCAGAAAGTTTAGAACGCTTTCCTACAAGGATTAACAAAGACCACCGAAGGTCGGTCGTGCTAAAGAGATATGACAAACATTCCATTTTGGAACTCTTAGTTCAGCTAAATTAGCCGAAAGCTGTATGTCTCCCAGTTCCTCATGGAATCTGTTACCTAGAAATTTAAGGCTCTGGTTTTGGACCGTTTCGGACGAGTCCTCGTCATAGTCTACAAATGTCCTGAATTGCTCCATCCCATCTATACCGTCTAGAATTCAGGGAGCAGTGGCCAGTTAGAAAATCTATGCATTTCCTAAGATTGGTTCTGCTAAGATCCAATCTTAGCAAGAGCTTGGTCTTGCGTATATTTAAGTCGGTCCATAAGGTCCTAGATATTGTGCAGGTGTCCAAGTTATGCCAGTTCTTAGCTATTTCCTTACCGATCCAAGACTTAATGCCGATAAAAAGGTGACATAGTCGGATTTAAGATTGGAAACATTTTACTAGGTCTAACCAGAAAAATGATAAAGGAAGGGGTATATACATATATTTAATGTAGACATAATTTCCTAAATTTCTTCCTCCAGTCGTCTTTAATCTTTAAAATTATCTTAAATTTCTTATTTTCTCAAACGCAAACTAAATGTCCCAGAAGAAATCCACAGACAAATTCCCGCAAATGCTTTAAACATCCCATTAATTGAGGCATTAAAGTATAATAATAAAAAAGTTCATTGATACTGTCTGTGCGCCAGACTAAATGGCTGATTGTTTTTCTGCTTAAATGTTGTTGTTTTTTCTGTCATTACATTCTAGTTTTCTTTTCGTAAATATTCTGGTATTGAGCTACCAAAGACTTGGAATCTACATACATAAAGTTTTTCTTCTTATTTTTTTGTGTTCATTTCAAAAACATGTCTGATTAGTCATTTCAATGGAATTAAAAAAACCTCAGCCACCATCAGCTATGAAATCTATCCACAAGGTGGTAGTGACTAATTGTTACACCCAACTATCGATATTTGCCTCTTAACTTAACACCCACTCACTTCGCTTCTTGGCTATTGATGAGGACGAGGAAAAGGAAGCGGAAAAATAACTTACAAAACTTGTGGTTAAACCAAAGGTATTGTGGTGGTTGGTAGCATTCAGTCGAGCAAGAATGTCAGTAACAGTAACAGCTACAGGTAATTTGTTTTCTGAAGCGGATTTGGGCAAGTGAGTGCAAAGTTTTAGTCACGTTCGGTGAATATGTCAAGACGACGTTTAAAGAAGTTTTAATTACGATTAATGTGAATTAGATGGAAGGAAATTTGTATATTTTATTACGTTAATCATTATTTTTTCATTAGTTAATAATAGACATTTAATCTAATTCGATACTCCCGATTGAAGGTTAGTTTCTTTAAAGAACCCACGATTGTAGATAAGTCTCTTTAAAGAACCCACGATTGAAGCTAAGTCTCTTTAAAGAACCCACAATTGAAGTTAAGTCTCTTAAAAGAACTCACGATTGCATTTAAGTCTATTTAAAGAACCCATGTTTGAAGATAAGTCTCTTTAAAGAACCCACGATTGCATTTAAGTCTATTTAAAGAACCCATGTTTGAAGATAAGTCTCTTTAAAGAACCCACGATTGAAGATAAGTCCCTTTAAGGCACCCACAATTGAAGATAAGTCTCTTTAAAGAACCCACGATTGCATTTAAGTCTATTTAAAGAAACCACGTTTGACGATAAGTCTCTTTAAAGAACCCACGATTGAAGATAAGTCCCTTTAAGGAACCCACAATTGAAGATAAGTCTCTTTAAAGAAACCACGTTTGACGATAAGTCTCTTTAAAGAACCCACGATTGAAGATAAGTCCCTTTAAGGAACCCACAATTGAAGATAAGTCTCTTTAAAGAACCCACGATTGCATTTAAGTCTATTTAAAGAACCCACGTTTGACGATAAGTCTCTTTTAAGAACCTACAATTGAAGATTAGTTTCTTTAAAGAACCCACGATTGAAGATTAGTTTCTTTAAAGAACCCACGATTGAAGATTAGTTTCTTTAAAGAACCCACGATTGAAGATTAGTTTCTTTAAAGAATCCACGATTGAAGATTAGTTTCTTTAAAGAACCCACGATGGAAGATTAGTTTCTTCAAAGAACGCACGATTGAAGATTAGTTTCTTTAAAAAACTCACGATGCAAGATTAGTTTCTTTAAAGAACCCACGATTGAAGATTAGTTTCTTTAAAGAACTCACGATGCAAGATTAGTTTCTTTAAAGAACCCACGATTGAAGATTAGTTTCTTAAAAGAATACACGATTGAAGATTAGTTTCTTTAAAGAATCCACGACTGAAGATTAGTTTCTTTAAAGAACCTACGATGGAAGATTAGTTTCTTTAAAGAACCCACGATTAAAGATTAGTTTCTTTAAAGAACCCACGATTGAAGATTAGTTTCTTTAAAGAGCCCATGATTCAAGATTAGTTTCTTTAAAGAATCCACGATTGAAGATTAGTTTCTTTAAAGAACCCACGATGGAAGATTAGTTTCTTTAAAGAACCCACGATGGAAGATTAGTTTCTTTAAAGAACCCACGATTGAAGATTAGTTTTTTTAAGAACCCACGATTGAAGATTAGTTTCTTTAAAGAATCCACGATTGAAGATTAGTTTCTTTAAAGAACCCATGATTGAAGATTAGTTTCTTTAAAGAACCCACGATTGAAGCTAAGTTTTTTTAAAGAACCCATGATTGAAGATTAGTTTCTTTAAAGAACTCACGATTGAAGATTAGTTTCTTTAAAGATCCCACGATTGAAGATTAGTTTCTTTAAAGAACCCATGATTGAAGATTAATTTTTTAAAGAACCCACGATTGAAGATTAGTTTCTTTAAAGAACCCACGGTTGAAGATAAGTTTCTTTAAAAAACCCATGATTGAAGAATAGTTTTTTTTAAAGAACCCACGATTCAAGATTAGTTTCTTTAAAGAATCCACGATTGAAGATTAGTTTCTTTTAAGAACTCACGATTGAAGATTAGTTTCTTTAAAGAATAACGATTGAAGATTAGTTTCTTTAAAGAACCCACGATTGAAGATTAGTTTCTTTAAAGAACCCACGGTTGAAGATTAGTTTCTTTAAAGAACCCACGATTGAAAATTAGTTTCTTTAAAGAATCCACGATTGAAGATTAGTTTCTTTAAAGAACCCACGATGGAAGATTAGTTTCTTTAAAGAACCCACGATGGAAGATTAGTTTCTTTAAAGAACCCACGATTAAAGATTAGTTTTTTAAAGAACCCACGATTGAAGATTAGTCTCTTTAAAGAACCCACGATTGAAGATAAGTTTCTTTAAATAACCCATGATTGAAGATTAGTTTTTCTAAAGAACCCACGATTGAAGATTAGTTTCTTTAAAGAACCCACGATGGAAGATTAGTTTCTTTAAAGAACCCATCGTGGGAAGATTAGTCTCTTTAAAGAACCCACGATTGAAGATAAGTTTCTTTAAAGAACCCATGATTGAAGATTTTTTAAAGAACCCAGGATTGAAGATTAGTTTCTTTAAAGAACCCAGGATTGAAGATTAGTTTCTTTAAAGAACCCACGATGGAAGACTAGTTTCTTTAAAGAACCCACGATTAAAGATTAGTTTTTTAAAGAACCCACGATTGAAGATTAGTCTCTTTAAAGAACCCACGATTGAAGATAAGTTTCTTTAAAGAACCCATGATTGAAGATTAGTTTTTTTTTAAAGAACCCACCATTGAAGATTAGTTTCTTTAAAGAACCCACGATTGAAAATAAGTTTCTTTAAAGAACCCATGATTGAAGATTAGTTTCTTTAAAGAACCCACTATTGAAGCTAAGTTTTTTTTAAAAAACCCATGATTAAAGATTAGTTTCTTTAAAGAACTCAAGATTGAAGATAAGTCTCTTTAAAGAACCCACGATTGAAGATAAGTTTTTTAAAGAACCCACGATTGAAGATTAGTTTCTTAAAGAACCCACGATTGAAGCTTAGTTTCTTTAAAGAACCCACGATTGAAGATTAGTTTTTTTAAAGAACCTACGATTGAAGATTAATTTCTTTAAAGAACGATTGAAGATTTTTTTTAAACTCACAATTGGAGATTAGTCCCCTTGACAGTTGTGAAGACAAACTCATCAATGTTCTAAAAGAATCTAGCGTTCTAAACTCATACTTTCCTTTTTAGTTCCATCAATGTTATTTAAAAGGATAGTTATACAACAATGTATCAGTTGGTTGGAGCAACAATATAATATGTTTGATAATACTATTCCTTTGTTGTCTGTCTCCTCATTGTTTACTACATGTTTTTTTTTTGTAACTCAATGTTTCCATGTCTGTTTTTTGTGTAAACATTTAATTTAAGAAAATTTAAATGAAGAAAAAGTTAAAAAGAACCAACTTTCCTTTGTTTCAACTACTCATGCTCATACAAAGTCTTACTTTTGTTATACTAAGTTGGAAGTCGTTTAAAAATTTTGCTTGGATGTTTGTAGTTGGGATCGAGCGGGCACACATGTTGTCAACATTTTGTATGCAAAACACACGTTAAAAGATTTTTGTTTGGTATTCTGATGGATGGCTCTTAAATTTTAATTAATTCATTCATTCTACTGAAAATAGTCAGTCGTACAGAAAATAAAGTTAAATATTTATTTAAGCTGCTTTTACATTACATTTATTTTACATGTTAACTCTTACAATGAACTTGTAATGTATGAAAGAAAGAGAGGAATAAAGATTAAATTAAAGTTTTAGTTAATAATGAATTTGGGTAAGAGAAAGAAGGTACGAGGTACTTGAAGGTAATCCATTGCAGAATATTAAATGAAGAGGATTAAAGTGGTCTTAAAAGTGTGTTACTTAGTAATAGAAATCTGGTTTTCTTTCATCGGGTATTATTTTGAAATCTTATTATTTTAACTGGATTTTATAGGTAGATTAGAATTGAAACAATGCAATACAATAGTTCGAAATGTATTTGAAATGGTATCTGAAAGAAAGCATGATGGAAGATTGATTATCTTTAAAGAACCCACGATGAAAGATTGATAACTCTAAAGAACCCACTATAGAAGAATGATTTTTTGAAAGAACCCAAGATGAAAGATTGAAATCTTTAAAGAACCCACGATGAAAGATTGATATATCTAAAGAACTCACGGGGGAAGATTGATAGTTTTAAAGAATCCAAGATGGAAGATTGATATCTTTAAAGAACCCACGATGGAAGATTTAAATCATTAAAGAAAATACGATGGAAGATTAATATCTCTAAAGAACCCACGATGAAAGATTGATAACTCTAAAGAACCCACTATAGAAGAATGATTTTTTGAAAGAACCCAAGATGAAAGATTGAAATCTTTAAAGAACCCACGATGAAAGATTGATATATCTAAAGAACTCACGGGGGAAGATTGATAGTTTTAAAGAATCCAAGATGGAAGATTGATATCTTTAAAGAACCCACGATGGAAGATTTAAATCATTAAAGAAAATACGATGGAAGATTAATATCTCTAAAGAACCCACGATGGAAGATTAATATCTCTAAAGAACCCACGATGGAAGATATATATCTTTAAAGAACCCACGATGGAAGATTAATATCTCTAAAGAAACCACGATAAAAGATTGATATCTCTAAAGAACCCACGATTGAAGATTGATATCTCTAAAAAACCCACGATGGAAGATTAATATCTCTAAAGAACCCACTAGGGAAGATTGATATCTTTAAAGAAGCCACGATGGAAGGTTCATATCTCTACATAACCCAGTATGGAAGATTAATATCTCTAAAGAATCCACGATGGAAGATTGATATCTTTAAGGAACCCACGATGGAAGTTTGATATCTCTACAGAACCCACGATGGAAGATTGATATCTCTAAAGAACCTACGATGGAAGATTTATATCTTTAAAGAACCCACGATTGAAGATTGATATCTTTAAAAAACCCACGATGAAAGATTTATATTCTTTAAGAACCCACGATTGAAGATTGATATCTTTGAACCCACGATAAAAGATTTATATCTTTTAAGAACCCACGATTGAAGATTGATATCTCTAAAGAACCCACGATCAAAGATTGATATCTCTAAAGAACCCACGATGGAATATTGATATTTTTAAAAACTAACGATGGTAGATTGATATCTTTAAAGAACTCACGATGAAAGATTGATATATCTTAAGAACCCACGATGGAAAATTGAAGATTGATATTTTTAAAGAACCCACGATGGAAAATTGAAGATTGATATTTTTAAAGAACCCACGATTGAAGATTGATATTTTTAAAGAACCCACGATGGAAGATTGATATCTCTAAAGAACCCACGATTGAAAATTGATATCTCTTAAGAACCCATGATGGTAGATTGATATCTTTAAAGAACCCACGATGGAAGATTAATATCTTTAAAGAACCCACGATGAAAGATTATTATCTTTAAAGTACCCACGATGGAAGATTAATATCTTTAAAGAACCAGCGATGAAAGATTGATATCTTTAAAGAACCCACGATGAAAAATTGAAAATTGACATTTTTAAAGAACCCACGATTGAAGATTGATATTTTTAAAGAACCCACGATGGAAGATTGATATCTCTTAAGAACCCACGATGGAAAATTGATATCTCTGAAGAACCCACGATGGAAGATTGATATATCTTAAGAAACCACGATGGAGGATTGGTGCCTTTAAAGAACCCACGATGGAAAATTGATGATTGATCTTTGTAAGAACCCACGACTAATAATTTGTCTCAGAATGAACCTACAGTGGAAGATTCATCAATTTTTAAAACCCACGACTAATGATTTGTCTAATAAAGAACCCACAATGACAAACGTATTCCTTTAAAAAACCCGCGATTAACAGTTGGTCTGAGAAAGAACCCACGGTGGAAGATTCATCTCTTTATTGATGCAAAAAACAATGATAAAGAATCCATTATGGAAGATTTATTTATTTGATTACATTAGTCTCTGATAAAAAAATTGGTTTAATTAATGAGCCCATAATTGAAGATTAGTCTGATATAAGATCCCACGATTAAAGATTGTTCTTATCAAAGAAGTTACCATCAAAGATTGGTCTGATTAAAGAACCAACGATTAAAGATTGTTCTAATTAAAGAACCCACTATGGAATATTGGTCTAGTTAAATAACCCTAGATTGAAGATTAGTCTAACTAAAGAACCCACAATTGAATATTTTCCTGATTAAAGAACCGACAATTAAAGATTGTTCTAATTAGAGAACCCACGATGAAAAATTTGGTCTAATTAAAGAATCCATGATTGAAGATTTGTCTAAGTAAATAACTATAAAACTATGAAAGTAGGGTATCTTTTAAGAGCCCACGACGAGCGATTAGTATCTGTTTACTAGTTTTGAGTGAAATAACATACAAATGATTATTCTGGAGCCTTATTTTTCTTCAATATTAAAATCTTAAGCCCACAAAATCACTCTATTCCAGTAATTGCAAACTATATAAGAACTTATTTTACAAAAGTTTCCTTTTCACTGGAAAACATAGAAAACTAGAATTATGACATGAGAAACTCATTGCATCTTGACACATTTTTAGAACTTTTAAAATTTTCCACATAAAAAAGAGAACTTTTCCTCAACGACAAATAATTTTCACTTTTTTCTTGACATGTTGATGCAATAAATGTCTTTTTCAAATAAAAGGAAGTGGTAAAGTGGGTCAATGATTTAAATATAAAATATACCGACTCACAGATACTAGAAATATATTTTAAATGACTTAAAACAATGGCTGTTTTTTATTGACCCACATCCTTAGATCACAAATACAGTTGCATGTACTCACACTCACATGCATATGTTTGTACGAGTAAGAAGTCATGTAAAAAGGAAATAAAGTGTAATGGAAAATTGGTCAAAACAATTTTCCATATGCTTGGAAGTACTTTGTAATTTGTAATAGCATGTAAAAGTTCTATTTGGTACATCGATTATATTTGTTATAACATATTATATAGGGATATATTATTAGGCTTATGCATAATATTTATCTAAGAACTATAAGAGTTTTGAAAAATTTCCTATAAATATTTTCGAAATTATTCCTTTAAATAGTACATTTTCAAAATATTTCCTATAAACAGTAAATTTTCGAAAAATTTCCTATAAATAAGTAAATTTTCGAAAAATTTCCTATAAATAGTAAATTTTCGAAAAATTTCCTATAAATAGTAAATTTTCGAAAAATTTCCTATAAATAGTTAATTTTCGAAAAATTTCCTATTACTAGTAATTTTTCGAAAAATTTCCTATAAATAGTAAATTTTCAAAAAATTTCCTACAAATAGTAAATTTTCAAAAATTTTTAAATAAATAGTAAATTTTCAAAAAATTTCCTATAAAATAATAAATTTTCGAAAAATTTCCTATAAATAGTAAATTTTCGAAAAAATTCTTATAAATAGTAAATTTTCGAAATAATTCTTCTAAATAGTAAATTTTCGAAAAATTTCCTATAAATAGTAAATTTTCGAAAAATTTCCCATAAATAGTAAATTTTCGAAAAATTTCCTATAAATAGTAAATTTTCGAAAAATTTCCTATAAATAGTAAATTTTTGAAAAATTTCCTATAAATAGTAAATTTTCGAAAAATTTCCTATAAAAAGTAAATTTTCGAAAAATTTCCTATAAATAGTTAATTTTCGAAAAATTTCCTATAAAAAGTAAATTTTTGAAAAATTTTCTATAAATAGTAAATTTTCGAAAAATTTCCTATAAATAGTAAATTTTCGAAAAATTTTCTATAAATAGTAAATTTTTGAAAAATTTCCTATAAATAGTAAATTATTGAAAAATTTCCTATAATTTGTAAATTTTTGAAAAATTTCCTATAATTTGTAAATTTTCGAAAAATTTCCTATAATTTGTAAATTTTCGAAAAATGTTCTTTAAACAGCAAATTTTCGAAAAATTTCCTTTGAATAGTAAATTTTTTTAAAATTTCCTATAAATAGCAAATTTTCGAAATGGTAAATTTTTGAAAAAATTTCCTATAAATACTAAATTTTCGAAAAATTCCCTATAAATAGTAAATTTTTGAAAAATTTCCTATAAATAGACAATTTTCTACAAATTTCTATAAATAGTAGATTTTCGAAAAAAATTGTATAAACAGCAAATTTTCGAAAAATTTCCTATAAATAAAAATTTTCGAAAAATTTCCTATAAATAATAAATTTTTGAAAAATTTCCTATAATTTGTAAATTTTGGAAAAATTTCCTATAAATAGTAAATTTTCGAAAAATTTCCTATAAATAGTAAATTTTCAAAAAATTCTTGTTAATAGCAAATGTCCGAAAAATTTCCTTTAAATAGTAAATTAAATTTCCTTTAAATAAAATTTCCTATAAATTGTAAATTTTCGAAAAATTTCCTATAAATAGTAAATTTTCGAAAAATTTCCTATAAATAGTCAATTTTCGAAAAATTTCCTATAAATAGTAAATTTTCAAAAAATTTCCTATAAATAGTAAATTTTCGAAAAATTTCCTATAAATAGTAAATTTCCGAAAAATTTCCTATAAATAGTCAATTTTCGAAAAATTTCCTTTTAATAATGAATTTTCGAAAAATTTCCTCTAAATAGTAAATTTTCGAAAAATTTCCTCTAAATAGTAAATTTTCGAAAAATTTCCTTTAAATTAAAAATTTTCGAAAAATTTCCTATAAATGGAAAATTTCCGAAATTTTTTTAAAACATCAATTTCGAATTTTCCTGGGACACTCTAATATAATTATTAAGAGTTTTTTCTAGTCATGTTGTTTAGCTTTCGAGAAAATTTCTTATTTTTCCCTTTTAGCACGAATCATCTACACGCAATATAGAAATAATAAAATTTTAGGATTTTTCCTAGGAACGAAACATGCACAAACATGCCATTCTAACTATAATTAATGGCGTTGTTCGAAAACAAAAGTTTTCTGAATATTTTTGCAATATCATGGCATAAATAACAATCTCTAATTATAATTTCATATAAAGAAAGAATAAATTTAAATGAGGACATCGTTAGTATGTTTCTACTAAAGCCAGCAAATTTTAAAATTTAAGATTTTCAAAAGAAAATTAAGATAATTTCGAATATAAACCATCAGCATATTTATTGAAAATATCAAATTCCCCCTTTGAAATCCACTTTATTCATTACATGTAATCGAAAATCTTTTCACAACCAGATAATGTTTTCAATTTTTTTATAAAACTGGTTCAAAATTTTTAAAAGTTACAAAAAGTTTTATCATTTCTAAATGCAACACTTGGCGTTGTGCAGCATTGCACAATGTATCAGAAAACCAACACAAAAGAGCCCTCAAAGTGACCCAGATTTTTGTTTATCGCCAACAAATCTTGAGCAGAATTACAAAAGCCAAAAAGTTTTTCAAGCTTGAAATTTGTTTTCAATAAACAAAACGTAACCATAAGCAGTTTTTGACAAAGCCATTAGCAGAAACTTTGACATTAAGGGTTTTGAAATGTTAAAAGATGCTGGTAAATATTAGGGGTGTTCACCAATTAAGACTAAACTATATCATGAATTATAACAATAACATGAAAAGTGTTTTTTAGTTATGGCGTAAAAAACCCTAACATTTCAAAAAGCTAAATTTTTGCATGTGTTTATATGTGTATATATATTTTTTTGGCCTGAGGTGTGTGCTTTTGATGCAATAATTGTACCTGTTATCAATACTTATTATATATGTTTAATACATCAATGAAAAGGAAAACATGTCTTAATTATTATTCTGTTAAGTTTTTGTTCATATTAAAAAAATTCTTAAACATTTCTGAGAAAAATGTACAAAAAGACTAAAAAGTCTAGTTTTTACAAAAACATTTTTGAACTTTGACTTAAAATTTGTAAAAAACTGTACAAGGTACATTAATGTTTTTTTGCACTAATGAAGTCTATTTTATTGTTTATAAAAAACAATTAAAAAAATTTTAAAAACTGAAACCCAATTGACCTTTTTTTGCAATTAAAATTACGGTGTATGCAAATTTGTCATTTTTATAAAATTAGATTTCCTGGATTTTTTTATGAATTCGTGATACTTTTTATTTTCGAAATCTAAAGAGAATATATGGCACTATATTACTACATTTCAGAAAGTTGCAAAATCGGCTCGACTTTTTTGTAATATGTTCGAAAATACAAAATTTTTCTGAAAAATTAGACAAATTTTGGCCAATGCTGTAAGTAGAAAGAATGTTGTACTGATTTAGTTTAAAATCATCATAAACCCCCATTCTTTACAAAAATATAATAAAACATTAACAATTAATAGAAAATTTTAAAGTAAAAAGTAAAAAATTGATACCATATTTTTGGAGAAAATAATTAATTTTTTTTCCAACAGCGAAAAATATTTGACTTTGGAAATTTCTCAATATAAAATGGGTCAACATATTTAATAGTTGTTTTCAAAATTGTATTTCCATAACTGCTGACTATATGTCAGAAATTTTTAAAAAATTTTCGGACTAATATCGAATGCATAATGGGTCAAAAACTAAAAAAAGTCGAGGAGAAAAATGATTTTTTTATTTTTAAAATTAAATAACATGAAACCCATAACAGTTATTAAAGTGAAGTAAAAACGTTTTTACTTCGTCTCTTCAAGGTCATTTCAAAGTATATAATCAACCATTGGACCATAATTGAAAGAACTACACTTCTGAGGTGGTCTACTTTGACGCCCATGGTTATCCAGTGTAAACACATACAATCAGACTTACAGTTTAGAAGAAAGACGTTTATTACCACTTTTTTTTTGTATCAAACCACCGTGTATCGGTGGCAAGCCTACAGCAATAACACGCTGCCGATGTAAAATAAATAGAATTGGCTGTAGGCCAAAAAAGCTTAAACAATGCGATTTAATAATCACAATAGTTGACGATAGGAAGAGTTTTCTATAGAAAAGTTGACGTTAGGAAGAGTTTTCTGTAGAAAAGTTGACGTTAGGAAGAGTTTTCTGTAGAAAAGTTGACGTTAGGAAGAGTTTTCTGTAGAAAAGTTGACGTTAGGAAGACTTTTCTATAGAAAAGTTGACGTTAGGAAGACTTTTCTATAGAAAAGTTGACGTTAGGAAGATTTTTCTATAGAAAAGTTGACGTTAGGAAGACTTTTCTATAGAAAAGTTGACATTAGGAAGACTTTTCTATAAAAAAGTTGACGTTAGGAAGACTTTTCTATAGAAAAGTTGACGTTAGGAAGACTTTTCTATAGAAAAGTTGACGTTAGGAAGACTTTTCTATAGAAAAGTTGACGTTAGGAAGACTTTTCTATAGAAAAGTTGACGTTAGGAAGACTTTTCTATAGAAAAGTTGACGTTAGGAAGACTTTTCTATAGAAAAGTTGACGTTAGGAAGACTTTTCTATAGAAAAGTTGACGTTAGGAAGACTTTTCTATAGAAAAGTTGACGTTAGGAAGACTTTTCTATAGAAAAGTTGACGTTAGGAAGACTTTTCTATAGAAAAGTTGACGTTAGGAAGACTTTTCTATAGAAAAGTTGACGTTAGGAAGACTTTTCTATAGAAAAGTTGACGTTAGGAAGACTTTTCTATAGAAAAGTTGACGTTAGGAAGACTTTTCTATAGAAAAGTTGACGTTAGGAAGACTTTTCTATTGAAAAGTTGACGTTAGGAAGACTTTTCTATTGAATAGTTGAACTTTAAGATTTATATGAACTTTAAGATTTCCGTAAAAGTGTCCAGTTTTCGATTACTTTTTTACAGAACATTTAGAAGATAATCATAGCTTTATTTTGATATTTTCAAAAAACTACATAATTCGTATTTATTCTGTTTTGGAATTTGGTTAAAATGCATAATTTTCGATATGTCTAAAACTAGGGATACTTCGTATAACATAGGTTTGGGCTCGAAAAGTATATCGAGGAATGGATTTTTTATTACAATAATAAATATTTGCAATAAATTGGGTTCCTAGTCCACTAATATTTTGATTTTGTTACATTTTTCCTTGTCTTTAAACTTTATTATTTTTTTTTCAACATATTTTTCCCTGACACAATTTTGTTAGAGTTTAATTACCTTTTACATTTTAACACTAATTTGTCATAATGATTTCAAAATTCACTTTTCAATCCCAATTGACGACATTAAATGACAAATAACTAGAATAATTTACATAAATTTAATACTCGAAATATAAGAGTGTAAAGGTTTTTTTTTAGAAATTACTATAAAAACTGAAAACAATGCAATTTAAATTTAACATGTTTTCATGTTGTCACAAAAGTGTGTTTTTGAATGTTTCCAATTACAATGGAAAAATGTTAAGTTTTTTCCCTTCAACAAAATTTTCACACGCGACAATTGTTGTCAGGCAAAAGGTTAAAGAACTTTTTTTAGATGTTTTGTTTTCTGTGGTTTTTGGTGTTAAATATTTTTAGTAGTTGTTATTAAATATTTAATTACTTTTTAAATTTAGATTTTGCTAAAATGTCAAAATGCAAATGTCAAAGCTGATACAGTTAGTTTTATAAGTGTGGCAACCATAATTGGAATACATACATTTTATGAGCTCGTATGTGAGCCTTAGTTTTCTTTCATTGGATATTCGTCTTCATTAGTTGTTTCCGAATTAGAGTAAAAGCGGTATACCCTCATTTTAATGGGACTTTTCAAAACGACCATACGGCAAATCAATGTATGGAAGTGCAACATTTTTATATTAAAGCATCTTTGCTTTAATTTTCATTGGAATGAAATCCTCTGCATATTTTTTTATTCCTTGTTTAAACATCAAATACAAAAAACTCCTTCAATATCTTGACTTCAAAGCATAATTTATCATCATTTTCATATTCTTGTTGATTTAATATTGAATTCCTTAAAATATTTACAAAATCCCGAGGCATCCTAATCAAATATTAACAAACAACAACATTTTTTTGGATATCAGATTAATGCTCTTTTTTCCATCAACAAAAATTTCTACAGCTGACTCTACCTTTAGGTTCAAAAAAAAAATATTAACATTCAAAATACTCGCAAATTCAGTGCCACCATAAAAATGGTAACACCAATATTCGACGTTAACAAACAAGGACAATGATGACAGACTGACTGACAAATAGCTTTTGTGATGGTTATGATGACACCTACAAAATTTTTTTTGTGTTTAGCATAAAGACCTCACCCACCCTTGAGCATGTTTACACATCCCTTACAAAAACAAACTTATGTACTTATATAAGTATGTGTTAATATGAGGTCAGGTCGAAGACAAAAGGATAACACACAGACAGAAAAGAGTGAAAGGCAAAGGACTCCTATTAAAGAGGATGATTAAATGGAGTTATTCATACATTCATTTGACTTTGTTAGCGGTTTTGAAGGACTTTAATTATGAATACCCATGAAAGCATAAATGAAAGATATTTTTAGTTTAAGTACCCATAGGTCTTTCTCGAAACATCTAAACTTTTCTATAGAAAAGTCTTCCTATCGTCAACTTTGCTGTAGAAAAGTCTTCATTGGAAGACATTTCTATAGAAAAGTTGACGATAGGAAGACAATTCTATAGAAAAGTTAACGATAGGAAGACATTTCTATAGAAAAGTTGACGATAGAAAGACATTTCTATAGAAAAGTTCACGATAGGAAGTCATTTCTATAGAAAAATTGTCGATAGGAAGACATTTCTAGAGAAAAGTTGACGTTAGGAAGACTTTTCTATAGAAAAGTTGACGTTAGGAAGACTTTTCTATAGAAAAGTTGACGTTAGGAAGACTTTTCTATAGAAAAGTTGACGTTAGGAAGACTTTTCTATAGAAAAGTTGACGTTAGGAAGACTTTTCTATAGAAAAGTTGACGTTAGGAAGACTTTTCTATAGAAAAGTTGACGATAGGAAGACTTTTCTATAGAAAAGTTGACGATAGGAAGACTTTTCTATAGAAAAGTTGATGATAGGAAGACTTTTCTATAGAAAAGTTGACGATAGGAAGACTTTTCTATAGAAAAGTTGACGATAGGAAGACTTTTCTATAGAAAAGTTGACGATAGGAAGACTTTTCTATAGAAAAGTTGACGATAGGAAGACTTTTCTATAGAAAAGTTGACGATAGGAAGACTTTTCTATAGAAAAGTTGACGATAGGAAGACTTTTCTATAGAAAAGTTGACGATAGGAAGACTTTTCTATAGAAAAGTTGACGATAGGAAGACTTTTCTATAGAAAAGTTGACGATAGGAAGACTTTTCTATAGAAAAGTTGACGATAGGATGACTTTTCTATAGAAAAGTTGACGATAGGAAGACTTTTCTATAGAAAAGTTGACGATAGGAAGACTTTTCTATAGAAAAGTTGACGTTAGGAAGACTTTTTTATAGAAAAGTTGACGATAGGAAGACTTTTTTATAGAAAAGTTGACGATAGGAAGACTTTTCTATAGAAAAGTTGACGATAGGAAGACTTTTCTATAGAAAAGTTGACGATAGGAAGACTTTTCTATAGAAAAGTTGACGTTAGGAAGACTTTTCTATAGAAAAGTTGACGTTAGGAAGACTTTTCTATAGAAAAGTTGACGTTAGGAAGACTTTTCTATAGAAAAGTTGACGTTAGGAAGACTTTTCTATAGAAAAGTTGACGTTAGGAAGACTTTTCTATAGAAAAGTTGACGTTAGGAAGACTTTTCTATAGAAAAGTTGACGTTAGGAAGACTTTTCTATAGAAAAGTTGACGTTAGGAAGACTTTTCTATAGAAAAGTTGACGTTAGGAAGACTTTTCTATAGAAAAGTTGACGTTAGGAAGACTTTTCTATAGAAAAGTTGACGTTAGGAAGACTTTTCTATAGAAAAATTGACGTTAGGAAGACTTTTCTATAGAAAAGTTGACGTTAGGAAGACGTTTCTATAGAAAAGTTGACGTTAGGAAGACTTTTCTATAGAAAAGTTGACGTTAGGAAGACTTTTCTATAGAAAAGTTGACGTTAGGAAGACTTTTCTATAGAAAAGTTGACGTTAGGAAGACTTTTCTATAGAAAAGTTGACGTTAGGAAGACTTTTCTATAGAAAAGTTGACGTTAGGAAGACTTTTCTATAGAAAAGTTGACGTTTGGAAGACTTTTCTATAGAAAAGTTGACGTTAGGAAGACTTTTCTATAGAAAAGTTGACGTTAGGAAGACTTTTCTATAGAAAAGTTGACGTTAGGAAGACTTTTCTATAGAAAAGTTGACGTTTGGAAGACTTTTCTATAGAAAAGTTGACGTTAGGAAGACTTTTCTATAGAAAAGTTGACGTTAGGAAGACTTTTCTATAGAAAAGTTGACGTTAGGAAGACTTTTCTATAGAAAAGTTGACGTTAGGAAGACTTTTCTATAGAAAAGTTGACGTTAGGAAGACTTTTCTATAGAAAAGTTGACGTTAGGAAGACTTTTCTATAGAAAAGTTGACGTTAGGAAGACTTTTCTATAGAAAAGTTGACGTTAGGAAGACTTTTCTATAGAAAAGTTGACGTTAGGAAGACTTTTCTATAGTCAATTTTTCTATAGAAATGTCTTCCTATCGTCAACTTTTCTATGGAAATGTCTTCCTATCGTCAACTTTTCTAAAGAAATGTCTTCTTATCGTCAACTTTTCTACAGAAATGCCTTCCTATCGTCAACTTTTCTACAGAAATGTCTTCCTAACTTCAACATTTCTATAGAAATGTCTGCCTACCGTAAACTTTTCTATAGAAATGTCTTCCTAACGTCAACATTTCTATAGAAATGTCCTTCTATCGTCAACTTTTCTATAGAAAAGTCTTCCTGACGTCAACTTTTCTATCCTATCGTAACTTTTCTGTGGAAATGCCTTCCTTTCGTCAACTTTTCTATAGAAATGTCTTCCTGTCGTCAATTTTTCTATAGAAATGTCTTCCTATCGTAGATTTTTCTATAGAAAAGTCCTCCTATCGTCAACTTTTCTATAGAAATGTCTTCCTATCGTCAGATGTCGTCAACATGCCTCATTTGAATTATTTCCTCCATTTAACCATAAAATGTCAATGAAAACAAAGACATATTTTAATATTCATGAAAGCTCTTACAATCAAAGAAAAAGCTCTAACACCAGACTGACAAATAGTATAAAAGAAACAGAGTGAGATTGAAAGACAGACTGGCTCTAAAACAAACTATCAAACGCACCTAAAGACTGAAGTGAAGTGATATGAATATTTATGGTTAAATAGACACATGAATGGAATGAATGGATTGGACTTGAAATGGAAATGGAAGCATAGAATCATTGAAAGAATTGTTTAACAACCATGAGAAGAGACAACAAAGATGATTTATGCTGGTCTTTAAAGCTCGAAAACCTTGAAATCGATTCTTTGTTTAGATTTTACATATTTTTTCAGGTTTTGTTTCTGTTTGAGATTTAAGGTCTTTTTTAGGGTTTATTAGTTTTGTTTAAGTCTTTTTTGTCATAGTAAGTTATACAAAAATTTATTAATTGCTTTGTTTAAAAATTATTTTTTTTTGCATAATTAAAGCCGAAATAAAAATTTTCTTTATATAATTTTCTATTGTCTATTTTTAGTTAAAGATCATAAATATTCTTTGAAAATTTTTATTTAAATAATTAAATATTTACATAATTTAAATTACTTAGAATTTCTTATCGAACACCCAAAATTTAATGGCTTTCCGCTGATTGAGATTCTTTCGAATATAAATTTATTTTTATGGTTCTTTATTGATGAGTCTCTGTCGTTGAAATGTTCCATAACGAATTGTAAAAAAAATAAAGTTTAAATTCCTCATACCCATTATAATAATATGTTTATAGTCCAACCAATAATAAAGTGTCATAGTCGGTTAAGGCCGACCCTATATTGCCCTACATCACTTAGGTCTATTGTGGACTAATTGCTAACAATATTAAACGTGTTTAATGTATAAAATTCTCTGTGGGTCTACTATGGGAGCTAGGGTATAGTATGGACCTATTGTCTCGAATGTTTTCTTGTCGATTATATTGAGTTTTCCGAAAAACTTATTATAAACAAGTACAAAGAAATATTGTCGATCTAGCCCGACCATGTGATACTCACACAGTTGAGATCATGCATGGAAAGATTACCCAAAAATTTCCTATAAAAATAGACAATTTTTGCAAAAATTTCCTATAAAAATAGAAAATGTTTGCAAAAATTTCCTATAAAAATAGAAAATTTTTGCAAAAATTTCCTATAAAAATAGAAAATTTTTGCAAAAATTTCCTATAAAAATAGAAAATTTTTGCAAAAATTTCCTATAAAAATAGAAAATTTTTGCAAAAATTTCCTATAAAAATAGAAAATTTTTGCAAAAATTTCCTATAAAAATAGAAAATTTTTGCAAAAATTTCCTATAAAAATAGAAAATTTTTGCAAAAATTTCCTATAAAAATAGAAAATTTTTGCAAAAATTTCCTATAAAAATAGAAAATTTTTGCAAAAATTTCCTATAAAAATAGAAAATTTTTGCAAAAATTTCCTATAAAAATAGAAAATTTTTGCAAAAATTTCCTATAAAAATAGAAAATTTTTGCAAAAATTTCCTATAAAAATAGAAAATTTTTGCAAAAATTTCCTATAAAAATAGAAAATTTTTGCAAAAATTTCCTATAAAAATAGAAAATTTTTGCAAAAATTTCCTATAAAAATAGAAAATTTTTGCAAAAATTTCCTATAAAAATAGAAAATTTTTGCAAAAATTTCCTATAAAAATAGAAAATTTTTGCAAAAATTTCCTATAAAAATAGAAAATTTTTGCAAAAATTTCCTATAAAAATAGAAAATTTTTGCAAAAATTTCCTATAAAAATAGAAAATTTTTGCAAAAATTTCCTATAAAAATAGAAAATTTTTGCAAAAATTTCCTATAAAAATAGAAAATTTTTGCAAAAATTTCCTATAAAAATAGAAAATTTTTGCAAAAATTTCCTATAAAAATAGAAAATTTTTGCAAAAATTTCCTATAAAAATAGAAAATTTTTGCAAAAATTTCCTATAAAAATAGAAAATTTTTGCAAAAATTTCCTATAAAAATAGAAAATTTTTGTAAAAATTTCCTATAAAAATAGAAAATTTTTGCAAAAATTTCCTATAAAAATAGAAAATTTTTGCAAAAATTTCCTATAAAAATAGAAAATTTTTGCAAAAATTTCCTATAAAAATAGAAAATTTTGGCAAAAATTTCCTATAAAAATAGAAAATTTTGGCAAAAATTTCCTATAAAAATAGAAAATTTTTGCAAAAATTTCCTATAAAAATAGAAAATTTTTGCAAAAATTTCCTATAAAAATAGAAAATTTTTGCAAAAATTTCCTATAAAAATAGAAAATTTTTGCAAAAATTTCCTATAAAAATAGAAAATTTTTGCAAAAATTTCCTATAAAAATAGAAAATTTTTGGAAAAATTTCCTATAAAAATAGAAAATTTTTGGAAAAATTTCCTATAAAAATAGAAAATTTTTGGAAAAATTTCCTATAAAAATAGAAAATTTTTGCAAAAATTTCCTATAAAAATAGAAAATTTTTGCAAAAATTTCCTATAAAAATAGAAAATTTTTGCAAAAATTTCCTATAAAAATAGAAAATTTTTGCAAAAATTTCCTATAAAAATATAAAATTTTTGCAAAAAATTTCATATAAAAATAGAAAATTTTTGACAAATTTCCTATAAAAATAGAAAATTTTTGAAAAACTTTCCTATAAAAATATAAAATGTTTGAAAAATTTCCTATAAAAATAGAAAATTTTTGAAAATTTCCTATAAAAATAGAACATTTTTGAAAAATTTCCTATTTAAATAGAAAATTTTTGAAAAATTTCCTATAAAAATAGAAAATTTGTGAAAAATTTCTTATAAAAATAGACATTTTTTAAAAATTTTCCTATAAAAATAGATTTTTTTTTTAGTTTCCTATAAAAATACAAAATTTTTGCAAAAATTTCTTATAAAAATAGAAAATTTTTGCAAAAATTTCCTATAAAAATAGAAAATTTTTGCAAAAATTTCCTATAAAAATAGACATTTTTTGAAAATTTTCCTATAAAAATAGATTTTTTTTAGTTTCCTATAAAAATAAAAAATTTTTGGAAAATTGCGCAACCTCTTCCATTTTTTTAATAATGTTATATCTCGAAAACTAGAGATAACCTAAAAAAAAACGGTTAGCATCATTGAATTTAGCGTACTCGAGTTATCTTCACCCACTTTTGTCCCTTTTGTCGGTATTTTTAAATAGCACAGTTTAAAATTTTAGAACTTTTAAAATATTTTTTTTTTAACAAATTAAAATTATTGCAAGTCTTTTCATAATATTTTCTTTTCTATATTTCAGAATTTTATAAATTTTTATGGAATTTTAAAACATCTTGGAATAATTGGTGAGTAAAAAACTTTTCATAATTCTTTTTTTTTTACAAAATTTTAGTCATATCAATTCGTTCATAATTATTTAAATTGATTTCAATAAAATCTGAGTAGCGCTGAAAGATACTTTGTTAGTTTCTGTAACTATTGAAAAGTTAATTTTAATTTTTCTATAGTTAAAGAAAGTTATTGATAACTTTTCTATATTTATTAGCACACTCAGGAAAAAAACGTGCTGATAATAAGATTTTCTGCTTGAAATCGAAACTTTTTCTGCTTGAAAGTAGAGTAAATACGAAAAATCTTATTTTGAGAATAAAATCTTAATTGTTTAAGATTCTTTGTAAGATCGCAATCTTAAAAAAAAATCTAAGCACAGGATCGATACCTAATAATGTGTTCTTATTAATTAAGATTAAATTCTTAATTTTTTAGAATGCACTCTTAATTAATAAGAACATAATCTTAACTATTAAGAACGCATTCTTAATTATCGATCTTGTTCTTAGCACCTTTTCAAGATTGCGATCTTACAAACAATCTTGAAAAATAAGATTTTATTCTTAAAATAAGATTTTTCGCATTTACTCTACTTTCAAGCAGAAAAAGTTTCGATTTCAAGCAGAAAATCTTATTATCAGCACGTTTTTTCTTATTATAGTATTCGTATTTGGTGGTAAAATAAAATACATTTTTTATTTTTTTTTTCCCCCTTTCGAGGAATGTAATAGTATTCCTATATTTTAAAATTTTGATTTATTTATTTTAGATTATAGGTAGTTAGTAAAAAATTGTATCCTTAAAATACCTTGACTTTATCTTCCGTTGGAAAAAGTGTGCATATTTCTGTCAATATATCTTGGAAATCGTGAGGATGAAGTGCGAGATCCTTTTTTAGAATTTGATGTACTATAATCTGGATCAGCTCAGCACGATAGTTATTGTTTAAATCTTTGTGTGAAGCATAAAATTCTAGGATGTTTTTGCCACTAACTGATTCATTCAATAATGAAGCTAAATCCTATATAAATAAACGAAAATATTGTATGTTTTGTACACATTTTAATGTATTAAGTAATTATCTAATACTTTTACCTTGTCAAACACTTGTCAAACACAGACGATGGAGTGGAAGTTACATCCGGACATTTTTGTAGCCACTGACCTACCTTCGACGGCATCGAAAGTGTATCTTCATCAATTCCAAACTAAAGGACAAAACTATTAATGGTTTAATTTACTTTCTAAATAAAACATTAAAACCTGTTTCTTTTTCCAGACAAATAATTTTTCACGAAACTCCATTCGAAGTCCTAAGAGTGGAATGGCTTCCTTTACATCTTCTGCTTTCATATACTGCAGACTTCTAAAAGTTACATTTGAGCCTGAAACAAATTAAATCAAAACAATTTTTTATAAAGAAATTTACTTATGCATTTATAAATATGATGAAAAACTTACGCTGCAGGTACGGAAAAACGCATTCCAGATCGAATTCTTTCAAAAGATTTTTCAGCAACGCGTCATCGTCCGAGAAATCTGATGAAATTTCTTCATACTCCCCATCACATACCGGAACTAAATTGCCTTCTATTGGAATATTTAAAAGGATCACTTCATCCGGATTAAGGTTTTCCATTTATATTTCTTATTAAATTTATATTTTTTCTCAAAAAATTAGTTTTTCACTTTTTCGCAACTACTTTGGTCGGCGCATTACAATTTATGACAAAATACTGAGAAATTTCCCTTAAACAAGCACACAAATCTACAAAATCAAGAATACGATCTTAAGATTAGAACTTACAATCTTCAAAATAAGAATAAAATCTTGAAATCAAGATCACAATCTTAAAATAAAGAATACGATCTAAAATTAAGATTTAAAATCTTATAATAAGATTAAAATCTTAAAAGCAAACAAATTACATATTTATTTTTAGATTGTATTCTCATAACTAAGAAGTACCTGGTAGACCGAGCCTTGCTCGGAGCTTTATGATAAGCATTTTGAGGAAAATTTTAAAGTTTTTATATATTTTATATTATAAAGTGCTAAAATAAATTTAGAGGAAAGACATTGTAGAAATATTCAGTTAATTTTGAATTATTTGATTTATTTTGTCCGACCAACACATAGTTTGCATAGTTTACAGTTTAACTCATTTTGAATAATTTTGGAAATTATTCATATCAACAGAAACCTCTGTCGACTCATGCGCAACAACTTTGCTAAAGATTATAGTCTGATCAAATGCACAGTTTACGATTTAATTCATTTTGAGTAGTTTTCTGTGGCGCCACCTGTCGGACTTTGCTTATTCCAATTCATAAAACTTCTTCGGCTTATCCGTAACAACTTTGCTGAAGATTATAGCATGATTAAATGTACAGCATACGATTAAATTGACTTTGAGTAAATTTCAGTAGCGCCACCTGTCGAGATTTCTTCATACCAACTAAGAAACCTTCGTCGGCTCATGTGCAACAACTTTGCTAAAGATTGTAGCATGATTAAATGTACAGCTTACGATTAAATTGACTTTGAGTAAGTTTCTGTAGCGCCACCTGTCGGAAATTATTCATACCAACTAAAAAGCCTTCGTCGGCTCATGCGCTACAACTTTGCTAAAGATCATAGCATGATCAAATGTACAGTTTACGATTTAATTAATTTTTAGTAATTTTCAGTGGCGCCATCTGTCGGAAATTAGTTTTATCAACTTTAAAACCTTCGCCGGCTTATCCGCAACATCTTCGCTAAAGAGCATAACACAATCAAATTCACAGTTTACTATTCTATAAAGAACATACATACAGACAAACATTCATTTGTTTAAAATAATACTAATTTTTCCCCCTTTTTATTCCCTAATTTCTAAAAGTTCCATATGTATATTTGGTACTTTTTTGGTGCCAATTGAATTCGGTACATTTTTTTAAAACGCATTTAACATAATGTATAATGTTCCTATTCATATTACTTTGGAGATGTTAAGTTATCATTTTATCCCTTTTTTACCCATTTTGGCTCCAAAATCAAAAAAGTACCAAATACGTGTTTCATGTTTTTTTTACCCTCTTAGAGGTAAAAATTCCAAAAGTCCCTTCTTCTTCTACCTATACATCAAAAAAGATACCCACTGTCCAAATTTTATCAAAATCGTTAGAGCCGTTTTCGAGATAGCCATTCTATATATATATATATCTTATATTCTTAAACGAGCAATAATTGTATATATATATATATATATATATAGAATGGCTATCTCGAAAACGGCTCTAACGATTTTGATAAAATTTGGACAGTGGGTATCTTTTTTGATGTATAGGTCGAAGAAGAAGGGACTTTTGGAACTTTACCTCTAAGAGGGTAAAAACGGGTAAAAAGGGGAAAAAATCGAAAACGCTATGTCTCCTAAAGTAATAGGTATAGAAACAAAATTAAAATTACGTTTTAAACAGCTTTGAAAATAAGCGGACAGGTGTTTGGTACTTTTTTGAAACTATGTCCGATAGGGGGTAAAAAAGGGTGAAAATAGTTTTTTTTGGCACCTTTTTAACCCACTCTTATATTTTAAACTAAAGAATATAGAAAGAAACTTGGTACTGCAATCAATAGATGTAAAAAAAACATGAAACACGTATTTGGTACTTTTTTGATTTTGGAGCCAAAATGGGTAAAAAAGGGATAAAATGATAACTTAACATCTCCAAAGTAATATGAATAGGAACATTATACATAATGTTAAATGCGTTTTAAAAAAATGTACCGAATTCAATTGGCACCAAAAAAGTACCAAATATACATATGGAACTTTTAGAAATTAGGGAATAAAAAGGGGGAAAAATTAGTATTATTTTAAACAAATGAATGTTTGTCTGTATGTATGTTCTTTATAGAATAGTAAACTGTGAATTTGATTGTGTTATGCTCTTTAGCGAAGATGTTGCGGATAAGCCGGCGAAGGTTTTAAAGTCGATAAGACTAATTTCCGACAGATGGCGCCACTGAAAATTACTAAAAATTAATTAAATCGTAAACTGTACATTTGATCATGCTATGATCTTTAGCAAAGTTGTAGCGCATGAGCCGACGAAGGATTTTTATTTGGTATGAATAATTTCCGACAGGTGGCGCTACAGAAACTTACTCAAAGTCAATTTAATCGTAATCTGTACATTTAATCATGCTACAATCTTTAGCAAAGTTGTTGCACATGAGCCGACGAAGGTTTCTTAGTTGGTATGAAGAAATTTCGACAGGTGGCGCTACTGAAATTTATTCAAAGTCAATTTAATCGTATGTTGTACATTTAATCATGCTATAATCTTCAGCAAAGTTGTTACGGATAAGCCGAAGAAGGTTTATGAATTGGAATAAGTAAAGTCCGACAGGTGGCGCCACAGAAAACTACTCAAAATGAATTAAATCGTAAACTGTGCATTTGATCAGACTATAATCTTTAGCAAAGTTGTTGCGCATGAGTCGACAGAGGTTTCTGTTGATATGAATAATTTCCAAAATTATTCAAAATGAGTTAAACTGTAAACTATGCAAACTATGTGTTGGTCGGACAAAATAAATCAAATAATTCAAAATTAACTGAATATTTCTACAATGTCTTTCCTCTAAATTTATTTTAGCACTTTATAATATAAAATATATAAAAACTTTAAAATTTTCCTCAAAATGCTTATCATAAAGCTCCGAGCAAGGCTCGGTCTACCAGGTACTATATATATATACAATTATTGCTCGTTTAAGAATATAAGATAAGATAAGATTTATTCTTAAATTTAAGAATATAAATCTTACTGGCTATATTTTCAAGATTGAAAATTCAAGATTTCGCAATCTTATATTGTAGATTTTTTTTCTTGAAATCAGATCGTCATTTTTCTCTTAGTGCAGATGCCTATTTCGCTTTTTCGTTGTTTTGAATAAAATTTCGTTAATTTGATAAAACGTTAGTTGATTTATTTAAAAGTTCTGCTGACTTAACTCTTTTTGTCGTTTAAATTAAAAATTCTTTTTCGTTCAGGAGGTTAGTAGGTCTATTTAAAATACTGTTTTTTTTTATATGATATGGTCTGCTTAGCTTCAAAATTCCTTTAATTTAAGTATTTAAATTCTACTTTTGACTAAATTTCACTCTTCACACTTTTTCTTTATTTTCCTGCCTGAACTTTTTTTTAGCATAAATATTTATGATTTATCTGCTCGTAGTCTAAATATTTATGTGCTACTTCGTATGTAAAAATTTATGCACCCAGGGTGCGGTGCTTTAAATATGTATCACCACTAGGTGGGTATATTTTTAAAAATTCAAATGAAAATGAGATTTTGACACACTTTAAAGTTTTGTTTCGGATAATGAAGTGGGTAAAAATGTTTGAAAACATGACAAGTCAAATTATAGAGCTAATAAGTATTTATGAATTTATTTGTTTAAACATGTTGAAATATTAAATTTCAAGCAATAATACAGCTGGTTTATAAAAAAGAAAATGTATGGCGTTTTTGGGGGGATTTTGTAACAAAGGGCTTAATTGTGATATTTATCTGCAAAGACAACATTTAGTTATACCCTACATCACCATAGAAGTCTTGGTATACCTATCACGCCACAGATTACGCGTTCTTATATCAATCCTCACGCGGCATTGCATAATAGGATTACATGCTAGCAGACTCAATCTTCAAAGCAATGTTTACACTGTGCTAGTTGAAAAAAAAAAAAACGACAAAAGGGAGATATAGTGGATAAAGATAATTCGAGTACGCTGAATTCAAAAGTGCTAAACGTTTTTTTAGGTTAGCTCTAGTTTTCGAGATAAAGCGTTATTTTAAAAATGGAGGAGGTTGTGCAATAAATATTTGCGTAACACGAAAACTGTTTATTTTCTTGGACTAAGTAAAAAAATCGAAATTTGGGAACAAAATTATCTTTCAGAAACACTTATTATTTTGGAAATAAATTTACTTTAGAAATTGTCATAAAGTCGAGAAGGAAGAAACTGTCACTCACCTTCTCTGTCACTGCCCAGCCCTTGCTGATCTAAGACCTTACCATCAGGACTATTTGGTTTTGCACTGTCTTTCTGAGATCTCAAATATTAATATTCCTAAAAAAGGCTTATTCATTGTTGCATCTAGCTGGCTCCTAACTAAGCCCTTGTTATTTTCGTAGTCAATAATTAAATCTTCTCTTTATCGTGCAGGTAACACAAAAGAGACTCTTCCTAGGACCCAGGTGACGCGAACTATGTCGTTAGCTTCCTGCTTAATCTAACCTGACCTTCTAAGGTAGTACCAAAACTTGATAACTCCATTGCTCTACACCTAAATAGCATATCCCTGTGTCAGGGCAAACACATAAAATGGAATGGATACAAATCGTGTTGAACGATTTTGAGGAAATCGTTGGATTATCAGGCAAACAATGATCCGATTTTCTTAGTGCGATATTAGATCTCATTACTTCGAAGTAAATCCCAAAGCCTGTTTTTGTAATGCCCGTAGGTAACACAAAGGGCCCCTCCCTAGGTCAGCCACCTGTTTAACATAACCTTCTAAGGTAGTACCAAAACTTGATAACTTCACTGCACTACACTTAAATAGCATGTCCCTGTATGCATGCAAACAAATAAAATGGAGTAATTTTACGGAAGATTAGGGCTGATGCTGATAAATTCCCGATTTAATGACCCATAACTATCTAGATTATCAGGCAAACAGTGATGTGATGATCTCAGTGCGATATTAGGTCTCATTACTTCGGAGTCAATCTAATTTAGGACCAGCACTCAGGGGATGACCCCTACATATAAAATGCATTGTGTTGGATCTAGGAAAATCTAGCAAATTCCACATACGAAATGAACGCCAATTAACTACGAAGGGATAAGCTCTAATGGCCGATCAACTACGAAGGGATGAGCTCTAGACAGATAGGCGTGTATTACGTAAACAAATTCGAGTTTCGGGAACGAGTTCCCTGTTTTCGTTAGAGCACATTCCACAGTAGTGAAGATAGAACAGTGTGACACAACCCACATTGCGACGCTGCTCCAATGAATCATTAAAGTTGGATACTACTGTCACCAAAATTAACCTTCGCGCTCTCCTACACTCGATCGAGAAGCTCCAAAATAGACTTTGAAGCTCAGATTTAGTGAAGTATCTCTTACACCGCTTAAGAAAACCGAGACAATTGAAAGCTTATTTCGACACTTGAAAAATGAGGTCAGTCGAACGGACATCACATTTAATTCTCATGCCCAGACATCAAGAGTATCTGATTCCTCGATATTTTCAACACCCATTAATACAGATGAAGTTAAATGAAATGATCATTCTGAGATTATTTCTAAATTGCGGTTCAATGATTCATTCATGTTTTGCCTCATAGGGCCAATCTCTAAAAGTCTATGGTCTATGATTGAATGAATACGAATGTCAAACATTACTATTTATCTGCAAAAAAATAGATAGGATTGGAAGTTTGACGTAGAAGGTCGTTTATAAAGATAAGCAATAGAGTAGGAGAAAGAACAGAGCCTTGCGGTACCCCTAAATTTAGCTTGAACTCATTTGATGAGATCCCATCTACAACAATCTTTACAGTGCGATCTCCGAGGAAGCTCGATATAAATCGAGATATGTTATTACCGACATTGACTGCTTCAAGACCACTGCTGGAATACCATCCGGCCCTGAAGACTTGTTTATGCTGAGATCCGCTAAAACCCTTTTTACAGGACGGCCGCAAAGGAATATGTTTGACATAGTTACAAATACTCTTCCGAACTTTCCGGCAAGCGGGAATTCTTCTTCTTCTTCTGCTATCCTTGACTCCCAGTGGAGCATAGGGCCTCATGACAGAAGTGTACCACTACCACTCAAGATGGGATTGTTAGCGTTAGTAGGTTCGCCACACAATGCCCTTGATATATTATTGCTTGCAGCTGATTCAGCTTGGCTCGCTTGCTCGTCTAACCACATTCTCTTGTTCCTTCTTGCAGTCTTCTTTATTTTACTGGATAGATCACGAAATGTTGTTGGATTTCATCATCTCCGTTTTCATTTCACATTGTGTTTTTTAAGGTTTTGCATTATTCTACCAAGTCCCATGTTGCCTGTGTTATCCAAATTTTCCTTTTGTGATCTTTAGATCCTGGAGTTTGTTGACCAACTTCATTGTACGTTAGTGTGACACACCCAAAAATTACATTTATACAATCGCCGTTCTTGTTTATTACAACTGGAAGCCGATTCCTTATGGAAGTAATAAAGGCATTCCGATGACTTTCTGATTCTAGTTTCCCTACATCTATTTTTCGATCTGCTTTCGCCGTATCAGACCTCAGAGCCGCAACCTTTAGTCGAATGTTGCACATTACTAAAAGATGGTTGCTATTTATATATGTTTCACGCCTCGAGCGTACATCAAGTAGAGTTTATTAAAATATGGTCGATTTGATTCTTAGTAATGCCATTCGGCGAAATCTAGGTTATTTTATGCTGCAATTTATGAGGGAAAATAGTGTCACCCACAACAAGCTTCTTTTCGCAGCATTGCTCGATCAGCCTTTCTCCATTATCGTTCCTTACTCTGACACCGTGTTTACCAATATAACGTTCCAAACCGGTATTGTTTGAACCTACCTTGGCATTAAAGTCGCCTAGTATCATAGTAATATCACAGTTATGTACATTGCTGTTCATCCAACTGCTAAGTACATCATAAAATTCATCTTTATCATTTTCAGTTTGGATTTCAGTTGGAGCGTAGACATTGATTATTATCAAATTACGAGCTTTAGTTTTGATTTTTATTGTCATGAGCCTCTCAATGATAGGATGCCACGCTATCATGGACTTAGCTATTTTTTCGATGTTAGGAGTCCCACACCAATACTATGCTCATCGCCTTCCGGGCGAAAGGAGTAAAGAAACACAATATTTTCATTCCGTATCTCCCCTTGCCCTGTCCATTTTGCTTCTTGCACCGCCAACAAATCAATTTTATAACGCAACATTTCTCGTCTTAGTTGTTCTAATTTCCCAGTTTCGTATAGCGTGCGTACGTTTCATGTCGCAAACTTTAAACTTTCTTTAATTAGGTTTTATAGTTCTTCGGATAGAATTGCTTTCATTCATCAGGATGTTCTTGCATAGAATAGGCACCTCCAAAATCCTTGTGCCACTTTTGGAAAGCGAGCCGCTCAATCCGAGACAGAAGCCCGCTTGCAGCTGCAACTAACATGTTGAATAGACGCTACAGTTTCGTACTTTACCAAGTACAATTATCTTAGACCCTTAGACCAAATACGTCGGAATGGCTCTAAGATAACTCCCCCTCATGTTAGCCCTGACCTAGAATCCCACTCGGGTTGCTTACCGCATCTTCAACTAGGATGCTCAGGTTTCCAGGATGCACCACGAGGAGGTGCGAGTAGGAATTGAATTCTCATCGCCTTCCGAGCGAAAGGAGTAAAGAAACACAATATTTTCATTCCGTATCTCCCCTTGCCCTGTCTATCTTGCTTCTTGCATCGCCAACAAACCAATTTTATAATGCAACATTTCTCGTCTTAGTTGTTCTAATTTATCCGTTTCGTATAGCGTGCGTACGTTTCAAACTTTAAACTTTCTTTCATTAGGTTTTATAGTTCTTCGGATAGAATTGCTTTCATTCATCAGGATGTTCTTGCATAGATTAGGCACCTCCAAAATCATTGTGCCAGCTGCCGTAGCTGGGGGGTTTCTCGCAAGATTATCCCTTGGAGTAGTATATTCTGTAATGTTATTTCTTTCCAAGCTTGAAACAATGTAAGTGCTAAGTCGATGGATGATGAGTCCAAAGACAAAAGCCACTTTTGAAAAGCGAGCCGCTCAATCCGAGACAGAAGCCCGCTTGCAGCTGCAACTAACATGTTGAATAGACGCTACAGTTTCGTACTTTACCAAGTACAATTATCTTAGACCCTTAGACCAAATACGTCGAAATGGCTGTAAGATAACTCCCCCTCACGTTAGCCCTGACCCAGAATCCCACTCGGGTTGCTTAGCGCATCTTCAACTAGGTTGCTCAGGTTTCCAGGATGTACGACGAGGAGGTGCGAGTAGGAATTGAATACAGTTATTACCTGTTAGCAGGAAATTCAGACAACACTTGCATCCCATTTGCATCCCACTAGCAAATAATTCCGCTAAAAGGTTAGCTTTGTCAACCGGGTCAGTGAATGTTTGACCATTCTTTAAGAAGAAATTGTAGAAATAGCATTATTCTTAACTCGTTTAACGAATAACCAGAAGCTCTTACTGTGCCGAGGAGCAGGAAAAATTTTAGTGCAAAGAAGCTGCTCGTACAAAGCTTATTTAAGCAATGTTCCGATTCACTTTTCCGGTATACATAGGGAGATCTTTTCAAGTACCTGGTCTGATCAAAAAAATATAGGCGCAGTTTGTGGGCTAAATATGTCCAATGTTAGATCAGACTTTAGTGGATTCAAAATTGAGCAGATGTACTTGCTCCGCTCCAGATGTAACATCATATTTTTATCAGTGTACCATAACAAAACATAAATTCCTTTATAGAATCTTATAAAAAGCTTAAGTACTCATGGTTGATAAGAGGTTTAGCAAATTGTTCCTAAGTTCTTACAGGCAATTACATAAAAACACAAATGTTCTGTAGTTTTTCTTTCCATTTAATGGCAACACAATAGAATAAGGCGGTTTTGAAGGCCCTACCTGTAAAGAAAAAAAAAACTAAATTAAAATTGAAAAGATGTTGACGACGGCGCGTCGCTGGCGTTGATGATAATGATCGTGTCAACAAAATGAAAAGATTTAAATTGAAATGAATTCAATGAATGTTAAACTGTGTTTTCAATGGAACTACATAGTAAAATACTACATTTACAACTACTTTTGTCTGTTCTGGCATAGAAAACTTTTCAGTGACTGAAAGTAATGTTGTCCCTCGTCGATGTCGTCTGTAGCTTGAAAGTGTTTGGAAGTAGTCGAACGCTGTGTTTGTGACAATAATTGGGGCGTAAAATAAAATACCAAGTGGCGATGGTGAGGATGATGTTATCGATGTTGGAGGCATATCCACATATCCAGCCACTGTTTGTACTAGACTGTAGTCTGTGTTAATGTCGCTCGCATGTTGATTTCTATGATTGAATGGTTTTTGTGTGTTTTTCTGTGGTTTCTTGCTGATTCTACGCGCTTATGAGGAATACGAGGTTGGATCGGGAAGTTCGTTTTGAAGAGAAATATAGAAAAGCATATTGTTGGTATCATGTCAAAAGGCCCTAACTCGCATATTTAAAACTTTACAGGAGAAGATAAAAATTTATTTGAAACAGCAATTGACACATTTTTACGTTTTTTTAATGCAGGTTATTATTAAAATGAATGACGAATTTGGTATAAACTTTGTTTTAAATTTTAAACATATAAAAAACAAAATTGAGATAGGAAAGCTTTTGATAGCGAATTCTTTCTACAAGAGATCTATCAATATTAAAAGTTTTATATAGAAAAGCTTTTTATAGCGAATGCTTTCTTCAAAAGATCTATCGATGTTGAAAGTTTGACTTGGAATCTTTTATATATAAAATCTTTCGACATTGAAAGTTTTATAAAGTAAATCAAAAGTTTTCTATAAAACAACTTTTCATATCGAAAGTTTATTATTAGGAAACATTTCGAAATCGAAAGATTAATATAGGAAATTTCTAGATATTGGTATTTTTATATTGGAAAGCTCTTGATATGCAATATTCTATAGTGAACAAAATAAATTATATTAGGGAAAGCTTTACATAGCGAATGTTTTCTATGGGAAAGATTTTGATTGAGAATGCTTTTTACAAGAGATCTTTCAATTTTAAAAGTTTTATATAGGAAAGCTTTCAATATTGTTTCTATAGAAAAGCTTTCGATATTTAAAGTTTGACTTGAAATGTTTTCTATATAAAATCTTTCGATATTAAATTTTTTATTAAGGAAATCAAAAGTTTACATGTCGAAAGAAACATTTCGAAATCGAAAGATTAATATAGGAAATCTTTAGATATTATCTTTTTCATCTTGGAAAGCTCTTGATATGCAATGTTTTCAGTATAAAGCTATGTATATTAAAGATATTAGGATATTAAAAGTAACCTTTAGGAAATCTGTTGATATAAAAAGTTTTCAATCCAAAATATTTTGAAGACAAAAGTTTTTGAAAACCCCTTTTTAAGAAATCTTTTGATATCGAAAATTTTCTAAAGAAAAACTTTTAACATCAAAAGTTTATTATAGGAAACCTATCGACATCGAAAGTTGTATATAGCAAATCTTTTTTTTTTCGGAAAGCTTTCGATATAGAATGTTTTTAGTTGAAAGCTTTTTATATTAAAATTTACCTACAGGAAATCTTTGAAAGTTTTTTTATAGGAAAGTTGTATATAAGAAATCTTACGATATCAAATGTTTATTATAGAAATCCTTTCTACATCGAAAGATTTATATAGGAATTTTTAATATAAACAGTTTTTTTTAGAAAGCTTTAGATAATATAAGTTATCTACAGGAAAGGCTTTTGATATTGAAATTTTTCTTTAGGAAATTTATATATAAAAGGTTTTCTATCTGAATTATTTTGACGACAATTTTTTTATATTAAAAATCTTTCGATATCGAAAGTTTATTATAGAGAACCTTTCGACATCGAAAGTTTTATATAAGAAAACTTTAGATAAATAATGACAGTTTTTTATTGAAAAGCTTTTGATATGGAATGTTGTTAGTAGAACGTTTTAGATATTAAAAGTTGCCTATAGAAAAGTTTTTAATAATGAAAGTTTTCTATCAGAAAAATGTTGTCGACAAAAGTTTAATATAAGATTCGAAAGTTTTCTATTATTTGTTGATGCAACGACACATAATTTGTCGAGATAGAGCTTTTAAAGAATATATTTTTTTTTTAGGAATAAGTTAGTGCTTTTTAGAAAATTACTTAAATTTTGATAAAAGTGCCTTAAATTTTTGTGAGCAGGTGTATTTGTTTTAAATGCATTGGAATTACAAAAAATATCAATTTCGAAGAAAATGTAAGTTAGGGCCTTTCTACATGAGACCAGCGATATATATTTCTTCATTAAATACAGAAAACCGGGGGTAGAATTGGTCTGAGCTTACTCAGACCAATTCTACCCCTGGTTAATACTGGTAGTAGTCAATAGATATATATATTAGACTACATAAAGTCATAAAAACGCAAATGAAAGTGGTTATCAAAAGTAGTCATAGGAAGATCTGAGGATATAATTGTGCGATAAAGACTTTAGAACTACAACAGATGATAACACTGTGCTAGTTAAAACAAGTAAGAAAAGCTATAGACGGTGAAGTCCGACTATACGATACCCTTCACTACTAGAGTCAAATATGGACCAACAATTTAACAAGTTTTCCTTAAGTCTTAGAGATATACATGCATATACTATGTGGTATTTTTTTTTAAATTTTGAGATTTAAGTAGGTTTATGTCATTTCCGGCTAAGGCCTGATATGGGAGCTATGATCAATTGTGGATCGATTGTTAGCAATTTTCGGTTATTTTCAATAATAAAATGCAAATATCTTTAGATTTAAATGCGCTTTGTGCTTTTATATGTATTTAAACTACTTTTGAGAATGTTTCTTGTATGGGAGGTATGGTCAAATATGGGACGATTCCTACAAAAATAGGTACTCTTATTAAGGTTATCATAAGCAATTTTTCTCTTTAATATTATTAAAATACAACTAAATTTGTGGCTGTAAAGGACCAAACATTATATTCAGGGAAGGCATCCCTATGGGAGGTACCCGCAGTAGTAATCCTATTTTGCGCAAAAATTCTCTAGTTTTCGATATATTCGCGTAATTCGAAAACTGTTTATTTTCTTGAACTAAGTAAAAAAATCTAAATTCGACAACAAAATTATCTTTCAGAAACACGAATATATTTTTTTAATCCAAGCAGTCATTTTGGAAATAAATTTTTTGGTTTGCAAAAAAAAATTTTTGAAAATGAAAATTTTTGTGAAAAAAAAAAAATTTTTTGCCAACAAAAAAATTTATTTCCAAAAAAATAATTAGTGTTCCTGAAAGATAATTTTGTTGCGAAATTTCAATTTTTTACTTAGTTTAAAAAAATGCACAGTTTTCAAGTTAGGCGAATATATATTGCGCAACCTCCTCCATTTTTTTATAACGCTATATCTGGAAAACTAGAGCTAACCTAAAAAAACAGTTTTCATTGAATTCAGCGTACTTGATTTATCTTTACCCACTAGGTCTTCCTTTTGTCTTTAAACAAAGTTGTCAAAAACGAACACAGTGCTATTAGAGCATTCATTAGGTAAAGTACCTTCTCAAACTACACCTCGTATTAATTTATTTTCTTGCACTAAATAGTATTAAATTTATGATTACAATACAATAGTTTTTTTTTTAATAAAAAAATCACAATTATATTTAAATACATAATAAAATTGAACAATAACTTCACTTGTTATTGTTCAATTGTAATTTGATAGATTTTAATTAAATTGAGTATGACATTTTGCAAAACAACTTTTTTTGCGGTCGATCTCAAGTTAAAAGTGTTTTGCATATTTAAACCAGATTTTCTGTAAAAAAAAAATTAAATTTACAAATTATTTGAATAATATATATTTTTTTGCAAGTGATTATTAAATCAAGCTAAAGCTTAACATATTATTAATGTTTTTTTTTTTTTGTATTTTTCATTATGTAGGACTTTGGTATTTTTAAACGACCTACATCAACAGTCGTTTTTCCCTTCTTTTTGCAAGACAAAATGCAAATAAAATTAAATTAAAACAGAATTTTATATAAATAGTTTTTGTAATTTACTTATGAAAATTTGACAGCTGAGGTGTCTCGAATTGGGGACAAAAAGGTGAATTTATATAAATTTTTTTACAAAATATGTATAGGTAAATTTTTAAGATTTTCACAAGTTTGTGTATAACATAACTTCTTTCAAATAATTACCTATGATACTAAGAATGTATCGAATTAAAGGTTAAAGTCTCAGTTTTATAACGTTATATAAATTATCTGCATATATTTGCATATTTAGCCTAAAAAATTGAGAGACATAAGCATATTGTTGAATTTTTATTTTTTAAATTTTTTAAAAGAAATGTTTTTATAAGTTTAGAACTACTATAACTTTTTTTTCAAATAATTACCTATGAAACCAAATATACATCGAATTAAAGGCAAAAGTCTCAGATTTATAAAGTTATATAAATTATCTGCATATATTTGCATACTTAGCCTAAGAAATTAAAAGCATATTCATGAATTTTTATTTTTTAAATTTGTTAATAGAAAAGTTTTCATATATATAGGTTTTTCAAATAATAACCTATGAAATAAAATATATATCAAATTAAAGTTTAAAGTCTTAGGTTTCTAACAATGTAAAAATTTTCTGCATATATTTGCTTATTTAGCCTAAAAAATTAAAAGACATTCTTGATTTTTTATTTTTTTAACTTTTTAAATGAAATGTTTTCATAAGACTAGAAGGAATATAACTTTTTTTCAAATAATAAATTCCACAGAAAAATATATATTAAATTAAAGACTAAAGTCTCAGCTTTACAACAGTATATAATTTATCTGCATATATTTGCATAGTTAACCTAAAAATAGAGACATAAGCATATTCTAGAATTTTTATTCTTACCCATCATCAAAAAGAATGATACCCCCATTCTTGAGATTGTCATTCCGTTTGTAATTTCCTATATTGCCTCAAAAACCAAATGTCTGTCTATCTGTCTGAATGTCTGTCTGTCTGTCTGTCTGTCTGTCTGTCTGTCTGTCTGTCTGTCTGAATGTCTGTCTGAATGTCTGTCTGTCTGTCTGTCTGTCTGTCTGTCTGTCTGTCTGTCTGTCTGTCTGTCTGTCTGTCTGTCTATCTGTCTGTCTGTCTGTGTGTCTGTGTGTCTGTCTGTCTGTCTGTCTGTCTGTCTGTCTGTCTGTCTGTCTGTCTGTCTGTCTGTCTGTCTGTCTGTCTGTCTGTCTGTCTGTCTGTCTGTCTGTCTGTCTGTCTGTTTGTCTGTCTGTCTGTCTGTTCCTCCAACTGACTGTCTGTTGTCGGCACGATAAAACCTCATCGAAAGGATATAGGTCACTGAAATTTTGTATAAATATTCTTCATTGCTTTGAAAATTTTGGTATTGAAATCGGGCAAAATCGATTCATATTTGACCATAGCTCCCGTATAACCTCGTCTAGGCTAATCGCTTATTTAAGAATAAATGACAAATTATAACAGCTATGATGATAAAATTTAGTATGTAAACGTTTTATATAAGGTTTTTAATGACATTTTGCTTTTTTGAACCCTTATAAGCAAAAAAATAAAATACAGATTTTAAAAATATTCACCGCACTAAAAAGACGAGAAAATTGTCTTTCCTTTGATATATAATTTGTATATATTATCTTTTAATTTGTTACAATTATTGACATTAAAATTCCAGTCTACAAAAATTAAAATCTCCTGTATAGTCTAGTTTGAATATAACTTTGTTCAATTAATAGCTTTCAAAGAAAACTATATATTAAATTAAAGACTGAAGTCTTAGCTTTGTAACAGTATATAATTTATCTGCATATGTTTGCATATTTTGCCAAAAAATTGACAATGTGCGACATAACATATTAAAGACATTTTTAAAAATTTAAAAAAAAACTTTGCTTATTCATATATTTTATAATCTTTTTATGACTCTATGATATCCTCAGGCCAAATTAGAACCAATTTTCAAACAAATTAAAAAGATATTTTATTGCTTAGAAAAATATCGGTATTGATTTTTGCAATCAATTGAATATCCAGCACAAAATTAACCCATGAATCTTTGGGGAAAAAATTGACAAACTTTTTATGTTCTTAAAATTTGCGTTTATAAGAAAAGTTGTAGTCATATGTGTTACAAAAATAGGTCTACACAACCGCAAACATATATTTTTATCTGTTAGACCCTCATGCTAATTGAGTACTCGAAAATAGATCAATTTGTTTATTTTATTTTATTTAAATGAACATAATTTTATGCTAAAGTTTTTTTTTTTGTTAAATACAATATATGACCTAATGCGTAAGAAAGCGGACAAGAACAAAACGATATTTTTGGATTCTTCTTTTTCGATTTTGAGAAATTTTAGATCATAGGGTATACGAAGACCTATGTTGCAATACAAGTAGAGATTTAAAGAAAATAAAATTGGGATTTTATATAAACGAATCGGAATCGCTTCCAAAACTTATTTACTATATGAAATAAAGTCAATATAACATCTAATCACAATATCTCCTATAATTATGGAAATATTCTATACAATCTTTTTGAACATCGTAGATAACAAATCTAACTCTTGGGTGGTCTAGTGGGTAGTATCCTAAACTTCTTAGGCGGGGTTTGTGGGTTCGATTCCCACCAGAGACTCTGTTATAGACACTAAATATTTATATCGAGCATATGGTCTAAATGACTCGTTTCGGAATAATTAGGATCTAAATTAACTTAATATTGTAATTTAAAATAAATAAATTTAACTGTAATTCCTTATTCATACCGACTGACCCCAATGTCTATCGATTGTTATGAAGTAGGTGTTTGCTAATGTTTGACAAGTGCTTTCGTTGCCATAGTTTCTTATGTTTTATTTTCAAATTATTTAATTAAAATATTGTTTTTCGTTCTTTTATTTTGTAAAGAAATGTTTTTTATTGTCTTAAGTTCAAGGTTTTCAATTGAAGTTCATTTGTATTGATTTGCTGGCAATGATAGTGTTAATAATGCAACAGAGACGAGTCGATATATTGAATGCATTTTAATTGAAATCAATAAATAAACAAACATTATGAGGAAATTTCTATGCAGGAAGTTATATTCTATTATAACTTAATAATAAAAAATATAACACAATATTCGTCTTTTAATGCCTCATAGCACAGCATATCATATTCAGCCTGGGTTCGAGCCCCGCACACGTCTCTGTGGTAATTAATAATTTCAATTTCTAGCGAACGAAGCAATTAAAATTATTAATTACCACAGCATTAACACGCCGCAGTGCGCCGTCGATGTAAAATAAATCAATTTAGCCGTAGAACAAAAAGCTTATAGAACAAACTAGAACTAAACTAGAACTAAACTTAGAACTGAGCCTAGTACTCAACCTAGAACTGATTCTAGAACTGAACCTAGATCTAAACCTAGAACTGAACCTAGAACTGAATCTAGAACTGAATCTAGAACTAAACCTAGAACTGAACCTAGAACTGAACTTAAACTAAACTAGAGCCAGAACTAGAACTGAAACAGAACTGAACTAGAACTGAACTAGAACTGAATCTAGAACAGAATCTAGAACTGAACCTAGAAGTGAACCTAGAACTAAACTAGAACTGAACTAGAACTGAACTAGAACTGAACTAGAACTTAACTAGAACTGAACTAGAACTGAACTAGAACTGAACTAGAACTGAACTAGAACTGAACTAGAACTGAACTAGAACTGAACTAGAACTGAACTAGAACTGAACTAGAACTGAACTAGAACTGAACTAGAACTGAACTAGAACTGAACTAGAACTGAACTAGAACTGAACTATAACTGAACTAGAACTGAACTAGAACTGAACTAGAACTGAACTAGAACTGAACTAGAACTGAACTAGAACTGAACTAGAACTGAACTAGAACTGAACTAGAACTGAACTAGAACTGAACTAGAACTGAACTAGAACTGAACTAGAACTGAACTAGAACTGAACTAGAACTGAACTAGAACTGAACTAGAACTGAACTAGAACTGAACTAGAACTGAACTAGAACTGAACTAGAACTGAACTAGAACTGAACTAGAACTGAACTAGAACTGAACTAGAACTGAACTAGAACTGAACTAGAACTGAACTAGAACTGAACTAGAACTGAACTAGAACTGAACTAGAACTGAACTAGAACTGAACTAGAACTGAACTAGAACTGAACTAGAACTGAACTAGAACTGAACTAGAACTGAACTAGAACTGAACTAGAACTGAACTAGAACTGAACTAGAACTGAACTAGAACTGAACTAGAACTGAACTAGAACTGAACTAGAACTGAACTAGAACTGAACTAGAACTGAACTAGAACTGAACTAGAACTGAACTAGAACTGAACTAGAACTGAACTAGAACTGAACTAGAACTGAACTAGAACTGAACTAGAACTGAACTAGAACTGAACTAGAACTGAACTAGAACTGAACTAGAACTGAACTAGAACTGAACTAGAACTGAACTAGAACTGAACTAGAACTGAACTAGAACTGAACTAGAACTGAACTAGAACTGAACTAGAACTGAACTAGAACTGAACTAGAACTGAACTAGAACTGAACTAGAACTGAACTAGAACTGAACTAGAACTGAACTAGAACTGAACTAGAACTGAACTAGAACTGAACTAGAACTGAACTAGAACTGAACTAGAACTGAACTAGAACTGAACTAGAACTGAACTAGAACTGAACTAGAACTGAACTAGAACTGAACTAGAACTGAACTAGAACTGAACTAGAACTGAACTAGAACTGAACTAGAACTGAACTAGAACTGAACTAGAACTGAACTAGAACTGAACTAGAACTGAACTAGAACTGAACTAGAACTGAACTAGAACTGAACTAGAACTGAACTAGAACTGAACTAGAACTGAACTAGAACTGAACTAGAACTGAACTAGAACTGAACTAGAACTGAACTAGAACTGAACTAGAACTGAACTAGAACAGAACTAGAACTGAACTAGAACTGAACTAGAACTGAACTAGAACTGAACTAGAACTGAACTAGAACTGAACTAGAACTGAACTAGAACTGAACTAGAACTGAACTAGAACTGAACTAGAACTGAACTAGAACTGAACTAGAACTGAACTAGAACTGAACTAGAACTGAACTAGAACTGAACTAGAACTGAACTAGAACTGAACTAGAACTGAACTAGAACTGAACTAGAACTGAACTAGAACTGAACTAGAACTGAACTAGAACTGAACTAGAACTGAACTAGAACTGAACTAGAACTGAACTAGAACTGAACTAGAACTGAACTAGAACTGAACTAGAACTGAACTAGAACTGAACTAGAACTGAACTTGAACTGAACTAGAACTGAACTAGAACTGAACTAGAACTGAACTAGAACTGAACTAGAACTGAACTAGAACTGAACTAGAACTGAACTAGAACTGAACTAGAACTGAACTAGAACTGAACTAGAACTGAACTAGAACTGAACTAGAACTGAACTAGAACTGAACTAGAACTGAACTAGAACTGAACTAGAACTGAACTAGAACTGAACTAGAACTGAACTAGAACTGAACTAGAACTGAACTAGAACTGAACTAGAACTGAACTAGAACTGAACTAGAACTGAACTAGAACTGAACTAGAACTGAACTAGAACTGAACTAGAACTGAACTAGAACTGAACTAGAACTGAACTAGAACTGAACTAGAACTGAACTAGAACTGAACTAGAACTGAACTAGAACTGAACTAGAACTGAACTAGAACTGAACTAGAACTGAACTAGAACTGAACTAGAACTGAACTAGAACTGAACTAGAACTGAACTAGAACTGAACTAGAACTGAACTAGAACTGAACTAGAACTGAACTAGAACTGAACTAGAACTGAACTAGAACTGAACTAGAACTGAACTAGAACTGAACTAGAACTGAACTAGAACTGAACTAGAACTAAACTAGAACTGAACTAGAACTAAACTAGAACTGAACTAGAACTGAACTAGAACTGAACTAGAACTGAACTAGAACTGAACTAGAACTGAACTAGAACTGAACTAGAACTGAACTAGAACTGAACTAGAACTGAACTAGAACTGAACTAGAACTGAACTAGAACTGAACTAGAACTGAACTAGAACTGAACTAGAACTGAACTAGAACTGAACTAGAACTGAACTAGAACTGAACTAGAACTGAACTAGAACTGAACTAGAACTGAACTAGAACTGAACTAGAACTGAACTAGAACTGAACTAGAACTAAACTAGAACTGAACTAGAACTGAACTAGAACTGAACTAGAACTGAATCTAGAACTGAACCTAGAACTTTTTGGATTCCGACAATAAAACGGTACCAAAACCTTTGGTTGGATTATTCCAAGGTTAGACATATGTTTTAAAAAATTAGAAAAGAAAACAAATATGACATTTTGCTTGTTTTGATAAATAAGCTACAAATTGTAAAAATATTCACAGCACTTACAAGACAAGAAAATTGTCTTTCCATTGATATATAATTTGAATTCCAATTCTTCTAATTTCATACAATTATTCACATCCAAATTCAAAACTCAAAAAATTAAAATCTCGTCTAGTTTGAATATAACTTTGTTCTATTATTAGCTTTCAAAGAAAACTATATATTAAATTAAAGACTCAAGTCTCAGCTTTGTAAAAGTATATAATTTGTCTGCATATATTTGCATATTTTGCCAAAAATTGACAATGAGCGACATAACATTTTAATGAAGTTTTTATAAATTATAAAAAAATATTGCTTATTAATACATTTTATAATCTTTTTATGACTTCATAATATCCTCAGGCTAAAATAGAACCAATTTTCAAACAAATTAAAAAGATATTTTTGTTCTTAGAAAAATATCGGTATTGAATTTTGCAATCTAAAACTGAACTGAAAAAGAACTGGAAATCAATCATGGACGTGATCTGCTAGATTACTTATCTAAAATTTGGCTTAACCACATACATATCAAATCTTTCACAAAGATTTCTTTGAAATTTTCCATTTTACGTGCATCAATTATTAAAATAAATATTTTATCTACAAATCCATAAGTCTTAATTTAGCGACAATATCCATTATTCTCTTAACACGTTCCATTGCCTTTTATATACATCTATTGTCATGCATCTAGATACTTTACATACTAATTAAAATGTATTTTAACTGTTTAGAAACATTGAAGCCATCAGTTTCAAAATTCTCATTTAAATTTACGTTTTTTTAAATTCTATAATTTTCAAACAGATGCTTTGGAAGTGTCGAAAAAAACCACAATAACGACCATCAAATACCCGACAAATGGGGGTATACAGACCTACCAACCGACCGACAATCTATCGTCAAACATACGTTGTTGCATGTACTCATGTCGTAATTGTCATTAGTAGAAATATGAGCTCATCATCCACCATCTCCAGAACATCATTATCATAATCATCATCATCATCATCTCTCCTCTATCATGCATATTATAAGTATTTAAAGATTTCAAAATGCAAAAAATAAAAAACAGCGTAATTACACGGTATCATTGGAAGTTATTTCAGTTTTTTTTTCACTCCACATTTTGCATATTTAAATAACATAATGAGTTACTCCTTCTCTACGTTCATGGTTCCGTGGGATTGCAATTGTTTTATATATAATAATACTTGCAATCATCATGGAATAGGGGTATTCATGATTTGGTGCATTGACTATTGTTATAAATTGCAATTAAGAGGTTTTTCTACACATTCATAGAATGACACCTACTAGTGACCCTTCCTAGTTTCATCACAATTTAATGCACAGAATTTTGGCATAACTAGGAAAAGTTTTAAATAAAGGAAGTTACAGGGGGTACTATTTAAGTATCGGGAATACAAAACAAGTAAGAGTGTTATATTCGGCTGTGCCGAATCTTATATACCCACCATCAAGTTGTGTTAAATTTAGAAACATATCTCATATATCTACAAGGGTGCAGCTAATTCAAAATCTGGACCAAAACTGAAAAAATCGCTAAGCTAATTGGTATTGTTGGTAAAACCTTTGGACTAAATTCGGTTTCCATAGCTTTATAGTTCAACATTTAAAAACATTTTAGTGGTTTCCCTAGTATTACTTTGATCAAAATTCGGTCTCATAACTGGGTATAGTTTTACATTAATAAGTTGTTAAATACTTTTCGTTGTGCTTAATATATAGTTAGGCTAAACACGTTAATAGTAATACGGCAGGTCCATATATTTCGTTTGTAGTTCCTAATGAATTCATCATATATAAAGTCTGGGCTGAACATTGATTGATGCCTATTTAATTTCATAGGTGCAATCTTAATATAATGAATGTACCTCCAAATCTTTTTGATTGTAGATATAAAAAGGGGATATTATATATATTAGAATTATAGCCAAATGTTGACCGATTGTAGCACTGGCTGGTATATATATTCTTGCAAAATTTAGTGGCCATAGCAACCATAGTTTCTAATTGAATAGCTTTATTAATATCGACTGATTCCTATAAAATTTGATAAACTGATCAAAAATTGCATAAAACTTCCATATCTTATATTCTTAAACGAGCAATAATTGTATATATATATATATATATATATATATATATATATATATATATATATATATATATATATATATATATATATATATATATATATATATATATCTTATATTCTTAAACGAGCAATAATTGTATATATATATATATATCTTATATTCTTAAACGAGCAATAATTGTATATATATATATATATATATATATATATAGAATGGCTATCTCGAAAACGGCTCTAACGATTTTGATAAAATTTAGACAGTGGGTACCTTTCTTGATGTATAGGTCGAAGAAGAAGGGACTTTTGGAATCTTTGCCTCTAAAGGGTAAAAACGGGTAAAAAGAGGATAAAGGGTAAAAACGGGTAAAAAGGGGATAAAATCGAAAACGCTATATCTCCTTAAGTAATAGGTATAGAAACAAAATTTAAATTACGTTTTAAACAGCTATGAAAATAAACGGACAGGTGTTTGGTACTTTTTTGAAACTATGTCCGATTAGGGGTAAAAAAGGGTGAAAATAATTTTTTTGGTACCTTTTTAGTCCACTCTTATATTTTAAACTAAGGAATATAGAGAGAAACTTTGTACTGCAATCAATAGATGTAAAAGAAACTTTTAACACGTATTTGGTGCTTTTTTGATTTTGGGGCCAAAATGGGTAAAAAAGGGATAAACTCATAACTTAACATCTACAAAAGTAATATGAATAGGAAAATTATGTTACCTGCTTTCTAATAAAATGTACCGAATTCAATTGGTACCAAAGAAGTACCAATTATGCATATGGAACTTTTTGAAATTAGGGGATAAAAAGGGGAAAAAATTAGTAATGTTATAACTTTAAAACAAATGAATGTTTGTCTGTATGTATGTTCTTTATAGAATAGTAAACTGTAAGTTTGATCATGTTATGCTCTTTAGCAAAGATGTTGCGGATAAGCCGGCGGAGGTTTTTAAGTTGGTAAACCGAATTTCCAACAGGTGGCGCCACTGAAAATTACTAAAAATTAATTAAATCGTAAACTGTACATTTGATCATACTATGATCTTTTGCAAAGTTGTAGCGCATGAGCCGGCGAATGCTTTTTAATTGGTGTGAATAATTTCCGACAGGTGGCGCTACTGAAAATTACTCAAAGTCAATTTAATCGTATGCTGTACATATAAACATGCTATAATCTTTAGCAATGTTGTTGCACATGAGCCGACGAAGGTTTCTTAATTGGTATGAAGAAATTTCGACAGGTGGCGCCACTGAAATTTACTTAAAGTCAATTTACTCGTAAATTGTACATTTAATCATGCTATAATTTTTAGCAAAGTTATTGCGGATAATCCGACGAAGGTTTATTAATTGGAATGACCAAAGTCCGACAGGTGGCGCCACTGAAAATTACTCAAAATGAACTAAATCGTAAACTGTGCATTTGATCAGACTATAAGTGAATTAAATCATAAATCATATTATGATCATAAGCAAAGTTGTTACGCATAAGCAGATGAAGGTTTCTTAGTGGTATGAACGACTTCAGGCGGCGCCACTGAAAACTACTCAAAATGAATTAAATCGTAAACTGTGCATTTGATCAGACTATAATCTTTAGCAAAGTTGTTGCGCATGAGTCGACGGAGGTTCCTGTTGGTATGACCAATTTTCAAAATTATTTAAAATGAGTTAAACTGTAACTGTATAAAATAAAATATATAAAAACTTTAAAATTCGCCTCAAAATGCTTATCATAAAGCCCCGAGCAAGGCTCGGTCAACCAGGTACTATTAAATTTAATCGTCATAGCTATTACAATTGTATTCAATTTATCAGCATTAATGTGTTTCCCGGGGCGGGGTTATATGGGAGCTCTAACTAAATTTGAACCGATTTTGTCCATTTTCAATACACATCTTTTTCAAGATATCCAAAATACTTTTGTAAAATTTTGTCCCTCTAGCTCTTTTCGTTAAGGCGCTATCGTGCTTTTATCCGACGGACAGACGGACATAAACAACCTTTTCTTTATGTATTTTTGTGTTTCCATAAGTTTTTTATATGGGAGCTATGGTCAAATGGTGACCGATTGTGACAAAATTTTGCCCACTGGCTGGCATGGTATTGACATAAGACTCCCTTGTGCTTAATTTTGTCTTACTATCTCTTGTAGTTAAGGAGTTATCACGATTTTATCTTATGGACATACGGATACAAATCCCCTTTTCTTTTTGAATTTTTGTGTTTTTGTAAGTTTTTTATATGGGAGCTACGTCAAATGGTGACCGATTGCCGATTGCACACTGGCTGGCATTGATATAAGACTTTCTTGTGCCAAATTTAGTGGTTATATCTGTTATACTTTTAGATTTATTGGCATTTAAGTGTATTTTAGGTGAAATTTAGGCTGTTTTCGTAAGTTTTTTGTATGGGAGCTATGGCTAATGGTGAACTGATTTTGATGTAAAACTTCTATATACCAAATATTATCATCATAGCTGCTATAAGTTGTTATTTATTAACAAATAAGCGATTAGCTTAAACGAGGTTATACGGGAGCTATGGTCAAATGTGAACCGATTTTGCCCAATTTCAATGCCAAAATTTTCTAAGAGACTAAGTTTCAGTGAGCTAGCTTCTTTCGTTTAGGAGTTATCGTGATTTCAACAGACAGACATATAGAATTTCATAAGGAATCAGAATATATATTGTTTTTGGTTTTTGAGCCAATATTAAGGAAATTACAAACGGAATGACAATCTCAATATACCCCCCATTTTTTTTTTTTATGGTAAATGCTATATTATAAAGACAAATATTTGCTCAATTCATACAAACATTTTCTCAAGACTTATCTATTTAAGCTGTTTTCGTCATTTCGACTTACATATATTACGGCTAGGGTCAAATGTGGACCGATTGTCTTGAACGAGCGTTTAAGTGATATTTGTCTCACTTAGTGCGTTTTGATAGAAGAGTTTGTATGGGAGCTATGGTCAAATGTGGACCGATTTCAACGAAATTCGGTACAGTGATTTAATTGCTTTTATAAATAAAAGCAATATTTGTTTTAAATTTTATGAAAAAATATATTTTTAATATATATTTTTATTCCGGGAAGTGGGACCTATGGGATGTACCATAAATAATGGAACGATTTTGGCGAATATCAATAGCCAGGTCCTACTATCAAAAATTATCTGTGCCAAATTTCATTAAATTATCTTTAGAAATGCGACCTGTACTTTGATAACATGGTTAGCATGGAGGTTCAGCTACCAGCTAGCCGTCCAGCCAGACGGACCTGACATCGCAAAATCGACTGAGAAAGTGATTTTAAGTCTATTGGTATACTAAAAGGTGGGTCTTAGACAAATATTTCCATGCGTTACATACATCAGCACAAACTTATAATACCCTTTCCACCTATGATTTTGAAGGGTATAATAACAAACATTTTGAATACCCCTATTATTCTTATACACTTTTATCATACATGCAAAAACAGAGTTGCAAAAAAAACACAATCACAGACTTTAGCCCCAAAGTAACGGCTTTTTTGTGATGCGAAACGTACAAACGACATACGTTTCCCAAACACAATTTAAGTATAATTTTCCAACCAAAATGTAAAATATAGAAAAGAATTATGTTGAGTTGGGTTTGAGAATTGGGGGACTAGAACATAATGACATCCTGTCGAACATAATTGTAATTGTAACAGGAGATACAAAGGGTGGAGTACTTTATGAGAAATTATAATATTTACGTGTATGTTTAAAATATGGACTATAATTTATTTGAAATCTGGATGTTGTTTAGATCTACAAAAGATTTCCCTAAAAACTCACCCACTGTAACCCCAAAGAATAGGGTTAAATAAGAAGAATCATAAATAATTAAATGTAATATAAGAATTTAAATTAAATAATTGTTGCTTTTGGGGCAGAATTAATTCATGTTTTTATTTTAAATATTAGTTGTGTTCCCGTATGATAGCGAAACTACCCAAACCAGTTCGAAGTTACCCAAAACTTATTCAAATATGTTTCCGTACTCTGTTTTGGTTTAAGTCTTTACTAAATTGAGAGAGTAGTTTTCTTTCCCCTTTACTCAAAACTGATCTGGTTTCAAATTTGTCCATGTTTCAAAAAATTATTATAAATGAAATTTTGTTATGCATCTTCAAGTGTTTTAATTTTGAAAATCGGATGAGTCGTTCTCGAGTTAGGACGAAATAGGTCTCCGTACCTGACTAATTTAAGGGGAAAAATTTGCCACGCCCATAAAAAAAATCCAGATCTGATAGAAAAAAACCGACAACGGATCTGAGTTTAGCGCATCAAGATCCATATAGTCCGCATAGTTTTATTAAAAGGTAAGACAAAAAATGAATTTTTGCAGAGCAGTGTTATTTCGGGTACTTCCTTTAGATCTAACTGCCCGGAAATTATATTTTGGCACTGAATTTAAGTATGTTCTTATAAAATTTAGAAGAAATATTGCTAATATAAATAAAAATCACCAAATACCAAATGTTGTTTAAATATGTCTATATTCAACGATAGCTCCTACAAATGCATCGAAATTCACTAAAAATGCTCCTAAATCTGAAGATAATGACAATTTTATTTGTTTCACACATAATTTTTGTATAAACTGTAATCAAATTGCTAAGTTTTGAGAAAATCGGTGGAGATTTTACCCTAGCCCCCATATAACCAACAAAACAAAATTGAAATTACGTTTTAAACAGCTATGAAAATAAGCGGACAGGTGTTTGGTACTTTTTTGAAACTATGTCCGATAGGGGGTAAAAAAGGGTGAAAATAGTTTTTTTAGTACCTTTTTAACCCACTCTTATATTTTAAACTAAAGAATATAGAAAGGAACTTGGTACTGCAATCAATAGATGTAAAAGAAACATGAAACAAGTATTTGGTACTTTTTTGATTTTGGAGCCAAAATGGGTAAAAAAGGGATAAAATGATAACTTAACGTCTCCAAAGTAATATGAATAGGAACATTATACATTATGTTAAATGCGTCTTAAAAAAATGTACCGAATTCAATTGGCACCAAAAAAGTACCAAATATGCATATAGAACTTTTAGAAATTAGAGAATAAAAAGGGGGAAAATTAGTATTATTTTAAACAAATGAATGTTTGTCTGTATGTATGTTCTTTATAGAATAGTAAACTGTGAATTTTATCATGTTATGCTCTTTAGCGAAGATGTTGCGGATAAGCCGGCGAAGGTTTTTAAGTTGATAAGACTAATTTCCGACAGATGGCGCCACGGAAAATTGCTAAAAATGAATTAAATCGTATACTGTACATTTGATCATGCTATGAATTTTAGCAAAGTTGTAGCGCATGAGCCGGCGAAGGCTTTTTAGTTGGTATGAATAATTTCCGACAAGTGGCGCTACTGAAACTTACTCAAAGTCAATTTAATCGTAAGCTGTACATATAATCATGCTACAATCTTTAGCAAACTTGTTGCACATGAGCCGACGAAGGTTTCTTAGTTGGTATGAAGAAATTTCAACAGGTGGCGCCACAGAAAATTACTCAAAGTGAATTACTTCGTAAACTGTGCATTTGATCATATTATAAGCAAAGTTGTTACGCATAAGCAGACGAAGGTTTCTTAGTTGGTATGAACAACTTCAGGTGGCGCCACTGAAAACTACTCAAAATGAATTGAATCGTAAACTGTGCATTTGATCAGACTATAATCTTTAGCAAAGTTGTTGCGCATAAGTCGACGGAGGTTTCTGTTGGTATGACCAATTTCCAAAGTTATTAAAATGAGTTCAAAAATTAACTGAATATTTGTAAAATATCTTTCCTCTAAATTTATTTTAGTACTTTATAAAAAAATATATAAAAACTTTAAAATTTGCCTCAAAATGCTTATCATAAAGCTCCGAGCAAGGCTCGGCCAACCAGGTACTTTACTATTAATATTCTATTCTACTATTTTATTCTAAAAGGACCAATGTCAATTTTCGGATGTTTTGAATTAGTCGTTGCATTTGGTTACTCTCTTTACTATCTTTAAGTTTGTTCCAACAGCCAATCTTTAGCTCATCCCAGAACAGCTTCATAAGAAATTTTGGGGCCAATGTCACTCTAAACTCATCTACGATTGTTAGTGTCAACATTGGCCCTTTTATCTCTAGCAAATTTTATACAAAAAGTACCATAGAAATATCGAAATAGACCCAACTTTCTATAAAATTTAATATTTTTAAAAAGGTGGGTCCATCCTTTTTCCTATATATCTTTGTAACCGGTTGTTAGATTTTATTGAAAGTTACATCTGTGACTTGGTGCTAAAAGGGCCAATGTCAAAAAATAGTTAAAATCTTATAAAAATTTAAATTCTAATTATCTCAAAACTGATTTTTTTGACATTGGCCCTTTTAGCACCAAGTCACAGATGTAACTTTCAATAAAATCTAACAACCGGTTCCAAAGATATATAGGAAAAAGGATGGACCAACCTTTTTAAAAATATTAAATTTTATAGAAAGTTGTGTCTATTTAGATATTTCTATGGTACTTTTTAAAAATCTTTCTATTTAGATGTATAATGACCACAAAATGGGTAAAACTATATTTTGATGCTTAAAAAAAAAAAATTTTGCAATTTTGGACATCAAACGGACAAAAAGGTCAAAGTAAAAGCCTTTTTTAACGTTTTTATACCCTCCATCAAAAAGCATGTATATTGAGATTGTCATTCCGTTTGTAATTTCCTTATAAATAGTCAATAGTCTTAGAAATTCAAATGGATTCAGAATATATATCCTTTTTAATATTTTGAGCCATATTAAAAAGGATATATATTCTGAATCCATTTGAATTTCTAAGACTATTGAGCGATGTCCGTCTGTCTGTCCCTTTGTCTTTCTGTTAAAATCACGATAACGCCAAAACGAAAGGAGCTAGCACAATGAAACTTAGTAAAAACATTCTTCATATCTGAGATTGAAATTGGGCAAAATTGGTTAACATTTGACCATAGCTCCCGTATAACCTCGCCTAGGCTAATCGCTTATTTGCTAATAAATAACAAACTATAATAGCATGATGATGAAAAATAGAGTATATAGAAGTTTTACATAAGCCCTAAGCAGCATATAAAATTTCATCAAAATCGGTTCACATTTAGCCATAGCTCCCATACAAAAAACTTACGGAAGTAGCCTAAATTTTACCTAAAATACACTTAAATGCCAATAAATCTAAAACTATATAACGACTAAATTTAGCACAAGGAAGTCTTATGGCAATGACAGCAAAATTTTGCCACAATCGGTCACCATTTGACCATAGCTTCTATATAAAAACTTACGGAAACACAAAAATACAAAAAGAAAAGGGGGTTTATGTCCGTCTGTCCGTCAGATAAAAGCGGGATAGCTCCTTAACTACAAGAGCTAGAGAGACAAAATTTTACAAAAGTATTTTTGATATTTTTTAACATATTGTTGTGTTGTGAAGCAATATTTATGCTGAATTTTTATGGCTGATAAGAGTGAAAAACTCTATATTGGAAGGTAACCGAAATAGTAATCCAAAAAAGTATAGGGATCATCCTTGGACTGTCATTTGATAAAAAGCTTACATGGATATCCGGCCAGCTAGCCTGCTAGTCGGACGAACATTGTTAAAGGTACAAGGCCAGCACATGCGGCTGCGGGCGGTCGTAGTATTGCCAGTACATAAAATGTGCGTTTGTTTACAAAAATATTCATATAAACATATATTTGAGTAGGATATAATTAAATCTGGCAGCACTGAAAAAATCTGCCGCGCGGAAAAGTAGAACAAAACTCTACTTTTTTCCATTGCCGCTTCAAATTTGACAAATCAAAAAACTGCTGATTGCCGCCCGCAGCCGCTTGCCGCGTGCATAGGCCTTCTACCTTAATCAACTCAGCAAGTAATTCTGAGTCGATCGGTATACTAAAGGTATAAATACCTAAATACTTAAACTCGAAAAATTATTGCTGTCTCTAAAAATTTATTAAAACGCGTAACTTTGTTGTTCCATATTGGTCTTCAGTAGTGAAGGGTATTAAATAATCGGACTTAACCGACAAAATTTTTACTTGTTTTATATAAAAAATTAAATCATTAAATTTAAACTTTATTTTAATTAGTTTTTCTTTTTCTCTAATTTCTTCCAGATAGTTTTCGATAAATTTCAATTACTTAACCAAGCGCAAAGCTACTACTTGGCATATGGACCCTCATGACTTGTTTATTAATAATAAATTGATTTAATCCAATTTAAAGAAACATTAAAAAAAAATAAGATAAAATTAAACAACCACCAGCCACAGGCTCTCAAAATCGTTGTCAGCATCTCAGCGATATTTGCAGTAGGCAGTCGGTCAGTCAGCAGCAACAGCAACAAAGTTACTACGGCAACAACTGGACAGACACCAAAAAATAAAAAATAGCATCAACCAACAGCAGATACGAATAGATAAATTCAATAATTATTTTTGATAATGTGAATGAACTTTATATATGTTTGCAATCAAATTCAACACAAACACCCAAACGTTCAACTTCATAGTCCAATCATGGTCCGACGGTCTTTGGCTATAGAAAACTCATGCTAGCCGCCAAAAACGACTACAACAAAAAAATAAACAAGCCCCAGAATAATAATCCCTTATAGTCGAGAACAATAGCAGCAACAAAAAAAAAAAAACAATTTCATACTAAAAAATTAAATATCTCTAAAGAGTGTTCGCTACTTTTTTGTTCAGTTTTAATTACTATTGTGGCACAATTTAAATATTTTTTAGTTTTTCTTTTTATTTTTAATTGTGTGCTGCCCTCAGCTCATTTCAATCAGTTTAATAATAGGCCTCTTTCCCTCCGACCTACTCAGTTATCATTTATAGACTTACATTGTCGTCATTAAACAAATTCAAAAGCATTTGACAAGAACTCTTTCGTTGAAGATAAATTTAAGTTGCTTCGGTCTTGATTAAATCAACTTCATAACAATAGAGTTCTAGATATTAATTTATTAAAAGCTGCACTCACTCACAGCAAGTGAGGGGCAGCATCGACATGCCATCTTTAAGACAAAAGGTTACCACCTATTTTCGTCAATTGAGTTTTATAGCTGAACCTCGTGATGGCCCCAAGAGTCCACGTAAAACAGATGAGGATGGAAATTTTATAATAAAATATTTAGAGGGGTAAGTATCAAAAAAAAAGGTACCCAGTTCTAGTTCAGTTTTAGTTCAGTTCTAGTTCAGTTCTACTACAGTTCTAGTTCAATACTAATTCAATTCTAGTTCAGCTCTAGTTCAGTTTTAGTTCAGTTCTAGTTCAGTTCTACTACAGTTCTACTACAGTACTACTACAGTTCTACTACAGTTCTAGTTCAGTTCTAGTTTAGTTCTAGTTCCGTTCTAGTTCAGTTCTACTTCAGTTCTAGTTCAGTTCTACTACAGTTCTACTATAGTTCTACTACAGTTCTACTACAGTTCTAGTTCAATTCTAGTTCAGCTCTAGTTCAGTTCTAGTTCAGTTCTACTACAGTTCTACTACAGTACTACTACAGTTTTACTACAGTTCTAGTTCAGTTCTAGTTTAGTTCTAGTTCCGTTCTAGTTCAGTTCTAGTTCAGTTCTAGTTCAGTTCTAGTTCAGTTCTACTACAGTTCTACTACAGTTCTACTGCAGTTCTACTACAGTTCTAGTTCAGTTCTAGTTTAGTTCTAGTTTGGTTCTAGTTTAGTTCTAGTTCAGTTCTAGTTCAGTTCTAGTTCAGTTCTAGTTCAGTTCTAGTTCAGTTCTAGTTCAGTTCTAGTTCAGTTCTAGTTCAGTTCTAGTTCAGTTCTAGTTCAGTTCTAGTTCAGTTCTAGTTCAGTTCTAGTTCAGTTCTAGTTCAGTTCTAGTTCAGTTCTAGTTCAGTTCTAGTTCAGTTCTAGTTCAGTTCTAGTTCAGTTCTAGTTCAGTTCTAGTTCAGTTCTAGTTTAGTTCTAGTTCAGTTCTAGTTCAGTTCTAGTTCAGTTCTAGTTCAGTTCTAGTTCAGTTCTAGTTCAGTTCTAGTTCAGTTCTAGTTCAGCTCTAGTTCAGTTCTAGTTCAGTTCTAGTTCAGTTCTAGTTCAGTTCTAGTTCAGTTCTAGTTCAGTTCTAGTTCAGTTCTAGTTCAGTTCTAGTTCAGTTCTAGTTCAGTTCTAGTTCAGTTCTAGTTCAGTTCTAGTTCAGTTCTAGTTCAGTTCTAGTTCAGTTCTAGTTCAATACTAATTCAATTCTAGTTCAGTTCTAGTTCAGTTCTAGTTCAGTTCTAGTTCAGTTCTAGTTTAGTTCTAGTTTAGTTCTAGTTCAATTCTAGTTCAGTTCTAGTTCAGTTCTAGTTCAGTTCTAGTTCAGTTCTAGTTCAGTTCTAGTTCAGTTCTAGTTCAGTTCTAGTTCAGTTCTAGTTCAGTTCTAGTTCAGTTCTAGTTCAGTTCTAGTTCAGTTCTAGTTCTAGTTCAGTTCTAGTTCTAGTTCAGTTCTAGTTCAGTTCTAGTTCAGTTCTAGTTCAGTTCTAGTTCAGTTCTAGTTCAGTTCTCGTTCAGTTCTAGTTCAGTTCTAGTTCAGTTCTAGTTCAGTTCTAGTTCAGTTCTAGTTCAGTTCTAGTTCAGTTCTAGTTCAGTTCTAGTTCAGTTCTAGTTCAGTTCTAGTTCAGTTCTAGTTCAGTTCTAGTTCAGTTCTAGTTCAGTTCTAGTTCAGTTCTAGTTCAGTTCTAGTTCAGTTCTAGTTCAGTTCTAGTTCAGTTCTAGTTCAGTTCTAGTTCAGTTCTAGTTCAGTTCTAGTTCTAGTTCAGTTCTAGTTCTAGTTCAGTTCTAGTTCAGTTCTAGTTCAGTTCTAGTTCAGTTCTAGTTCAGTTCTAGTTCAGTTCTAGTTCAGTTCTAGTTCAGTTCTAGTTCAGTTCTAGTTCAGTTCTAGTTCAGTTCTAGTTCAGTTCTAGTTCAGTTCTAGTTCAGTTCTAGTTCAGTTCTAGTTCAGTTCTAGTTCAGTTCTAGTTCTAGTTCAGTTCTAGTTCAGTTCTAGTTCAGTTCTAGTTCAGTTCTAGTTCAGTTCTAGTTCAGTTCTAGTTCAGTTCTAGTTCAGTTCTAGTTCAGTTCTAGTTCAGTTCTAGTTCAGTTCTAGTTCAGTTCTAGTTCAGTTCTAGTTCAGTTCTAGTTCAGTTCTAGTTCAGTTCTAGTTCAGTTCTAGTTCAGTTCTAGTTCAGTTCTAGTTCAGTTCTAGTTCAGTTCTAGTTCAGTTCTAGTTCAGTTCTAGTTCAGTTCTAGTTCAGTTCTAGTTCAGTTCTAGTTCAGTTCTAGTTCAGTTCTAGTTCAGTTCTAGTTCAGTTCTAGTTCAGTTCTACTTCAGTTCGAGTTCAGTTCTAGGCTAGTTTTAGTTCAGTTCTAGTTCAAATCCAAATTAAGATCTTGGTTGAAATCTGAATATATGTAGTCCTGTTGTTATTATATGTATATTATTTTCCATTACAGCCGCATGGACCGTATTTTCACCACAGGACCCGAAGTCTATAATGGTCAAAATCCTACTGATCTACCAGAATACAAAATTGCCACCTATGAAACCGGTCCTAACACAATAACAGCAGCCTGTACTGGCCCCGACGAAGGCTTGACCGGTATCAAAAGATCTAAACTACATTTGAGTGCTAGTTATGCCGATGACATAGATTTCATCGATACAATCCAAGAATCCGATTGTTTTGAGGTGCGTAAAAGCATTAATCCCGCCAACAATCGTAACAATCGGTTTCAGAGATACGGAAGCGGCCGAAGGCTAAGCAATGGCGCTAGTACCAGCACAAATGATCAGAATGCCAATAAAACGAATGGCAGTGGTGGAGGCATGCGTTCACGTAAAAACTCTAAAACAGGGATAGCAAATTTAGCGCAAACCAAAGAAGGGTCTTCAGTAGCAGGAGCTACAGTGGCCAAGACTCAAATGAAAAATGAAGAAAATCTCAACAAATCCACCACCATAGTGGTCAGCATGGTGGCAACAACCAAGTCCACCACAGCCACAGCCGCCGATATTAAAACTAATGCTGCCAATGATCAAAATAATAAAAATCTTTTGAATACAAAGACTGAGATAAATTCGACTAGTGGAAAGTTAAAAGAAAGCGGGGACTTGAAGGGAAACGAAATTACTACGGTAAAGGTGCTTGAGGGTACCACAGAACGTTTGCTAAGAGAAGCTGTCTCCAACCAGTCATCGTTAGTGGAGGTGGAAGACACAATAGCGGGTGTCAGCAACTGGAAAATGGAATGTGATTCAGCCTATGGCATTTCCGTGTCATTGTATGAGAATAATATGTTAACCAAAGAACCCATGGGTAATCCCATAGCCGACTGTTATGGCATGGTTGTGCGCGGCAATGCAGCCGCTATGGCTCTAGCGGACGGCGTTAATTGGGGTGATGGTGCTCGTTTAGCGGCCAGATCAGCGGTGCATGGTTGTTTGGATTATCTAGATCGTGCCATATTTGGTTTGGCCCAAGAGTGTATGGCTACTTCTACACAGGAGGTATTCGTAAGTCTGTTGCGCAGTCTTTGGGAGGGTCATGGTTGTATTTTAGAAGTCGGTGGTGCTCTTAGTACATTAACAATAGCTCTGGTGTTGCCCTTAGCTTATGTTGAAGGTTCTTGTCAAGATGAAGGTGATGAAGGAGAGAGAAGTGAGAAATATGTTGTATGTGCCTGTAATGTGGGAGATTCCCTGGGTTATGTCTACTCCAAGAAGCATGGCGTTAGAGAGTTTACATTAGGTGGGTTTGTCATTTTTAAAGTTTTTTATATCTTTTTTAATATTTTTTTGTTTTAATTCCAGCTTCCCATGACATTACCAATATGAGAGATATGCGCGATGCCTTGGGCGCTTTAGGTCCAGCCGATGGCAATAAACCTGAATTGAGCAATCTTACATTGTCCATGACAATTATAGATCGTGGTGATATAGTATTCCTGACTTCTGATGGTATTAGTGATAATTTTGATCCTGTTGTGGGCAAATTTGCCGAAGCCTGGACGCCCGATGTGAAACTCATGCCCACTACGACATCCCCTCCCCAGCGCAGTGGCAGTGTTTTGGCTCCTAAGCGACAAAATAAAAGCGCCTCGGCCATTTATGCCCGCCTTCATGGCTCCTCAAATCCTACAAGTCCCGTGCCTCCAGTAAGGCCACCTCGTACTAAAAAATCTTCTTCTCCCGAAAGTGTACCGGCTCCTAGTAGACCCAAATATATGAGATCCCATACCGTTATAGAACCCCGTAGACTTTCGTCGGGTGCTACCCATATGGCTCAACAAAGTTATAATTACAAACCAAAAATACCTAAATCCTTAACGGGTTTACCTCTAGTCACCGGACCCCAAAGACATGCTCTGACACTACACCGTCTGGAAGATCTCTTGAGCTATGGCATAAATGGCACCTTCTCTCCTTGTGCTTCGGCGAGACGTCTCTGTCATTTGCTCATAGACTTTGTGCGCATGATCACCTCTGCGAGACGTAAGACCCTCGAGCAAAGGGAATTGTTTTATAAACTATCGACTGGACCGGATGGTATTAAGCGCGAAGTGGAACTGAATCGTATGCAACATAGAGTGGCCCGGAAGAGGGTAATAGATAGTGCCGCCTTTGTGGCCTTGCCAGGCAAACTAGATCATGCCACAGTAGTGGCTTATACGGTAGGCAGTGCTACGAATAAGCTTTGCAAAAGCAATCAGCATACGCCACAAATTTCCCTAACAACCGAAAGACAATTGTCACATGATGATGCTGCCTTGCAGTCGAAAGAATTTCAGGAAACAAATTTTTGAATCAAACTAAAGCCCTCCAAGAATTGAAAGGAAAGGAAAAGACAACTAGGATTTGAATTTGGAGGAGAACTACTCCCTTTTTTAAGGGGTTAATCTAACCCATTTACACCTAAGTTTTTAAATTTATATAATTATTACATGTTTTGTGCTTTAAATATGAAAATATTTTATGTTTTTTATAAAATTAAAAAAAGAGCTTTGATATTTAATCAATTAACAAGATGTCTTAAAGGTTGTATGCAGTAACTATACAACATCACAACATTCAAGTCAAAATCTATCTCTATCATGACATAAATCTGTTATGGAAATTGCACATGTTACAGATATGAACATCTTCAATAGATTCTAACTCTAAGTATACATCTCTTAAGACATCTCGTGAATTGATTTATTATTTTTACAATATTTTGAAAACCAAATCTGATAACGCAATCCTCAACCGAAACTTTACTTTAAAAATATGCCTCAAACTCTTGAATAATTAACATAAATATTTAAAGAAAATATTAAGAAAAGACATGAAGAAATCTACCTAAAAATATATACCAAATATTTTACAACAAAATATTAAATATTACAAAAAAAAAAATACAATATTAAAATAAATAATACTTTAAATACATACAAATACGTAATATTACAATATTGTACATTCATTTATAAAAATAAAATTTTTTTTAGCATGCTATAAAGTAATGATAACCTTATGGTCTGAAATCTGGAGCTGTAGAAATCTAATATGGATAATATGATTAAATATGTGCAAATTGAAATTTTTTTTTTAAATATTATTTTTAAGCATCGGAAATAAAATAAAATTTATAAATGGAAAGAATTATATTGAGATACATATTTTTAAATAAATAAATAAAAATCATTTCATAAATGCTTTTAAAATGTTCAAGTTGTTTGATTTTATATATCGGGTGGTTATATTTCAAGGGCCGATGTTGATTTTGAATAACACACAAACTATTTAGGAACTTATTGTAATTTTATTTTATTATGATATATTGGTATTACTCAATTATGTATGGAACAAAATATTGGACAAATAGGTGCCGCGACCACGGCGCACACCTCCATCCGATGGACCAAATTTTCGATTACCCTGAGGAATAATGGAGGTTCTATGTCGTTAATGTGCCGAATTATCTCATTCTTTAGCTCTTGAATTGTTGCTGGCTTATCGACGTACACCTTTTCTTTCAAATAACCCCAAAGAAAAAAGTCCAACGGTGTCAAATCACATGATCTTGGCGGCCAATTGACATCGCCATTACGTGAGATAACACGGCCATCGAATTTGTTGCGTAAAAGAGCCATTGTTTCGTTAGCTGTGTGGCAAGTGGCACCGTCCTGCTGAAACCACATATCGTCCACATCCATATCTTCCAATTCGGGCCATAAAAAGTTCGTTATCATCTCACGATAGCGAACACCATTCACAGTAACTGCCTGACCGGCCTCATTTTGGAAAAAATACGGCTCGATGATGTCGTCAGCCCATAAACAGCACCAAACAGTCACTCTTAGTGGGTCCATTGGTTTTTCAACAATCACTCTTGGATTCTCATTCGCCCAAATGTGGCAATTCTGTTTATTGACGAATCCACTGTCATAATAAGTCTGGATAACTTTAACCCGTTGTTGGATTGTGTATCTCTCCATGGTTAAAATTGAGTAAGTCTGAGATAGAGAAATGTCAAATAAAATTCGGCGTTTAGGTGTGGTTCACATTCAACATCGGCCCTTACAATTTAACCACCCTTTATAAATCGTATACTCGTAATCTATTAAGGAACTTACAAGGTCTCTTATCCAATCGTATTGTACTAACATACTTAAATGGACTATAGTTACAACCTGCTTAGGTCAAAGGCCGAGCATATTTTCGAATTCCAATTGCTTCTATCTTGTGCGCATATTCACCAATTTCGTATGCCAAGTTTTGAAAGGTTTTCTTTCATTGGTCTTACCATCGAAATTTTGGAAGAACTCTTCTACGAGTTCTCTCGGGATCATTATCGAACACTTTTCTTATCGGAGTATTTTCATCATTTGCACAACATGTCCTAGTCAACATAGCCCCTGTTGCTTAATGCATTTCACTATGTCTATGTCAGCGTATAACTCATGCAGCTCATGGTTCATTCGATGTCGCAGACTGGTCCAAAAAATGTTCGTAGAATTTTCCTCTCAAACACATACCAAGATTTATCTGCCTGTGCAGTGCCCATGATTCAGCACCATATAACACGGGTGGTCTAAGCGTTTTATAGAGCGTCAGTTTAGTTTTTACGATGAGGACTTTATTTCTTAGCTGTTTGCTTAGGCCAGAATAGCATCGATTGGTCGATTGGCAAATATGATTCTACGTTTGATTTCGAATGATGTTCACAGCGGTACCAAGGTATACAAATTATTTTACAACCTCAAAGTTATAGTTCTCAACGATCACATGTGGTCCAGACGATCACATGTGGCAGACTGTCTGTTTGTGGAAACTATCAATTTTGTTTTTGATTCATTGACAACTAGACCCATTTTCTAGATTCCTTCTCGATACTTGAAATGGCGGCAGTCAAATCGGGCAACGTGCATTCCATGATATCAATGTCGAGTAGCATGTATTTTCAGTTAAAAATTGTTCCAGTTGTATTAACTGCAGCTTCTCGGACGATTTTCTGTAATATAATATTGAAGAGATCGCATGACAAACTTTCGTCTGCCTGAATCCCCGTTTAGTTATAAAGGACTCCGATAGGCTCTTGTTGAGGTTGTATCAGTTAATGTCATCTTGTTTAGCCTTATTAACTTCGTATTGATCACCTATAGTTACAATCTGTTTAGATCAAAGGCCGAGCATGTTTTAGAATTCTATGCGCCTCTATCTTGTGCGCATATTCTCCAATTTCGTAGTCCAAGTTTTAAAAGATTTTCTTCTACTTGGTCCTTCTATCAAATAGTTTAACGCCCTCTTCTACGATTTCCCTCAGGATCATTATGAAAGACGTTTCATGCCGGTGTATTTTCATCCATTCGCACAACATGTCCTAGTCAACGCACCCGCTGTTGCTTAATTCGTTTCACTATGTCTATGTCAGCGTAGAACTCAAACTGCTCATAGTTCATTCGATGTCGATTGTTGTTGTTGTCACTGCGTGACATGCAATCAATATATGAAAAAATATGTCATTAATATTCTCCAAAATCAGGGGACTCGTCACAAATGACGCGCCGCTTTTATAGGGTTAGCCCATAGGGAATCAGGAGTTAAGAGGGCCGGTCTTGCTGAGTATTCGAAGAGGTGCTGGATAGTGTGCGGACTTTATCTACAAGCTGGGCAGGTGTTGCGTATTGTAGGATTAATTCTGGACCAGTATGAAATTAGTCGACTACAATATCCTGATCTTAGTTGTGCCAGTAATACCCTAGTAGTTCTCGGCAGACTTCTCTCTTCCTCTGCGAAAGGTGTTGGACGGCCAACAAGTATAACATTAAATTATCAACTAGATACAGTTGATGTTACCATGTTTCTTTGAATGCCTTCCAGAGCTGCTTTATATAAGATGATGAGTGGCTGGGTGGTATGCTGTCTAATATCATTCTCATAGCAACGAAGTTCCTTCCTAAAATATCGTGGAGGGGGATCTAATTCCGTTAGATGGTGGTTCGGATGATCTCTCCTATGACATCCCAGAAGGAATTGCCTAGTTAGCATTTGGCTATGTTCCTTAGCCTTCATCTGAGATGATGAGTGGCTGGGTGGTATGCTGTCTAATATCATTCTCATAGCAACGAAGTTCCTTCCTAAAATGTCGTTTAGGGGGATCTAATTCCGTTAGATGGTGGTTCGGATGATCTCTTCTATGACATCCCAGAAGGAATTGCCTAGTTAGCATTTGGCTATGTTCCTTAAACTTCATCTCCTCATGTAGATGGCTTTCTGAGGACATTTTTAGGCAGCCTGTTATTGTTTTGATTGCTGCATTTTGACAGCTCTGCAGCTTTTTCCATTGCGTTTGGCTTAAACTTGCTGACCACACGGGAGCAGCATAATTTGCAACGGACCGACTAATTGCTTTAAAGGTCGCAAGTAGAGTTACTTTATCTTTTACCCAAGTGCTGTCGGCTAGCAACTTGAGGACCTTATTCCTAACACGTAATTTATGACGGGCGTATAATTTACGCACTTCGTTTCAGCGGTGGCATTGCGGCACTTCTCGTCATACCAAGAGTTTTTAGGAAGAGATTTCGCAGCAGTCTTCATGCGACTGGCAATATGTTGCCATAGCATACAGATGTGGTTTGAAGCGAAAATGTCATCTCTAAGTAATTAAGCTCTTCGTTGCGAGTAATCGGTGACAGTCTGATGAGTTTGAGCATTATGACGTTAAACTTTCTTTGCGCTTCCGTCTGTATGTTCCTCGACAAACTCAGGCGTGTTCTCACCTTGGTTGCAACAAGGAAATAATCGGAGTCCATATTAGCACTTCGAATTGAGCGCACATCCAATACACTTGAAGAGTGTCCTCCCTCAACTACTACATGATCTATCTGATTTTTGTTTTTTGGTCGTTTTTGAATTTTTCGAGTCTGGAAACCTGGTGCTGCTCACTACGATATTTCGCGCCGCCTCAAAGGAGATCAACCTCAGACGTTTCACCATGAAGGCTGAATTTACCAATATTAGGCTCAAAGCAGCTTTCTCGTCCTAACTTTGGGTAAAAATCACCCACTATCAACTTCCTCAAGTTGATCATAGAAGGATTCTTAATGTCTTCATCTCTTTCCTCTGTGGATGCGTGAGCACAAATCAGGATCAGATGAAAGTATTTAGCTTTGACGCGTATTTTCGCTTAACTTTACTTACTGGATTGAACCCGGAAACTTAATTTCGCATTCTTTTGTTCACCATAGGTCGCCTTTTCGTCTTATATTCATCAAGAACATCCGTCAACTGGATCAGAGCACCTCCTCTGTAATGAGTTCGGATGTTCCAGGTGCTGATCCTAAAATCAAGTCGTTTGTAATTGTCTTCAACATAAGGGGGCTTTTTTTGTTCTTAATTTTAGCCTTTTCATAGTAATTGTTTTTTTTTTAAGTGGGTTACTAGCGCGACGTTATAACTCAAGTTTTTATAGTTCTTATGGGAAAACACGTGGCACTTGCTTGCTCACTACTTTAACGGCTATTAACGTAGCTAACCAGGTGACACCACGAGGAGGTAAGTGTCCGCAGTTGAGATAAAGGATATACCATGATAAGTCTGGGTTTACCAAGTTAAACCAATCAGAACCGTTGCCTGTGCTATCCAACATCCCCTACATCACCCAACGAGTTTAGTACTGTTCAGTTTTTTATAATTGTCTTTTTCTTTTGTTATCCTTGCCTCCCACTAGAGCATAGGGCCTCAGCCATCCTTTTATATCGGACTCTATTGCGAGATGTTAGGCATTTATTCCAAGAATTTCTTGCTGCTTGCAACTTCGCATCAATTGGCCTTTTCCACGTTTTAGCAGGTGCACCAACACGACGGCCTGTTCCCTATAAATTCCGAAAAAACTCTTGTCAAGCAATGTTGGTAATTGGCCTTCGAAGTGTGTAACTTATCCATCGCCATTTCCTTTAACATACCTCTACAGAAAAAACGATTTGATTTGTCAATGACAAGGATAAAAAGTGTATATGACAAGATACATTCTTGCATTTTATGTATCGAATTTTACCTAGTGTGGCTTAACACTTAGTTAGTCATCGGTTAGTCATCCTCCTAGCATACCAGAGGTCCCAAGTTCGTTCCCCGGCCAGACCCACTTGAAAAAAATAAATTTTCAAAAAAGGCGGCGGTTCACCTCATAACTCAGCTAGCCACTGGTTACTGAGTATTAGGCTATGAAAAACTTCTCTAACTAATGCATTTGCCGTTCAGAGCCGGAGTTAAAACGTAGGTCCCTATCAATGAGTGTCAAAATAGAATCGGATGCAGCTCATTGTCTGAGAGAAGTACCCCTTGTTCCAATTGGAATGTTATCGGAGAATTATATATATAAAGCCACACTTATAGAACGAATCAAGGAGGATGTATATAAATTGACAAGTTATTTCTGAAACCAAAAAAAAAACTTGATTTGATTTGAATAACGAAATCATTTCAAAACAAGTAAGAAAGTACTATAGTCGGTCAAGCCCGACCATACGATACCCTTCACCACTAAGGTCAAAGGTGTTTTTTTTCGTGTATAAACTTTATACTATAAAGACAAATATTTACAAAATTTTGCCTTCATACAAACATTTTCTCAAAACTTATCTATTTAAGCTATTTCCGTCATTTGGACATATATAAGAGCTAGGGTCAAATGTGAACCGATTATCGATATTATTTGGCAGAAAAAAATAAACTCAAAATTCTCATTTTCTTCAGAATTACGAGCGTTTTAGTGATTTTTGTCTCATTTAGTGCGTTTTGATAGAAGAGTTTGTATGGGAGCTTTGGTCAAATGTGAACCGATTTCAACGAAATTTGTTTTAAATTTCATGAAAAAATATTGAATTTTGTGGCCAAAATATCAATTCCGGGAATTGGGACCTATGGGAGATACCTTAAATAATGCACCGACCAAAAAATCTGTACCAAATTTCATCAAATTATCTTTAGAATTGCGACCTGTAGTTTGATTACATGGTTTGAATGGGGGTCCAGCCAGCCAGACGGACGGACGGACGGACTGACATCGCTAAATTGACCCAGAAAGTGATTCTAAGTCTATTGGAATACTAAAAGGTAGGTCTAAGACAAATATTTCTTTGCGTTACATATATCAGCACAAACTTGTAATACCCATTCCACCTATGGTGGTGAAGGGTATAAAAAATATGACTATTTTGATGACCACGACAAAAGATTGGAGAAATTATGTTGTAAATTATTTTTTTTTTTTATAAAAATTTGGGGCCAAATCGCCGTATTCGACATCGACCGAACGCTCAGACTTTTAAGTAAATATTGTGTAACATACCTTACGGATTTTCAAAATAATTTATTTTGCAAAAAGTTGAATAAAATTTCAAAATCCAAACAAATCCGCTTGTTGGTCAAAACATTTAGTTTGGATGAAATTCTTTTACTAACAGGGAACTTTTGACAAATAACTTACAATGTAGAGAACCTTATATGTTATATATTATTTATATTATCCTAAAAACATGCTACACAAATGTTTCTGAATTATCCTACATTTCAATCGACATCGAATGCGGCGATTTTGGCCACTGTGTTTTATTCAAAAATACTTGTACCTGCCCTCATAACACTCTAACTTGTTACTTAAAAGAAAATTTTGCTTAATTTCGAATCATGTAATTAAAAATTTATTTATTTTTTTGCAGCAACATTTATTCAATTTTTATATATTCGATATCTGTAAATAATCTGCAGAATATTCCAGATTTTTATATATTTTTTAAAGCCCTTTTTAAGGGCCATATTTGATTTTTTTTTTATATGTATGTAACAAAATTTTTTTCAGTTTAGGCTTATCGTTTAAGCTAATCGTGGATCCTTCAAAATCGTGTTAAAAATTCATAATCATTCTGCCTATTCCTCATTGAAGTCTATAAAACGTTTCTGTAGCAAACGTTTAATCATATTCAATGTAGAATCACCGCTAGCCGTGGGGCACAAATTGAAATCCGAGCAGTTATCGGCGCTATCACATTTTTGACAGATGCCACAAACAGTACAAATAGCATTATCCGCGCACTTGTCAACATTTCGGCGACATTTGTCATTAAGGCCCACATAGCAGACATAACGATCTTCACAATGTTTGGGATCGGGATTCTCGATATAGCCGCCATGTTTGCAGGGACGCCAAATGTTATCCTCATTCTTGCCAGGGCAACGTAAGTTGGGATTTATGTGTATGGCGTTAGGTGATAGAGAGGCCAATTTATAGGCCCTGGAGCACTGCCAACAACAACAGCAGATGATGGTTAGTAACAATAAAGTTAAGTGAAATTTATTATAAGTTCCGGAAATCATTTTGTATGGCAAAATGCTAGTTGAAGAGTTGTTACTTAGGAAAGAACTAGAAGTGAACTGTGTCTTGAAGCTAAGTCTAAGGCGGTTTTTATATTAATTGTTTCTTGGAGAAAAATCCTTTATCTTGTTTCAAAATTTCCATATTCATATTTTTAAGGAATTCAATTAATTTTCAATTAATTGCTTAATCAAGCGTTAGGATTTGAACATTGAAGGAAGATCTGAAGGTCAGTTATTTGGAGGTTGGTATTTAGAATCTATTATGGCCATCGCCTGGAATATTTTTAAACTTATTAATTCATCTCAAGTGTCCGTTTATTTCCTTTATCTTCCCACTGATTTCAATACCCACGTTATTGAAGTTAATCATTTAACTCCAACGCCTTTTTTTTAATCTTAAAATAAAATGACCTTAATACCAAATGAATAAGATTTGAGTGAAATCCTTTTATTCCTTTCATTCATTAAAACCACAAGCTAAATAAAATTAACATCTAATTAAAATTTTGAATATTAAAAAAACAACCCTGACTTTGCTCCTTGTCCACTAAAATCAGCGCAAAAAAAACCTGACCTACAGAAAAACAATTAGAGGATAAATAAATTTTTTTTGCACTTGATTGAACAATTAACCCTAAGAGGAACTAGGAAAATTTTATGGAGTGGGAATGCTTTTCTATCCAAATTTTTTTGATGTAGAAAAAAATCTTATAGTGAAAAATTTATAAAGAAAAATATTCTATACAAAATTTTTATAACGAATAACTTTCTATAAACGAAATTTCATAGCGAAGATTTCGTAATAAAAATACTTTTGAATTAAACACAGCTTTTTACACGGGCAAATTTGAGGTTAGGAAGTAAATTTTATCTCAAAATCCTTTGACACTAAAAAGTTTATAAATTTAGCGTTGTAGGGAAATTGTTCAATTTCGCTCCGTTTTAACAGTTAATGGCAATTATTTGGTCAACCAGAACGAAGTGCATCTTTAACCTCAAAATGTTCAGATTAAAAAAATATACTACCATTTCTTCAATAAAAAAGGAAAATTTCTTATAAAATCTGTCTTAAAGTCTGTTCTTGTTCCTCTGTATATTTCTTTTCTCTTCTTCCTTTCTCAATCTTCTTCATTCCTATCTATTGTTGAAGGTTCACAATGGACCCAAGGGTATCCGAATGAAGGTGCCGCTTTGACAGTACCTTTAAAACTAGGACTTTAATTAACCAATACGTAGCTGGTCTCATGTAGAAAGGCCCTAAGTCGCATGTTTAAAACTTTACAGGAGAAGGTTAAAACTGATTTAAAACAGTAATTGATAAAATTTTTGCAGGTTATTATTAAAATGAAGGACGGAAAGAAGTTCTCAAAACTTTTTTTTTAATTTTAAACATATAAAAAACTAAATTGAGATAGGGCTTTTTGTATTCTAATTTCAGAGCATAAATGTAACTTAGGGCTTTTTTCTGTAGTGATCAAAACAAATTATATTAAGGAAAGCTTTATACAGCGAATGTTTTCTATAGGAAAGCTTTCAATAGCGAATGCTTTCTACAAGAAATCTTTCGATATTAAAAGTTTTCAATAGGAAAGCTTTTGATATTGATTCTATAGGAAAGCTAGATATTGATTCTATAGGAAAGCTTTTGATATTAAAAGTTAGACTTGAAATGTTTTCTATATATGATTTATGAAGGACATCAAAAGTTTTCCAAAGAAAATCTTTCCATATTGAAAGCTTATTATTAGGAAGCATTTCGAAATCGAATGATTTGTATAGGAAATCTTTGGTATTGGCATCTTTATATTTATACAGGAAATCCTTAGATACTGATATTTTTATATTAGAAAGCTCTTGATATGAAATGTTTTTTGTAGAAAGCTTTGGATATTAAAAGTAACCTTTAGGAAATCTGTTGATATAAAAGGTTTTCAATCCGAATTTTTTTGACGACAAAAGTTTTATATAAGAAATCTTTTGCTCTCGAACGCCTTCTATAGAAAATCTTTTAATATCGAAAGTTTATTTTAGGAAATCTTTCGACATCGAAAGTTTTATATAGAAAATCTTTTTTTTTCCGGAAAGCGTTTGATATGCAATGTTTTTAGTTGAAAGCTTTTTATATCAAAAGTTACCTATAGAAAAGCTTTGATGTTAAAAGTTTTATAAAAGAAATCTTTTGATATCGAATGTTTTTTATAGAAATCCTTTCGACATCGAAAGTTTTATATAGGAATTTTTAATATAAACAGTTTTTTAGAAAGTTTTAGATATTAAAGTTATTTATAAGAAAAGCTTTTTCTATAGGAATGTTTTATATAAAAAGTTTTCTATCTAAAATATTTTAACGACAAATGTTTTATGTAAAAAATCTTTCGATATCGAAAGTTTATTATAGAAAATTATTCGACCTCGAAAGTTTTATATTGGAAAGCTTTTGATGTGGAATGTTTTAAGTGGAAAGTTTTAGATATTAAACGTTAACTAAAGGAAAGCTTTTGATATCAAAAGTTTTCTATCTGAAAAATATTGTCCGCAAAAGTTTAACATAAGAAATCATTATACATCCAACAGAAAGCTTTACCAACACGTTTAGTGATGGTACACCAAAGATGTACGTATTTAAATCTTTAAAATGGTTCTTCTGAACAAAATCCTTATGTCCCTTTCGATTTCGCACGTCGCATACTCAAATCGATAGGGATCTTAAGATTCTTTAAATTAAAAGCACTCTTAGCTGCAGCTTAGTCCAATGTAGTTTAATTATTGGATATATTACATTTTGGAGCTATCTACAAAACTTAAGACCGAACTTTATTTAATACTTAAATTTTTTTAAAAATTCTCATAAATCTCTACACAAAGATAATGAAATATCCTTTAATTCAAAAAACACTTTTAGCTCTAACTTTATAATTAATGCATTTTTTATTTATTCTTCCTTTAACAAGCATTTCATTTAAATATTTAGTTTTCATTTCTTATTTTTTTTTCTTTTGTATTAGCCATTCAGCCGTTTTCTTAAATGCGCATACAGTTGATGATGTTTTTTTTTTTTGGTTTGAAAAAACCGCGAACAAAAATAAAACTTTAAAATCTTTTCGAAAAAGACTCTTCTTCCTCCACTTATCTAGTTGTACATTTTCAATTTATAATTGAATTTGTTTTAATAAATAAGAAAAAATAATTATGTTAAACAATATAACAAACAGTTTAAGGAATTCAAATTTTTAATGTGAAAACAAGAAGAAAGTGAGGAAAGGTTTACGAACAAAACAGTCAAGCAGGAGATGACGAGAAAAGAACAGAACTTTAAGATAAATCCAATTAAATGAACAACAATTGAGTTGTGGTTATTAAGATGTAGAGTGTTCAATTTAAATACATAGTCTGGGAGGTGAATGAATGTGATTTGGTTGTTAATGTTGAGGCACAGCCATTACGAAGATGGTGAGGCTCCTGAAGCTTTAGCAGCAGCTTGACGTTTTTTAACACCCCAATTGTAGACACGGGCCATATTTACTTCGGTGGTAGTAATTTGATCTCTGTTTTAAAAATAACAAAAATAAATTATTTAAATATATTTTAAGAATTTTAAGAAATTTCTTTATAAAAACTACCTTAAAAAGTCTTGATCGTGTTCTACAGTTTTTAAATTTGATATAGCTGAGGTCATATTTTGTTTCAGCAAAATCTCAGCTTCATCGAGTGGATATTCCAACATAACACTGGCTCCCAACCACAGACATACGGTCTTTGTGGGTGGCACCATGGTTTTAATAAAGACCTGATCGCTTAGCAAGAATTGCGTTTCACGTTCTTCGGTTTCTTTGCGTAAAACATCTATCATTTCAAGAGATCTTTGTAAATCGGGTATTTGGGATTTTAATTTACGTTTGCGTGCCTCTAAATTGTAGGCCATAAATCTGTATTTACTGTGTTGTTCATCTAGACGTTGTAAGACCTTTTCGCAATTTTCCTCATTCTCCGGCTGGGCCATATATTTGTCAATTTCTTCCTGTAAAACAAATGGAAATTAAATTAAAAACAGATCATTTTTTTGTTATAGTGTAATATTAGATCTGATCTCTAGTATGAAAACCACAAAATAATTCGATTTGTACTCATGAATGTTATAAAGTTCTTTGTGGAATCCCATGCCCAAAAATGTACGTCTCAAAATTTGGGTTAAAGGCCAGCGAAGAATATACATACCGCTTAGACTCCCTCCTATATATATCCTAACCCCTCAGGACACTCTTCCTATCGTCAACTTTTCTTAAGAAAAGTCATCCTATCGTCAACTTTTCTTAACAAAAGTCTTCCTATCGTCAACTTTTCTTAAGAAAAGTCTTCCTATCGTCAACTTTTCTTAAGAAAAGTCTTCCTATCGTCAACTTTTCTTAAGAAAAGTCTTCCTATCGTCAACTTTTCTTAAGAAAAGTCTTCCTATCGTCAACTTTTCTTAAGAAAAGTCTTCCTACCGTAAACTTTTCTGAAGAAAAATCATCCTATCGTCAACTTTTCTTAAGAAAAGTCTTCCTATTGTCAACTTTGCTTAAGAAAAATCTTCCTATCGTCAACTTTTCTTAAGAAAAGTCTTCCTATCGTCAACTTTTCTTAAAAAAAGTATTCCTATCGATAATTTTTCTTAGGGAAAGTCTTTCTATCTTAAACTTTTCTTAAGAAAAGTCCTCCTATCGTCAACTTTTTTAAAGAGAAGTCTTTTTATCGTCAAGTTTTCTTAAGAAAAGTCTTCCTATCATCAACTTTTCTTAAGAATAGTATTCCAATTGTCAACTTTTCTTTAGAAAAGTCTTCTTATTGTAAACTTTTCTAAGAAAAGTATTCCTATAGTGAACTTTTCTTTAGAAAAGTCTACAGAGCCTAAACATCTCTATAGAAATTGTCACTTTTCTTTTCAAATATCGTCACAATTCTTTGCCAATCTGATTCAAGTTCATATAAGGTGCAAAGCTTAACATTGTTAATATTAAAGTAGGAATCATTCCTCCCTGTTTTGAACCGTATACGTCCAACACACATGTTTTCTGTATTAAGTTCCTGCTAAATAAGTTTATGTTAAGTCACTGTTTTAATAGACTATTCCCTGTAGAAGATTTACTTTGGACTGGAACTAAATGCAGTTTACAAATATAGTGTAAGGTAAAGATAAAGGATGAGCCGTCTGTGTATAAACCGTACAATCGATTTGTAAACTATTCTGACGCCCAAAACATTAAAAAGACACAAATCCTCGGTTTGCGCATTGAAGCATGAATCATTAGCCCATATGGTCAATCAACCATAAGTTATTTCCTTCCAATGCCTGGAACTCATACTATGTTTCCTCAAAACATTGCCCTAAATTTACGGGTTACCAATTTTCATCAATGGATGATTAATAGCAAGTAGACACCCTGTTTGACTTTCTTAACATTTTTTTCTCCTTAATTTTGTTGTTGTCTCTCGAATGACATCGGTTTGTTAGGTTATGCGTGCAAGTGTCTTGCAAAGTTTTCTTGCCTCGACAAGAATGGGATTTTACTTACCAGAAACACTGCCTCTGGAATGCCGGCAAATGATTTTTGATTTTCTGGTAATTTTGGCATTTCTACAGTATCCATGATTCCAGTCATTATGTTTAACTTATAATTTAATTGGAAATTTATCAAAAATATTCACAGCAGTGGTCGTTGAATTGATATCGAACACAATAAATTAGATGTTGCTTCTTTTTGTTGAGCACCGACATGTACTGCAAGATGATAGCAAAATGTAGGTGCTCTAAATTTGTGATGTTGCCAGAGTGTGGGTGGGATTTTTCAGGGTTCGCATTAAAATTTATATAATTAAAATTAACGAACAAATACTTTTTTAATACAAAAAACAACATAAACGGGGTAAACATGATTTTTCATGTATCACAACTTCCTTAACCAGAGGATTATATTCGACAATTTATATTAAAAAAATAATAAATTGCTTGGCAATATTAAATAAAATATTTATCATTGCATGTGGATTTATTGTTTTTCATCATATTCCCCTACACAATTTAATCCTAATACGTTGAGTACGTTTGAGACAGGGAATGGTTTTTTCAAAAACTAAGTGACTATTTGCTTCGAAGTTTTCCAAACTGGAATGACCTATACAATCGACTTATGCTTACTTTCTTAACGATATAATATACTTATATGCCAGTAACGAGAACTATTTTCAAATTGTGATGAATATAACGCAAACAAATCTTTTCATAAACAAATATTTAATTTGGACGACCTCCAAGATACTTATCAACCATCAACAAACTGTACATATGATTTAATTTTCACGATTTAAATTCTTGCCCAGCATATCTTCAAAAAAATTTGTTTGTATGACAAAAAGTTCTAAGTGCCTAATGCGTTTTGTCAGAAATGTTAAAGATTAGCAAAGTAGAGTGTGTATCTACTAAGGGTTGACCAATCCCAAAATATTTAAGGCAACCCTCCTGTGTGTGAAATTAAAATACAAAAATTTTAAAATGTAATTAATGAATTTTTTTCAACTTAATTTTCCTTTTATTTTCTAAAATTTTAAATTTTCAAATAATACAATTTAACTAATTTTTTATCATTTATATTTTCAAAATGTTATTTCTTAAAAACTTCTTATTCTCAAAAAATTATTCAAAATTTATAAATAACCTAGATGTAAGTTTGAAGGAAAGACATTACACAAATATCCAATTAATTTTTAATTATTAAATTAATTTTGTCTGATCAACACATGATCAAATTCATAGTTTACGATTCAATTAATTTTGAATAATTTTTTGTGTCGCCATCTATCGGAAATGAATTGCACTTTAAACCTCCGTCGACGCAACAACTCTGCAAAAAATCCTTACCAAATGCATACTTTACGATTGAGTATTTTCAGTGGTGCCTCCTGTTGGAAAATAGTCTTACCAATTTAGAAACCTTCGTCGGTTTATACGCAATAACTTTGCTTAAAATCATAAAATGGTCAAATGCACAGTTTACAGTTTATTTAATTTTGAGTAATTTTCAGCGGCGCTACCTGTCGGAAATTGGTCATACCAACTTAGAAACCATACTCGACCCTTGCGCAACAACTTTGATAAAGATCATATTCTGATCAAATGCACAGTTTACTATTTAATTACCTTTAAGCAATTTCCATTGGCGCCACCTATCGGATCTTGATCATGCTTAGTAATGTTCGTCGGCTCATGAGCAACAACTTTCCTTAAGATCATAACATGATCATAATTTACTATTCTATAAAGGACATACAGACAGATTTTTGTAAAAACTGTAGCCAATTTGCCAAACCGGTCCACATTTAACCCTGGCTCACATATAAGTCCAAATGACGGAAACAGTTCAAATATTAAATATCAAATATTTGTCTTTATACAGTAAAAAGAGCATCTTTGACCTAAGTGGTGAAGTGTATCGTATGGTCGGCCTTGAACGACTATAGCACTTTCTTACTTGTTTAGATATTCTAAAAATTTTAAGAAATTCTAAATATTTTACTTTAAAATTTTTACATAGCATTTCTTAATAACAATTTTAAAATTGCAAAAACTTCCAAATTTCAAAAGGAAATCTTATAAAGTGTAGAAAATATTTGATATTTTCTAATTTTTGTAATTTTTCCAAAACTATGCATTCCAAAGTGTTTATATAGAAAAAAATTCAAGAAGTTTTTATAATATTTATTTTTATAAAATTCTGTTATTGCGCTTAATTTGTATACCCTACTAAGTTTGCGTAGCGCGTCGAAATATTCAACAAAAATTAAAACTTGTGACACCCCCAATTTCAATAAATTTTTTTCGTTAGATAATAGGCACTCAATGAATCATATCACTTATATAAGGTATCATGTAAGACCTCATCTTTGAAATTACTTAAATCTGATCTATATATGTGACAGCGCATAGAGAAAGGGACCTAAGGGTAAAAATGGTTTTGTTCAGAAAAACCATTTTAAATATTTTAATATAATTTTTTTATCTTATTTTTTATACTTATTTTTAACCCTGGGACCCTTTCTCTATGAGCGCAAAATCCCCTTTCTCAATTCGCTGTCACATATACCCAATTGTCTCTTAGCACTTCTCATACATGACAAACTCTCAAAAGTAAATACCCAGAAAACTACAAAAACTCTAATGAATCTAAAGAAAACTTAATTTGGTAAATAAGCATTCCATCATTTGGTCTTATATGAGGGCTAGGGTTAAATGCGGACCGATTATCTTGGAATTTGAGAAATTGATTAAAGTTTTTACAAAAATTATGTATGCACAAAATTAACTTGAAATTTGCATTATTTTTAGATTTACGAGCGTTTTAGTGACATTGTCTGATTAAGTTCGGTTTGATATGGGAAGTACCATAAATAATGGACCTATTTTGACGAATTTCAATAGTCATGGTCCCACTATCAAAAAAATATCTGTGCCAAATTTCATCAAATTGTCTTTAGAATTGCGACGTAAACTTTGATTACATGGTTTACTTGGGGTCAAGACAGTCAGCCGTCCGGACTGACATCGCCAAATCGACCCAGAAAGTGATTCTAAGTCTATTGGTATACTAAAAGGTGGGTCTAAGACAAATATTTCTATGGGTTACATTCATCAGCACAAACTTACGAGTATAATACCCTTTTCCACCTATGATGATGAAGGGTATTAATACTTGAAGTTTTTCGATAAATATGTCAATACTAAGTCCACGTTTAACCAAAGCACCAATATCAGTACCTTTGCATACATACATAATTCAGACGACAATCCAATAACAGCTCATTGTCTGAGAGAAGTTCCCTTACTTCTCTCAGACAATGAGCTGCATCCGATTCTATTTAAAGACTCATTGAAAGGAACTTACGTTTGAACCCCGGCTCCGGAAGGCAAATGCATTAGTTGGAGAAGTTTTACATAGCTCAATAACCTGTGGCTAGCTTAGTTATGAGGTAAACCGCTTTTTTGGCCGAGGATCGAACTTGAGACCATTGTGGATGACTAACCTGCTATACCACCCGGTTCACCTTTACCTAAATATGTTTTAATCATGAAATTAAAAAAATAGCGCAGATATGTCTCTAAGAATTAAGAAAAACTTGTACAGTTGTTGGTCCATATAACCCCTTAGTAGGTCAATGATATAGTCTTATTACACCATTTTTTTTTTAATTATTTAACAAAGTCAAAATGTTTTGTTACGTTAAAGTACCTGTTGGATAGTCAAAGTATGGCAGCTTTAATTTATTGTTATTATTTCGCTGTGAATGTCCAAAGAAAAAAGGTAAACAACTTTTGACAGAAATTACAGTTTTAGCGCATTTTGAAATTAAAGAACAGGCATCTTTCGATTGAACAAAGAAATTTGAATTTAATTAAAACCAAAATACATTTCAAAGAAACCTGAAAAAAAATAACCTTGGAATAATGTCCGATTCTGATGATATTGTTAGCAGCGACGAGGAAACTCAGTCGGGAGAGGAAACGCAATCGGGCGAAGAAACACATTCGGGTGAGGAGGTCTTAACTAGTAATGGTAGTGAAACTGAAAATGAGGCCAATGGACGTCCTAGTGTTGATTTGACTATCGAAGATTCCGATGATGATAGTGCAGACGAGCCGATAGCGATAAGGCGAAAACCTGTGGGCAAAAAGAAAAGGCCTGTGGTAATCGATAGCGAATCAGAAAATGATGATGAAATTGAAAACCGTGCTCTATCACCACGCACGCGTATGAGTATAACAGGCATAAGGCCTGCTGATCTTACAGATGATTCAAGTGAAATTGATTATTCAGATGGGGAAGAACAGGCTACTAATATCAGTAGCAGGGGACAGGCAACTAGTAAACGTAAATCTCGGGCTAAATTAAGTAACATATCAGAGGTATACGATTCTGCTGGTGATCAGGAGACAGAAGACGAGTCTCAAGATGAAAATCCTGAAGTTGAAGTCAGTCAAGATAAATCTAGCATTAGAAAATCATTTTTAGTAGAATCTGCAGATGAGAATTCCGAATTACATTCTTCGTCTATGGTTTCGGCTCAGTCTGAAATAGATGAAACATCTGCCTCTTCCCTTACTCAAAATAAAACCTCTTCCCCGAAAAAGGTTAGCAGTCCTAACACAAGCATAATTAACTCTTCTTCATCCTCAGTACAAAACAATACTCCCTCCCCGGCAAGAGCCAAGTCTTTTAATTCAAGCATAATCAATCAATCTCCAGCAATAAATACACGCTATAGCACCCATTTTGAAAGTGCTATTAAAGATAAACTGTCTTCTACTCTTTACCGTGCACCCGGATTGGATTCTTCCAACGAAAGTGATATACAAATTATTGAGCGCAAAGAAAAGCCCATAGAAATTTCCAGCTCCGATTCAGACAACGACAAAGAAAACACAATTAATGATTCCCAAAATAAATCTTCAGCCAAATCCATGGGCAACTTAGTGCAACCCAAAATCGCTACTGTATTTAATAATGTCAAGACTAGCAATAAATTCTCCACTCCCACCTCCAGACTAAAGACCGATTTAAAAATGGTATCCCAAGAATATTATGATAAAGAAATAAAAAAATTCGAGGATCTAAAGGCAGAGCTACTTAATGCCGAAAAGCTTTTGGAGAAAATTTCAAAATCTCTGCCTGACGGCGGAAGACAGCTATCATTGCGTATTGAACGTTTACGTAATGATTGTACGATAAAGGCTAAATACATTGCTGCTTTGCATGTTGAGGATGGCCCGGGTATTAGTACTTTCGAGATACCGGATGATAAAGATTCTCCTTCGCAAAAATTGCAACAGATACAGCAGCAACGCAAGGCTTTCTTTAATAATCAAGCACCCGATTGGGATGAATTATCGGCAGCTGTAAATCAAATACAACCTGTGCATACAGGCAGACAGGGCATGGCCACTTTTAATAATCAAAAGGCCTTAACTGTGGATCGTTTGAAGGTTAGTAAGATTTTGTATATTTTTAGGTTCATAAATGGTTTTGTAGCAAAATTTCTTTATGATGATAAATATAGAACGGATATCTGAATTAAATGTTACAAGTTTCTTTACACTGCCTAGGAAAATCATAACCAAGAGTTAATTTGGTTTTGACTTTCAGTAGTTTTAGAAATTTAAGATTATTTGATTACAATTCTATCACACACAACTCTGAAGAAGAAAGGCTTCATTTTTATTTTATATGTATGTTATAGGCAGTTGAATATAACACAAAATTCTTTTTAACCATCAGGATTTACATGGCTCTTTAGAGAGCTGTCCTGCCGAAAATGTCTTGGCCGACGATCCCAAGGGTCTTAAGGTTACATTAATGGATCATCAAAAGCATGCCTTGGCCTGGATGAATTGGAGGGAAAAACAAAAACCTAGAGGTGGAATTTTAGCCGATGATATGGGTTTGGGTAAAACCCTAACGATGATTTCTCTAGTATTGTCCTGTAAAAATCAAGAGGAAGATGAAGATGATGAGGATAAAAGTGAAAGTCCTTCGGAAGAGGAGGATGAAGAGCGTAATCAACATGGCTGGTCTTCAAAAGGAAGAAGGGATTGTAAGTATACAAAACTCTATCTTTTATTTTAACTTCTTAAGTCTTTGTCCATATTGTTGGACTTCTTTTTACTACAATTTTTTTAATCCTATTAAATTTTTCAAAACGTAAAATATACGGAAATGCATATGTTGCTTCTATCCCTATTAGTTTAAGAGATATTACTTCAACGATTTTCTTTTTTATCTCTATAAATTAGAAACAAGTAACAAAAACTTTCTTTTCCTACCAATTTTTTTTAATTCCATCAAATTTTTCTAAACGTACCATATACTGCATATGTTGCTTCAATATCAATTGGTTTAAGAGATATTTATTTGCCGATTTTCTTTTTTATCGCCATAAATTTGAAAATGTAGAAAAAACTCGCTGATATTTAATTGATTTATTGAGGTTTCAATGTTAATTGGTTCTTAAGATTTTAATTTAGTTAATAAAATGTTCATAATTTTTTCCCTTGTTTGCCATAAATTCAAAAAGTGCGAAAAATTATTTTATATTTTGATGATAATCAATTGCAATAAATATTATTACTAAGTGTATCGGTTCACGAATGGATAGGAAATACACTTTTTTCCTCTATTGGTCTTATTTTCCAAAACATATCAAAATCGTGTAGTTTTTTTTAAAGCCTTTTTACCACCTGAACTGAAAAAAGTACCAAACACTTATACTTTAGAACCAAAAAATACAAAAAGTACCAACAAAAAGTATTTAAATCTAATTTCCCAAAAAGTGCCTAACGCATGGGTTGAAGGATGGATAGAAAATGTACTTTTTACCTCTATTCGTTTCTTTTTTCAAAACATGAAAAAATCGAGTCTTAATTTTCAAAATGGTTAGCCCCTGAATTGAAAAAAAGTACCAAACACGTATTCTTTAAAACAAAAAAAAAAAAAAAAAAATACAAAAAGTACCAAAAAAGGTATATAAATCTTATTTCCCAAAAAGTGTCTAATTCATGGGTTCAGGGATGGATAGAAAATGTGCCTTTTACCTATATTCGTCCCATTTTCCAAAACTTACCCCTGAATTGAAAAAAAGTACCAAACACGTTTACTTTAGAACCACAAAATAAAAAAGTACAAAAACATCGTGTCGTTTTACATATTTTCAAAGGTTTTTTTACCCCCTAAATTGAAAAAAGTACCAAACACGTATACTTTAGAATCAAAAAATACAAAAAGTACCAAGAAAGCATTTAAATATTATTTCCTAAAACTTACCTAATGCATGGCTTCAGCGATGGATAGAAAATATACTTATTACCTTTATATGTCTTATTTTCCAAAATGTGCCAAAATCGAATCTTTTCATTTTTAAAGCGTTTTTATCCCCTGAGTTGAAAAAAGTACACGTATACTTTACAACCACAAAATACAAAAAGTACCAAAAACAATACTTTAACCTAATTTCTCAAAGAGTACCTTATGCATGGTTTCTGGGATGGATACTTTTTTCTTCTATTCGTCCCATTTTCCAAAACGAACCAAAATCGAGTCTTTTCATTTTTAAATGAGTTGAAAAAAGTACACGTTTACTTTAGAACCACAAAATACAAAAAGTACCAAAAACAATATTTTAATCTTATTTTCCAGAAAGTACCTAATACATGTCTTCTTATTTTCGTAGATGATCTAACCGCAATTTTAATTTTGTTTCAATTTCCTTTCAATTTAGGAGATATTGTGTAACCGAAATAGGTAAAACCATTTTGTCCCTTATATCTAAAAAGTACCCAAGATTTACATGAATTAAAGAAGTACCAACAAATAGTTTTTAATCAAATTAATTTCTGTTTCTTTCCCTCTCCGGCTAAGGAAATTTAATATTACCGATTTTACCTTTTTCCCTCTTTACCCCCTAAAAGACCGATTTTTCAAAAAATTCATTGTTAGTGAATCTTTACAAAAATTTTTAGCTATTTTGAATCAGCCACTCATCCATTAACATATTAATTTTATATTTTCCAGAAAGTACCTAATACATGTCTTCTTATTTTCGTAGATGATCTAACCGCAATTTTAATTTTGTTTCAATTTCCTTTCAATTTAGGAGATATTGTGTAACCGAAATAGGTAAAACCATTTTGTCCCCTATATCTAAAAAGTACCCAAGATTTACATGAATTAAAGAAGTACCAACAAATAGTTTTTAATCAAATTAATTTCTGTTTCTTTCCCTCTCCGGCTAAGGAAATTTAATATTACCGATTTTACCTTTTTCCCTCTTTACCCCCTAAAAGACCGATTTTTCAAAAAATTCATTGTTAGTGAATCTTTACAAAAATTTTTAGCTATTTTGAATCAGCCACTCATCCATTAACATATTAATTTTATATATGTATATAGATTATCCCGGTGGAACTCTGGTAGTATGTCCGGCCAGTTTAATGCGTCAATGGGAAGCTGAAGCTCAAACAAAAGTCACACGATATCGTTTGACCGTATGTGTTCATCATGGTAATAATCGAGAAACGAAACCTAAACATTTACGCACCTATGATCTGGTGGTGACCACTTACAATATAGTAGCCCGAGAACAGAAAACCCGTGGGGCTCTCTTCGGCATCAAATGGAAAAGAATCATACTCGATGAAGCTCATGTGGTGCGTAATCACAAGTCCCAATCTTCCATAGCCGTCTGTGAATTGAAGGGAAAAGCTCGTTGGGCCCTCACTGGCACACCCATACAAAACAAAGAAATGGATGTTTATGCTCTACTCAAATTTTTACGTTGCTCCCCCTTCGATGATTTTTCACATTGGAAAAAGTGGATTGATAAAAGTGCTGGTGGTCAACAGCGTTTGAATACCATTATGAAATCTCTGATGTTAAGACGTACCAAAGCTCAATTGCAGGATCGTGGGGAGCTGCAATGTTTACCGCAGAAAGCTATAGAATTAATTGAAGTGGAATTGGATAAAGATGAAATGAATGTCTACCAGAAGATTATGATCTATTCACGTACCTTGTTTGCTCAGTTTCTCTTCCAACGCGCTGAGCGCAATACAGATTTTATGTATAAAGAACAAAGTTCGAAGCCCACATTTATGCAGACCAAGGATCCCAATGGAGCCTATTATAAAATGCATCAAAAGTTTACAAAAATTCATCAGGGTTCAAAGGAAATCAAGTCGCATGAAATTTTGGTGCTGCTCCTCAGATTGAGACAAATTTGCTGTCATCCTGGTTTAATTGATTCGGTGGGTAGATTTGTTTTAAATTTTGCTTTTATAACTAGTTTTGTTCTGTTTCTTAGATGTTAGAGGATGAAGACACTCATCCCATGGAGGAGGAAAGTGATGTTTCCCAACCGGAGATTGATTTGTTGGCCCAGCTCAATAAGCTGGCCATTACCGATAAAAATGACAGCAATCCCATGCTTAGTCATAGCGTACATAGTGATGAAGGTGATACCTCTATGAGGCCTGAAGAACAAGTCATGGCCAAAGCTTCGTCGAAGGTTTTACAACGTAGCAATCCCATTTTTGATTATAAACGCCCTTCAACGAAAATGTTAAAAGTCCTAAAAACACTCAAGGATAGAGTACTCTGCTCGGACGATAAAGCTATTGTGGTATCACAATGGACCAGTGTCCTCAATATACTCAAAACTCACATTGAGAAACAGGGTGTGGCTACTCTCTCTCTAGATGGCAGTATTCCAGTGAAAAATCGCCAAGATATTGTTACAGAATTTAATAGTCCTAAAAGTAATAAAAGAATACTTTTACTTTCTCTCACTGCCGGTGGTGTGGGTTTGAATTTAGTAGGTGCCAATCATTTATTACTCATCGATTTGCATTGGAATCCCCAGCTGGAGGCTCAAGCGCAGGATCGTATTTATCGTGTGGGTCAGAAAAAGAATGTTATAATCTATAAATTTATGTGCAAAGATACCGTAGAGGAGCGTATTAAGGCCTTGCAAGATCATAAATTGGAATTGGCTAATGGTGTTTTAACCGGTGCCCGTTCGGAGATGGGCAGTAAACTCACCATGGATGATTTAAAGGGTCTTTTTGGTTTGTAATTGGTCTTTTTGCTTTGGGTATGTTTGTGTTTTTTCCAAACATTTATATTCATTCCTATTTATATATTATATTCTGTTTATTTTTCTCAATAGGTTTAAGCATTTATATAAATTAAATAAACTTTTCATACATAACATGTTTAAATAAGTTTACTTTCTTCTCTTTTGTCAGGTCCATTTTATTAAAACCCTTTTGTTTGTAATCACACGCACCTCGCCACTCATTGTTAACGAAAACAATTTGAAGTTTAGGAAACTATTTGATATAATCAAATCAACTGTTTGGTTTAAATTATATGAACGAGGTTGGTTACGTTAGGTTGGTAAATGAATAGATGGAGATTTGGATTTAAATTTTAACTTTTTCAGCAAGTGAATGCATCATGTCTCAAATCAGTGGAATGGGCTTCGAATTGCTTTCTACCGTATTCTCCAGATCCGACCCACAGAGACTTTTTCTTGTTCTCAGGTTTCAAAAGAATGCTCGTTGTAAATAATTTAACAAAAAAAGGTAGACAAATTTTCCAAATGTTCCTCGTTTCATTATCAGCATCAATGAATTTTGAAGGCAAATATTCATTTTTCACACGTCCAACTAAAACACTATTTTCCTACGCATTGTTACTGCTTCAAACTCTCAACTATCCATTTGTGTGGCTATGTGTATATTCAATGATATCCTTCCGTCTTTGTAAGACACATTTCAGCAACGAAGAAAATTTTTAAGGTGCAAAGTAAAGGAGTAGGAGCCCAAGACCTTACTCAAAAGTGCCTGCAAGTGTTGCGAAATATTTTTGTGCTACAACTAATTTTGTATTCAATGCAGAGCAGCCACTTTTAATCAAATCAATTTTACAAAAGCATAGTTTTATGATATACAATATTATTTTGGTATTGTTTTTTTTTGCTTCTGGTGTTCCACTCGTCTAAGCATTTAAGTTTTCTGTTACAATTTGCTATTATTCTATATTTGCCCTATAAAGACGCAAAAAAAAGAATGGAATAAAAACAGACAAACAAATGAAAATATTCTTTGGCAATAGTATAGGAATTTTAGTCCTTTCCAGGGGCGAAGCAAGGAAATTTTTAAGGGAGAAACGATTTTTAAAAAAATAAGTAAGAAAGTATCATTAGTATTTCAAGCCTGATAGCCTTTACAATTGAGTTCAAATGTCTTTTCTTTCAATGTTTAGAGACATAAATGTAGTGATGTGGAGCTTCAACATGCCCAAGTTTCAACATTCTAAGATCTCTAAATAACTAGAAAGAATGTCGACTTCAGAGGAAGATTTTTAATCTGTATCATCAAATGAACCGAAAATATAAATTTCAAGAGTAGAAGTTAAAGCTTCACAATTTTGGAGTTCAGTTCTATTGCTTTGGATCAAACAAATAGAAGGCGAAATAAAACTTCATACAATTATGGTATCGATTGTGAGCGAAATCCTCGAAAAAGTCCATGATATTATTATCGCATTCAATAACAGGTAACATGTACGAAGCATTAAAGACAAATCTAATAGCTTAATTTTCCGATTCTGAAGAAAAGAAAAACTACTGAGTCATCCTATGACTGCTTGAGTCATCTTCAAATTGCTGACTCATCCTAAAACGGCTGTATCATCAAAAAACTGCTGACTTCTCCTAAAACTGATGAGTCATTCTAAAACTGCTGACTCATATCAAAACTGCTGAGTCATCCTTAAACTGCTGACTCATACTAAAACTGCTCACTTAACCTAAAACTAGTGACTCATCCTAAAATTTCTGAGTCATCTTAAAACTGCAGATTCTGCACTAACTACTGAGCCATCCCTGATTGCGAAGTCATCCTATCCAAAATTTCTTTTTAAATTAAATTTTTCAAAATTTTTAAAAAATTTTCTGTTTTTATAGAAAATTTTTGAAAAATTTTCTTTTTTATAGGAAATTTTTAAAAAATTTTCTATTTTTATAGGAAATTTTTCAAAAATTTTCTATTTTTATAGGAAATTTTTCAAAAATTTTCTATTTTTATAGCAAATTTTTCAAAAATTTTCTATTTTTATAGGAAATTTTTCAAAAATTTTCTATTTTTATAGGAAATTTTTCAAAAATTTTCTATTTTTATAGGAAATTTTTCAAAAATTTTCTATTTTTATAGGAAATTTTTCAAAAATTTTCTATTTTTATAGGAAATTTTTCAAAAATTTTCTATTTTTATAGGAAATTTTTCAAAAATGTTCTATTTTTATAGGAAATTTTTCAAAAATGTTCTATTTTTATAGGAAATTTTTCAAAAATTGTCTATTTTTATATATAAATTTTTCAAAAATTTTCTATTTTTATAGGAAATTTTTCAAAAATTTTCTATTTTTATAGGAAATTTTTCAAAAATTTTCTATTTTTATAGGAAATTTTTCAAAAATTTTCTATTTTTATAGGAAATTTTTCAAAAATTTTCTATTTTTATAGGAAATTTTTCAAAAATTTTCTATTTTTATAGGAAATTTTTTAAAAATTTTCTATTTTTATAGGAAATTTTTCAAAAATTTTCTATTTTTATAGGAAATTTTTCAAAAATTTTCTATTTTTATAGGAAATTTTTCAAAAATTTTCTATTTTTATAGGAAATTTTTCAAAAATTTTCTATTTTTATAGGAAATTTTTCAAAAATTTTCTATTTTTATAGGAAATTTTTCAAAAATTTTATATTTTTATAGGAAATTTTTCAAAAATTTTATATTTTTATAGGAAATTTTTCAAAAATTTTCTATTTTTATAGGAAATTTTTCAAAAATTTTCTATTTTTATAGGAAATTTTTCAAAAATTTTCTATTTTTATAGGAAATTTTTCAAAAATTTTCTATTTTTATAGGAAATTTTTCAAAAATTTTCTATTTTTATAGGAAATTTTTGAAAAATTTTCTATTTTTATGGGAAATTTTTCAAAAATTTTCTATTTTTATGAGAAATTTTTCAAAAATTTTCTATTTTTATAGGAATTTTTTCAAAAATTTTCTATTTTTATAGGAAATTTTTCAAAAATTTTCTATTTTTATAGGAAATTTTTCAAAATTTTTCTATTTTTATAGGAAATTTTTCAAAAATTTTCTATTGTTCTAGAAAATTTTTCAAAAATTTTCTATTTTTATAGGAAATTTTTCAAAAATTTTCTATTTTTATAGGAAATTTTTCAAAAATTTTCTATTTTTAGGAAAATTGTGTAGAATTTTTTCAAAAATACAATTTAAGTGACCCTAATATCTACTACGCTTCTGGTTCTTTCTGGTCTCAACTTGCATCCATGGAAACACTTGTTCAACGGAAACGGAAATGACAGAATGCAATGAAATGCTAGGTTAATTTTTCTTTATTACAGCAAAAGGAATTTGTGTGAATGTTTAAGGATCTGTAGTCATTTAACAATACAATGGTGGCAAAGAAAACATTTGTCTTCTTCGATGAGAACGAGGTTGAAATGAAAATTCTTCCATAAATATTCAGTTATCAAGGTTAGACAAATAAACCTTTTCAACTTGCCTTCGCAATTTAGTTGGCGGTGCAGGATTGCACATTCTACAATTTCATTTAATGCTACAAGTTTAAAATTGCATTTTCATTAATTTTTCAACATTTATTCAAGAGGATCTTTGTTTTATGGCTTTTTTAGCATTTTAACGCATAAGTCCTAGAAGAAAAACAACAAAAAACAGGACACCCATAAGATGTTTTGTGTTCGGATTGCGAATTGTTTTAATATTTTGTTTTAATTAAAATTTAAGTGTTTTTAACAGCTTTTCCTCTTTTGTATTTCTTTTCTGTTGCATTTTTTAAAATAATTTATTTCTTTTAAATTGTCATTTAGAGAAGAAATTGTTTGAAAAAGTGAAGAATTTAGATAGAAATTAAAATCAAGCACAAAGGATTAGTTTATGTTTGTTAAGGGAAAATAGGAGCTCTGTTATTTAAGGAAAAAAATAGTAAATTGGCTTCTTATATTTTGAACTTTTTTCTGTAGGAAAAAATTGAAAAAATCTACAAACTTATTGTTTTAGTGGGAAATATTGGGCTGTTCGGAAAGTAACTTCTTTTCTCTTTCTGTCCTCTTGAAGCTCTAAAAGCTATTGGCTAGTGTTCAAGATCAAACTTTTCCTCAGACAATGAAGTTCTTCTTTATCTTTAGTAACACGATCAGGCGAAAGCTACGCGCAATTCAAAAAAGGGCAGTGTCACTCCTCCATAGAAAAAATAAGTGAATATATTAGGTTGTTCGGAAAGTATTTGTTTTTATTTTTAGACCAAAAAAAAAAAAATTATGAATAGATTCATGTTCATAATTTTTTTGGTCTTTAGTGTCAAAAATATATTTAGGTGAGTTTTGAGCTCTTTATTTGTGGCAAAGGTTGCACCGTCTTTAAACTGATACAAATAGTGATCCAACGATGCCAAATCTGAACAATTATGTGGGTGTGGCAGTGTATCCCATTTAAGCTGTTAAGGCTTTTGGCGAGTAACCAAACTTGTATGAGGACTTGCATTGTCTAGGTGTAACACTACATCTTTTAAGGTGATAAAAGCATAAATCCGAACTAATTGTCGCGCTGTTTCTAAAAGCTATAAAACGATTTCTTTTAAATTGCCGAAAACAGCCAGTATCAACCATTTTTTGATAAATATTGCCTTCGAAATGCTTTGAGTTGGTTCATCGTTTTTTCATTGATTACGGCAGTGAATCGAACCCAGGTTGAATATGATATGTTATGTTTATTAGTCAAAAGAACTCAAAGGCTATGTTTAAATATTAATTTTTATATAAATACCTGCGTTTCATTTCAAAAGAATCGGCATTGGCCAACTATAACACTTTCTTAATTGTTTGGAAATATGAGGGAATTAAGATTTTCACTTGTTTCACTCCATTTCCTTAAGTTTTCGAGGAAACTGCAATTTTATGCAACTACAAATTTACTTATTAACACTTATTATTAAGTGCAAATGCAATCTACAATTATTAATATCCTTAAAAGGAAGTTAATTGCTGGAGGTGTTTCAAACAAGCACATGCACATATACCACAAAACACATTTTATAAGTAATTCCTCGTCTTAATTCCTTTCATGGGTATAATAACTATTAATTCAAAATATTTTACAACTTGTAGACACTAATTTACCATCATACAACACTAGTCGTATAATTATATATTTTTCCTGATAAATTTAATACTTTTTACGAGTATTACATATTTTTTATTACTTTTTTTTATTATATTCTATTATTGCATAAAATTATTCATAATTCTTAGTTTATTTTTTTTTGTATAATTTATTTATTCATTCACATGTGCAGACTATTTTTTTATTATTTGCCTAGAATGCATAAATTTTCTATGATTTTTTCTTACAATTCAGTTCCTCTTTTTCTTTTTTTTCGCTTTCATTCAAGCGTTAAGTGACAATTTTTGCTATAAAGTCGTAAAAAGAATTTTTCATTTTTTACGATTACTATTTTAACATTTTATATTTTACAAAATTAAAAAAATATATTAAAAAAACAGCATTAATAAAAATTAGTATTTTTCCATGAATTATTTTAGTTTTTTTAGAAGCCAATTATAGATAGTTTTAGTTTTTCAAGACTAACTATTGATTGGATTTAAAGATAAATGTCAAATCTTTAAGATAATCTTATAGAAATAAATTGAAATTATATAAGAAATTTTCTATTTTTATAGAAAATTTTTCAAAAATTTTTCAAAAATGTTCTATTTTATTAGGAAATTTTCTAAAATTTTTCTATTTTTATAGGAAATTTTTCAAAATTTTTCTATTTTTATAGCAAATTTTTCAAAAATTTTCTATTTTTATAGCAAATTTTTCAAAAATTTTCTATTTTTCTAGGAAATTTTTCAAAAATTTTCTATTTTTCTAGGAAATTTTTCAAAAATTTTCTATTTTTATAGGAAATTTTTAAAAAAAATTTCTATTTTTATAGGAAATTTTTCAAAAATTTTCTATTTTTATAGGAAATTTTTTTAAAGGAACTTTTTAAAAAATTTTCTATTTTTTAGAGGAAATTTTTCAAAAATGTTCTATTTTTTTGAAGAAATTTTTCAAAAATTTTCTATTTTTTAAAGAAAATTTGTCAAAATTTTCTATTTTTTAAAGGAAATTTTTAAAAAATTTTCTACTTTTTAAAGAGAATTTTTAAAAAATTGTCTATTTTGTAAAAAGACTTTTTCAAAAATTTTATATTTTTTAAAGGAAATTTTTCAAAAATTTTCCGTTTTTTAAAGAAAATTTTTTTCTATTTTTTAAGGGAAATTTTTAAAAAAAATTTCAAAAATTTTCTATTTTGATAGAAATTTTTCAAAAATTTACTATTTTTATAGGAAATTTTTCAAAAATTTCTAATTTTATAAGAAATTTTTCAAAAATTTCTTATTTTGATAGGAAATTTTTCAAAAATTTTCCATTTTTTAAAGAAAATTTTTCAAAAATTTTCTATTTTTAAAAGAAAATTTTTCAAAAATTTTCTATTTTTAAAAGGAAATTTTTCAATTTTCTATTTTTAAAGGAAATTTTTCAAAAAATTTTTTTTTAAAGGAAATTTTTGAAACATTTTCTATTTTTATAAGAAATTTTTCAAAAATTTTCTATTTTTATAGGAAATTTTTTAAAAATTTTCTATTTTTATAGGAAATTTTTTAAAAATTTCTTATTTTGTCAGAAATTTTTTTAAAGTTACATTATTTTAATAAAAAAATTTCTTATCTTTATAGGAAATTTTTCAAAAATTTATTATTTTTGTAGGAAATTTTTCAAAAATTTCATATTTTTATAGGAAATTTTTCAAAAATTTCTAATTTTATAAGAAATTTTTCAAAAATTTCTTATTTTGATAGGAAATTTTTAAAAAAATTTATATTTCTATAGGAAATTTTTCAAAAATTTTCTATTTCTAAAGGAAATTTTAAAAAAATTTTCTGTTTCTAAAGGAAATGTTTCAAAAATTGTAAATTTTTATAGGAAATTTTTCAAAAATCTCCTATTTTAATAGGAAATTTTTCAAAAATTTTCTATTTTTAAAAGGAAATTTTTCAAAAATTTTCTATTTTTATAGGAAATTTTTCAAAAAATTCTTATTTTTATAGGAAATTTTTCAAAAATTTTCTATTTTTATAGGCAATTTTCTTAAAGGTTTCCTATTTTTATAGGATTTTTTTCAAAATTTTCTTATTTTTATAGGAAATTTTTAAAAAGTTTCTTATTTTTAAAGGAAATTTTTCAAAAATTTACCATTTTTATAGGAAATTTTTCAAAAACTTACTATTTTTTAGAAAATATTTCAAAAATTTACTATTTTTATAGAAAATTTTTCAAAAATTTCCTATTTTATAGGAAATTTTTCAAAAATTTCTTATTTTTATAGGAAATTTTTCAACAATTTTTTATTTTTATAGGAAATTTTTCAAAATTTTCCTATTTTTATAGGAAATTTTTCAAAATTTTCCTATTTTTATAGGAAATTTTTCAAAAATTTCTTATTTTTATAGGAAATTTTTCAAAAATTTCTTATTTTTATAGGAAATTTTTCAAAAATTTCTTATTTTTATAAAAAATTTCTTATATTTATTAAAAAATTTCTTATTTTTATAGGAAATTTTTCAAAAATTTCTTATTTTTTAAAGGAAATTTTTCAAAAATTTTTCAAATATGTCTTATATTTATAAGAAATTTTTCAAAAGTTTTATAATTTTATAGGAATAGTCATTATTTTTAGACTCTTGACACAGTCTCTAGTCATACTCAATAATGATAGTCTCTATATATAGTCCCTATTAGTAGTCTCCTGTCAAAGACTTTACTATACTTTGACTAGACTACACTAAGACTTCAACATGGGTTGAAAAGTACCGGGCCTAACAAAGAAAACAATGACCCTATTCTCAACTCAACTCAGTTTGGTCGTCTGCCAGTCGACTTTTACTAAAGTGTACAATTTAACATGAAATTGTTTTCGATCCAAAATGGCATAATAACTCAAAAACTTATTAATAGAATGTAATGAGATTTTAAGTTGTCTTTTGAAGGTTATAACTAACTATAAAATAGATGAATGCGATAAAACGAGCGCCATCTATTACTAGGCTATAAGGTACATCTATGTATTTAATATCTCGTTATTGTGGTAAAGTTAATTAACAAAAAACTTAAATTTTATTAATAATGTATGAAAATATTACAAATTCCATTTTTTTAAAGAATTTTTTCTAATTTTAAGTTCAATTTACACCTTAAAAATTATGTAAATATTGTACATAAGTATAACAAAAAACAAAACATTAAAGTTTTGTATATTGTCGTAATAAAATAAATATGTAGTAAAACTTTTTACTCCCCGACATTAAAGAAATCGAGTAAATATTCGTTCCTCGTACTTATGGAGTGTAACCTTAGCTCCACCCAAGATGTAACAATTTTTCCCAACCAGAAATTGAATATATCATGTAATACACATTTGCAGTTTTTTCATTTCCTGCTTCCGGTGTTAAAATATATTCATACATTTCAACAAATATGAAAATTGTGTAAGAAAACGAAACGATGAAAATTCTACATAAAAATGGTCGTTAACTCCCATAAATGTGCAGCGCATTGAGAAAAAGCCATTTAAAAGTAAAATAATAAAAAAACAAAATTGAAATACATAAAACAGGAAAAGATTTTATTGAAATGTTGCGAATTGAGACAACGAAGGAAAGTGCGAAATGGACAAGTTTGATGTAACAAAATGCATCTTGTTACATGCAACATGTTAATGCAGCAACTCTGGCTGTCAGACTTGTTTACATGCAACTAAAAAGTTTAACATGTTTTAGCCATTTTTGGGTGAAGTTGTGAGCAACAGAGTTTTTTGAGGGATTGGGGAAATATTTATAGAGTAAGTTCTTTGAGGAATTTCTATACATTTCTAATTAGTCTATTTAACTTCTAGTTCAGTTCTGTTATAGCTCAGATCTAGTTCAGTTTTAGTTCAGTTCTATTTCAGTTCTAGGTTCAGTTCTAGATTAGTTCTAGTTCAGTTCTAGTTCAGTTCTAGTTCAGTTCTAGTTTAGTTCTAGTTTAGTTCTAGTTTAGTTCTAGTTCAGTTCTAGTTCAGTTCTAGTTCAGTTCTAGTTCAGTTCTAGTTCAGTTCTAGTTCAGTTCTAGTTCAGTTCTAGTTCAGTTCTAGTTCAGTTCTAGTTCAGTTCTAGTTCAGTTCTAGTTCAGTTCTAGTTCAGTTCTAGTTCCGTTCTAGTTCAGTTCTAGTTTAGTTCTAGTTCAGTTCTAGTTCAGTTCTAGTTCAGTTCTAGTTCAGTTCTAGTTCAGTTCTAGTTCAGTTCTAGGTTCAGTTCTAGTTCGGTTCTAGTTCAGTTCTAGTTCAGTTCTAGTTCAGTTCTAGTTCAGTTCTAGTTCAGTTCTAGTTCAGTTCTAGTTCAGTTCTAGTTCTAGTTCAGTTCTAGTTCAGTTCTAGTTCATTTCTAGTTCAGTTCTAGTTCAGTTCTAGTTCTAGTTCAGTTCTAGTTCAGTTCTAGTTCTAGTTCAGTTCTAGTTCATTTCTAGTTCATTTCTAGTTCAGTTCTAGTTCAGTTCTAGTTCAGTTCTAGTTCAGTTCTAGTTCAGTTCAGTTCTAGTTCAGTTCTAGTTCAGTTCTAGTTCAGTTCTAGTTCAGTTCTAGTTCAGTTCTAGTTCAGTTCTAGTTCAGTTCTAGGTTCAGTTCTAGTTCGGTTCTAGTTCAGTTCTAGTTCAGTTCTAGTTCAGTTCTAGTTCAGTTCTAGTTCAGTTCTAGTTCAGTTCTAGTTCAGTTCTAGTTCAGTTCTAGTTCAGTTCTAGTTCAGTTCTAGTTCAGTTCTAGTTCAGTTCTAGTTCAGTTCTAGTTCAGTTCTAGTTCAGTTCTAGTTCTAGTTCTAGTTCTAGTTCAGTTCTAGTTCAGTTCTAGTTCAGTTCTAGTTCAGTTCTAGTTCAGTTCTAGTTCAGTTCTAGTTCAGTTCTAGTTCAGTTCTAGTTCCGTTCTAGTTCAGTTCTAGTTTAGTTCTAGTTCTAGTTCAGTTCTAGTTCAGTTCTAGTTCAGTTCTAGTTCAGTTCTAGTTCAGTTCTAGGTTCAGTTCTAGTTCGGTTCTAGTTCAGTTCTAGTTCAGTTCTAGTTCAGTTCTAGTTCAGTTCTAGTTCAGTTCTAGTTCAGTTCTAGTTCAGTTCTAGTTCAGTTCTAGTTCAGTTCTAGTTCAGTTCTAGTTCTAGTTCAGTTCTAGTTCAGTTCTAGTTCATTTCTAGTTCAGTTCTAGTTCAGTTCTAGTTCAGTTCTAGTTCAGTTCTAGTTCTAGTTCAGTTCTAGTTCAGTTCTAGTTCTAGTTCAGTTCTAGTTCAGTTCTAGTTTATTTCTAGTTCATTTCTAGTTCAGTTCTAGTTCAGTTCTAGTTCAGTTCAGTTCTAGTTCAGTTCTAGTTCAGTTCTAGTTCAGTTCTAGTTCAGTTCTAGTTCAGTTCTAGTTCAGTTCTAGTTCAGTTCTAGTTCAGTTCTAGTTCAGTTCTAGTTCAGTTCTAGTTCAGTTCTAGTTCAGTTCTAGGTTCAGTTCTAGTTCGGTTCTAGTTCAGTTCTAGTTCAGTTTTAGTTCAGTTCTAGTTCAGTTCTAGTTCAGTTCTAGTTCAGTTCTAGTTCAGTTCTAGTTCAGTTCTAGTTCAGTTCTAGTTCAGTTCTAGTTCAGTTCTAGTTCAGTTCTAGTTCAGTTCTAGTTCAGTTCTAGTTCAGTTCTAGTTCTAGTTCAGTTCTAGTTCAGTTCTAGTTCAGTTCTAGTTCAGTTCTAGTTCAGTTCTAGTTCAGTTCTAGTTCAGTTCTAGTTCAGTTCTAGTTCAGTTCTAGTTCAGTTCTAGTTCAGTTCTAGTTCAGTTCTAGTTCAGTTCTAGTTCAGTTCTAGTTCAGTTCTAGTTCAGTTCTAGTTCAGTTCTAGTTCAGTTCTAGTTCAGTTCTAGTTCAGTTCTAGTTCAGTTCTAGTTCAGTTCTAGTTCAGTTCTAGTTCAGTTCTAGTTCAGTTCTAGTTCAGTTCTAGTTCAGTTCTAGTTCAGTTCTAGTTCAGTTCTAGTTCAGTTCTAGTTCAGTTCTAGTTCAGTTCTAGTTCAGTTCTAGTTCAGTTCTAGTTCAGTTCTAGTTCAGTTCTAGTTCAGTTCTAGTTCAGTTCTAGTTCTAGTTCAGTTCTAGTTCAGTTCTAGTTCAGTTCTAGTTCAGTTCTAGTTCAGTTCTAGTTCAGTTCTAGTTCAGTTCTAGTTCAGTTCTAGTTCAGTTCTAGTTCAGTTCTAGTTCAGTTCTAGTTCAGTTCTAGTTCAGTTCTAGTTCAGTTCTAGTTCAGTTCTAGTTCAGTTCTAGTTCAGTTCTAGTTCAGTTCTAGTTCAGTTCTAGTTCAGTTCTAGTTCAGTTCTAGTTCAGTTCTAGTTCAGTTCTAGTTCAGTTCTAGTTCAGTTCTAGTTCAGTTCTAGTTCAGTTCTAGTTCAGTTCTAGTTCAGTTCTAGTTCAGTTCTAGTTCAGTTCTAGTTCAGTTCTAGTTCAGTTCTAGTTCAGTTCTAGTTCAGTTCTAGTTCAGTTCTAGTTCAGTTCTAGTTCAGTTCTAGTTCAGTTCTAGTTCAGTTCTAGTTCAGTTCTAGTTCAGTTCTAGTTCAGTTCTAGTTCAGTTCTAGTTCAGTTCTAGTTCAGTTCTAGTTCAGTTCTAGTTCAGTTCTAGTTCAGTTCTAGTTCAGTTCTAGTTCAGTTCTAGTTCAGTTCTAGTTCAGTTCAAGTTCAGTTCTAGTTCAGTTCTAGTTCAGTTCTAGTTCAGTTCTAGTTCAGTTCTAGTTCAGTTCTAGTTCAGTTCTAGTTCAGTTCTAGTTCAGTTCTAGTTCAGTTCTAGTTCAGTTCTAGTTCAGTTCTAGTTCAGTTCTAGTTCAGTTCTAGTTCAGTTCTAGTTCAGTTCTAGTTCAGTTCTAGTTCAGTTCAAGTTCAGTTCTAGTTCAGTTCTAGTTCAGTTCTAGTTCAGTTCTAGTTCAGTTCTAGTTCAGTTCTAGTTCAGTTCTAGTTCAGTTCTAGTTCAGTTCTAGTTCAGTTCTAGTTCAGTTCTAGTTCAGTTCTAGTTCAGTTCTAGTTCAGTTCTAGTTCAGTTCTAGTTCAGTTCTAGTTCAGTTCTAGTTCAGTTCTAGTTCAGTTCTAGTTCAGTTCTAGTTCAGTTCTAGTTCAGTTCTAGTTCAGTTCTAGTTCAGTTCTAGTTCAGTTCTAGTTCAGTTCTAGTTCAGTTCTAGTTCAGTTCTAGTTCAGTTCTAGTTCAGTTCTAGTTCAGTTCTAGTTCAGTTCTAGTTCAGTTCTAGTTCAGTTCTAGTTCAGTTCTAGTTCAGTTCTAGTTCAGTTGTAGTTCAGTTCTAGTTCAGTTCTAGTTCAGTTCTAGTTCAGTTCTAGTTCAGTTCTAGTTCAGTTCTAGGTTCAGTTCTAGGTTCAGTTTTAAGTTCAGTTCTAGGTTCAGTTTTAGGTTTAATTCTAGGTTTAATTCTAGGTTTAATTCTAGGTTCAATTTTAGGTTCAGTTCTAGGTTCAATTCTAGGTTTAGTTCTAGGTTCAGTTCTAGGTTCAATTCTAGGTTCAGTTCCAGGTTCAGTTCTAGTTCAGTTCTAGGTTTAGTTCTAGGTTCAGTTCCAGGTTCAGTTCTACGTTCAGTTCTAGGTTAAGTTCTAGGTTCAGTTCTAGTTCAGTTCTAGGTTCAGTTCTAAGTTCAGTTCTGGGTCCAGTTCTTGGTTCAGTTCTAGGTTCAGTTCTAGGTTCAGTTCTAGGTTTAGTTTTAGGTTTAGTTCTAGGTTCAGTTCTAGGTTGAGTTCAAGGTTTAGTTCTAAGTTCAGTTCTAGGTTAAGTTCTAGGTTTAGTTCGAGGTTCAGTTCTAGTTTTAGTTCTAGGTTCAGTTCTAGGTTTAGTTCTACGTTCAGTTCTAGTTTCAGTTCAAGGTTCAGTTCTAGGTTCAGTTCTAGTTTCAGTTCTTGGTTCAGTTTGCACCTGGAAAATGTTAATTTCAAAAGATAAAGTTTTAAAATTACATTAAAATTTTATAACTTTTTACAAAGCAGAAAATAATAAAAATTTTATTGTTTTTTAGATGATTTACTAAATAAATATTTAATATGTGGATTTCCATACTCTAAAGGAAATTGTATGTATTTACGTATAATTACATGAAGATATAAAAATGGGATGGTCTATAAAATATGTTATAATTAAGTTTATATAAGAACAAAATGTATATAGAAAACATAAAGATATTCAGCGGGAAATGTTTTAAGGCTTGTTTTTTTCGAGACCTTTTTAAGAAGATTACAAACATTTAAGAATAAAAATCCATCAAAAAAGGGTTGAACAATAGGAAATTGTGTGTTTTTCTAAGCATTACTAAACATTTAGATATTTTGTCAGTCAGTCCACATTGGGCCTCATAGGTGTAGATTGTCATAGCATCGGGCTTGACCGACTATTGTAGTTTCTGACTTATTTTGCAATACCAATGTATTACCCTTGCTCTGGGCTAATCGAATTGATTTACCGAGATATGGTTTAGAATCAAAATGAGTCCGAAAGGCTAGCAGGCCTTGAATCCTCAAAGATACCCTCTCTGCAACATCTAGTTTACTTTCGAACTATAAGAGTTATAAAAAAAAGTTATAAATACATAATAAAAATATACGTAATGTATTTTGCAGTTGCATTTCTTGGCAACTGAAAAAGAAAAAAAAAACAGAAAAATAAATATTTTAGAGAGGGGGCGTTGCTGGTTTATCATTGGTCGGATAAGATATAATATCTAAGCAACTATTTTGTATAACTTTTGAGAATATATTATATAACATATTTCTATATCTACTATTTAGTATCTATCTACCCTACTTCTTCTGGTATTTAGTATCTAAAAGAAACGAAGAACAACAAATAATAACTTTGATGGTTGCAATAAAAATAATTATAATAAAAATATTCCACAAACAAAACTAAGAAGACATGCAATGCAATAATAAAAGCAAATATTAAAACTTACATCTTCTATTGCATTTTAAGATACATTTTTAAGATAGAAGATATCTACATATGAACTCGTAAGTATTTGTAAAAAAACTCCTCCAGTTGCTTTGAAACTGTTTGGTTATGTTTTTCATTTTTTACTTTTTTATTAGTTGTTGTTATTGGAGTAGAAGAACCATTTTGATTATGATTATACAACTCGTAATCTTTTGGTTTTTATTGGTCTCATATGTATACGAAGTACGTTCTTTTGAATATTTTTTTAATTCCCTAATAAGAGATAATAAAAGATTGGAAACGAAAACCATTTTATGTTTTCAAATTAAAATATTTAATTTTAATTTTATTAGAAAAATAATGGACTTTTTTGATTTATTAATTAGTCTAGAATGGAAGTACATAAAATTCTGTTGATTTGTACCGGAAACCAGTTTGAAACCTTAAAAATAGAAAAAAGATGCGATTTCCACATCCGAAACAATTGAAAAAAAGTTTTATATATTTTAAGACGATCAGAAATTCAAAGTGAGACGGATTGTTTATTCCTCATTATCACATGATCAGGGGTTTCAATTTTGAATACTCACTTGGGAACTAGAAAGCTTTCCGCAAGATGGTGCATTAACTTACAATTAACCACAAACGCAACTGTTTTTGCAACCATATTTGGAGAAGAAGAAGGGATCTTTTTTGTATTGAACCAACACCCAGGGAATGACTACTACATGGAAAGTTTTGGAAAGGAGGGTAGAGGAAGCAGTGTTTATGGATATTCGATTTGAACCTTAGGATATCATAATTGGAATGAAAGACATTCGTGCTGTACTGCTAAAAAACTATTTTTCTCTATAGTACAAATTTTAATGGATCGAATTTGTTGAATTTCGTGTGCTACGAAGATATGTACGGGTTTCAGGACCAAGATTCCTTATTTCATTTGTGCATATACCATTGCAGTAACAATAGAACATTGATATGTAACCCACATTATTAGTTATTCTACTGTCACTGATAATCACATTCGCCTTCTCTTGTACACGGTCGAGAAGCTCAAAAATGGACCTTTTGCCCATACATTCTGATTCCCCAGTATTTATACCACCCATAAATACAGATGAAACTTTGTGGCCCGTAAGGCGATTATGTATTAACACACCTGAGGATCAGTCTGGATCAACTTATGGTCTTGTGAATTCTCCCACAATAATGTGGGATCCTCTTTCTAATCTAATCTAACATACAACATTGGGTCGTAAGAATCGACCCATTTTTATGCGACTCCATTTGGAGAATGTACATAGTTAGGTCGGAATTTAGCGTAACATTAATGATTTCCCTTTTGGCATTACTTGGACCCTGTTAAATGAATACGAATTGCAAATTATCTGCAAAAGAGTAAATAGGATTGTAAGTTCGACAAGCTCATTAAGAAACATAAGAAAATGTGTAGGAGAAAGAAAGAAGCACTGTGGTACCCCCGAATTAAGATTGAACTCGTCAGATGATATCCCATTTATAACAACTATTATAGTGCAATCTTAGAGAAAGCTCGATATAAACCGAGAGAAATGGGTACTTACAGCATAAGATACGAATTGCTTTCTCAGCTGCTATATTATCCACATTTAACTTGAAGAAATGGCTCCTCGGAAAGGATTGGTCTCCAACGACGAACTCGTCTTAAAAAAATGGCTATTTTGATGATCTCAACAAATTATATTTTTCAGAACTCAAAAGGAGATTAAGTAAATATTTAATAAAATTTGTGTATAAAAACTTGCGTTTTATTCAAAAAGTCACGGACGTATTGACCTGCCCTCGTACATTCTATACACAGAGCGGCTCGCTATGCTATATATTCATTGTCATACTTATTTAATTAATGCAATATTTCTACTCAAAATTGGTTTTAGAGATACAATCTTACTATTTTTCCCCTTTTGTACCTTGTTTTAATCCTGATTATACGAATTTCCAAAGAGTACTCAATATTTAAGCATTTTCATATTTGTTTCTATCTCTTTTGGCTTAGGAGACCAATTTGTCGGTTTTTTATTCCCAAAAATAATAAAAAACAAGTAAGAAAGCGCTATAGTCGGTCAAGCCGACCATACGATACCCTTCACCACTAAGGTCAAAGGTGTTATTTTTCCTGTATAAAGACAAATATTTGCTAAATTTTGCCATCATACAAACATTTTCTCAAAACTTATATATTCAACCTGTTTCCGTCATTTGGACTTATATGAGAGCTAGGGTCAAATGTGGACCGATTATCTCGAAATTTGGCATATTGATTACAGTTGTTTCAAAAATTATGTATGCAAAAAATAGACTCAAAATTTCCATTATCTTTAGATTTACTAGCGTTTTAGCGATTTTTTGTCTCATTTAGTGCGTTTTTAAAGAAGAATTTGTATGGTCAAATGTGGACCGATTTCAACGAAATTTGATACAGTGATTTAAGTTTACATAAGCAGTATCTGTTTTAAATTTCATGAAAAAATATTGATATTTGTGGCCAATATATCAATTCCGGGAAGTGGGACCTATGGGAGGTACCATAAATAATGGACCGATTTTTCAATAGCCATGGTCCCATTGTCAAAAAAATTATCTATGCCAAATTTCATCAAATTATCTTTAGAATTGCGACCTGTAGTTTGATTACAAGGTTTACATGGGGGTCCAGCCAGCCGGCCAGCCAGCAGTCCAGCCAGCCAGCCAGACGGACGGACGGACGGACATCGCTAAATCGACTCAGAAAGTGATTCTAAGCCTATTGGTATACTAAAAGGTGAGTCTAAGACAAATATTTCTATGCGTTACAAACATCAGCACAAACTTATAATACCCTTTCCACCTATGGTGGTGAAGGGTATAAAAATACCAAATACGTATATAACCCTTATTACGGTTGTCGAATATACGACTTCGACAGTTATTACTACATTAAAGAAAACATCAACACAATTTCATTCAATCTAGTACTAACTGTCGTAGTCGAAGTCGTATATACGATAACCGTAATAGGGCTGAATATTCCCTTCGTGTTAAACGATTTTCCTGTGTATTTTATTTCTAGATATAAGGGTCATGGATAGGTTAGGTTTTAAAGTTGGTGTCGAAGCGACACCTTCACTCGGAGACCCATGTGATCCTTCAACGAAGAATGGAAAAGAAGAGTTTGAGGAAAATGAAAATAAAAAAAAAAAAAAAACAGGAAAAGAAGAAGAGTAACCTATTTTAGCCAAATGAGTCCAGTTATTAGCCCTGCAATATCATGCAGTTTGCACCGTTACAGATCCTGATGTTCAACATGGAATCTACTGCCTAGATGTCTGAGCTTTTAGTTTTGAAGAATTGAACAGTGACAGAGAATGTGTTCTACCGATTCAAGCGAATCCTCACTTAGACATAATCTGCAGAGGTCCGGAATACCAAAATTTCCCACCTATTTAACCTAGAATTTAAGGCACAGAGTCCCGTCAATATCCCTATACTTCGTTGCCAACGATGACGCAATGACCCGGAACCCAGCACAATCTTATCCTATAGTTGAATAAAAGATCAAATAGAGCTATTCTACATTTTTTCACTAGTTTGAAGGTGATACTATGTTCTCGTAGCGCCTTGAATGTCATAGGAGATTAACAAACATTTTACCCTTCGAATTTGTGTTTCTATTTTCCTCTTTTCAAATCAAAAAAGTACCCAACATCACGTGTTTGATATTTTTTCCATGTTTTATTGATTCCGATATAAATTTTGTTTTTGTGTTAATCGGTTAAAAAGATACGTTAAGGTTAAAAATGTTCAAAAAATTAAAAGATACAATTTAACCGATTTTAGCCCCAAAAATTGAAAAAAGTACCAAAATCGTATTTGAAACTTCTCAATGAACCTCTCTATAAATTATATTTCTGGCTTCATTAGTTTAAAAAATATACAATTAAATGTTTTCCATTTTTTTATCCCATTAGACGAAAAAGTACACATGTTTGTTTAATATTTTTTTCATGTATAAATTTTGTTTTTTTGTTAATTGCTTCAAAAGTTATATGTGGGTCAAAAAAGTACCAAACTTTCACTTTTTCCCTTTTTTATTCCCTATTTGTCAAATGATCTTAAACTAATTTAAATTAAATTTAGTTCCAAACGCTGATATGTAATGTTATTAAATTTTCCCTGTTTTGCCCATTTTCGCTTTTATACCCTAAATGGCCGAACTTCTAAAAAGTACCAAATACGTGTCCTTTTATTTTCTGCTGATCTCAATAAAATTTTGTTTTTGTTTTTATACCTTTTGGTTATAATGTTTCCGATTTTTCCCTTTTTTACCTCCCTAAACACGTATTTAATATTTCTTCAATGTCAATCGAGTTATCAAATTATTTTTCTGGGTTCATTGGTTTAAAAGATAAGTACCTACATTAAAAAAAAAAAAATAACCTACCACAGAATTGTTTTTCCTCGTTTTTACCCTTTTTTGCCCCATTAATCGAAAAAGTACCAAACACGTGTTTGATGTTTTTCTGATGTTTATCGATTGCGCTAAAAAATATATGTGTGTTCAAAAAAAGTACCAATTCTTTTTTACCCATTTATATCTGCTATTTATCCCATTTTCGAAAAAGTAGTAGGGGATGTTGGACACCAAGCAACGGATCTGATTGGCTTTAACGTGATACCTCCTCGTGGTATCACCTGGAAAACTACGTTAAAACCTGTTAATGTAGTAAGCTAACATGTGCCGCGAGTTCTCCCACTAGAACGATAAAAAATATGTATAGGTCGTTGGGCTAGTAACCCACTCCTCGAAAAACAATTACTATGGAGAAGCTAAAATAAGAATTAAAACGGCCACGTAAAGTAAAGACTAAGTAAATGAAAATCTTTCAAATATTGGCCTAGGAATATGGAGAATATGAACATAAGATTAAAGCGCATGGATTTCTAGAATACGCTCGGCCTTTGACCCTAAAAGGTTGTAAATATAGTCCATTTAAGTAAGTATGTTACTACTTAGTTTTGTTTCTGATCGAGACCAAGTTTCATTTTTGTTTTCATCACTTTAAATTTTGGAGATAAAGCTTTACAGATTTTTCCTTTTTTACCGGTAGAATTTCGAAAATTCTCTCTCTTATCTCTCTACCTATAGATCGTAAAAGGTACCGCTGTTCAAATTTTAGCTCTCTAGCTTTTGTTTTTTAGGCGATGATGAATCAGTCAGCGAGTCATTATCATTAGAGTTTTATATATACCCACTAATTCATAAACGAAAAATAATGCTATGACAAGTTTATAAATCAAATTTTCCATACAAAGTTCTAATTATGAGACTTTGATAATATTACAATTTGTTTATGAATTAGGGGTTTAGGTGTTTGTTGCGATTACAAAATATTGTAATAAAGTGGTAAGTTAGTGCAATACACTTGGTGTTAAACTCTAAAGAATATGCTTTATTTTCGTACTTGTTAGAGTAGTATCAATGATGAAGGTTTCGTACAAAGAAACATTAAATATAAGTAAGAGTTATTTTAGCTGGTGCGAAACTTTCATGGTCGACACCCATTACCATCTTTTTATACCCACCATCAAAAAGAATGGGGGGTATATTGAGATTGTCATTCCGTTTGTAATTTCCTTAATATTGGCTCAAAAACCAAAAACGATATATATTCTGAATCCTTATGCAATTCTTAGACGATTGAGCGATGTCCGTCTGTCTGTCTGTTGAAATTACGATAACGCCTAAACGAAAGGAGCTAGCTCACTGAAACTTAGTAAGAATATTCTTCATCTCTGAGAAAATTTTGGTATTGAAATTGGGCAAAATCGGTTCACATTTGACCATAGCTCCCGTATAACCTCGTCTAGGCTAATCGCTTATTTGTTAATAAATGACAAATTATAGCAGCTACGATGATAAAATTTGGTATATAGAAGTTTAACATTAGCCCTAGGCAGCGTATTCATCGAAATCGGTTCACATTTAGCCATAGCTCCCATACAAAAAACTTACGAAAACAGCCTAAATTTCACCTAAAATACACTTAAATGCCAATAAATCTAAAAGTATAACAGATGTAACCACTAAATTTGGCACAAGAATATCTTATATCAATGTCAGCAAGTGTGGAAAATTTTGTCACAATCGGTCACCATTTGACCTAGCTCCCATATAAAAAACTTACGAAAACACAAAAATTCAAAAAGAAAAGGGGATTTATGTCCGTCTGTCCATCAGATAAAATCATGATAGCTCCTTAACTACAAGAGCTAGTAAGACTAAATTAAGCACAAGGAAGTCTTATGTCAATGCCAGTCAGTGTGCAAAATTTTGTCACAATCGGTCACCATTTGACCATAGCTCCCATATAAAAAACTTATGGAAACACAAAAATACATAAAGAATAGGTTGTTTATGTCCGTCAGATAAAAGCACGATAGCGCCTTAACGAAAAGAGCTAGAGAGACAAAATTTTACAAAAGTATTTTGGATATCTTGAAAAAGATGTGTGTTGAAAATGGACAAAATCGGTTCAAATGTAGTTAGAACTCCCATATAACTCCGCCCCGGGAAACACATTAATGCTGATAAATTGAATACAATTGTAATAGCTATGACGATTAGTGCTAGAAACACAATCACGACAGCAGGCTACACGAACACCGAATACAAAAGTCGTTGGCTGCAACAGTCGCCTGTAGTCAGCTACTTAAATATTTTTAAGACGGCAGCTGCATTGAAAACAGCTGGTAAAGATTTTAAAATAAAATTAAATCTAAATGTCTAAAATAGAACAGCTGCTTATGAGTGATGCCAATATCGCATTTATAAGATGGACAAAATAACGATTTATGTTTTGACAGAAATTACATAAATCCTTTTTAGTAATCAACCTCCGATATCAACGGGTTTCATGTATCTGATGGTACATATAAATCAAAAAAATTTTAATAGAAAGATTTTACTGGAATCACTTATATTTTGAGAGTTATGAGCTTTTTAAACTTCAAGAATTATAGGGCATAACTTCAGAAAGTTATATCCGATATTAACGATGAAGCTACTAAAAATACTTTTCAAATGATATATATATTCTTTCGATTTATAATGGATTAGGAGCCCATATCCTAAAAAAAAATATTTTTACAACCGATTTTAATAAAAATACGCATATCTTAAGGCAACTTAGGTATAAGTATGCTCTTTTAAATAATATATTTTATACAGGATATACTGGGCTTTTACATAACTTAAACTACGTAGCTCTAACACATAAAGCGTGTGAGTTATGACAGTTTAAAAATTAACTTCTTAAAAATGTACTTTTATTGAGGTAGAGTTATATAATTATAAATTTTTATATCATATATTTATCAGATGTTATTATATATATTGTATATATAAATATTTGATAAGTATGTATATTAATTGTCTATTTCAATTTCCTTCATCGTAATTATTGCAAATAAAGTTAAGTGGCTTAAATCGCTCATTTATTTCAATATTCTATGGTGTTGACAGCACTAAATCTGTTATTGTCGCCAATAAAAATAGAAATTAGTTTAATCTTGGCTACAGCAACAACGGTGGTCGGTAGTCGTGTAGCTGTGCCGACGCTAAAAAATGTATTCCCATTTGAATGCGTGTAACTTAATTTTGACAGGTTGTAGCCCGTAGCCTGTAGCCGTGATTGTGTTTCTAGCTTAAATTTAAAATAGGGAAGTTTTATGCAATTTTTGATCAGTTTATCAAATTTTATAGGAATCAGTCCATATTTGACTTTAGCTTTCATATAAAAAACACTCACGGAAACCAAAAAATTTAGCAAAAGCCAGTTAAAAGCTATTAAATTAGAAACTGTGATAGCTATGGCCACTAAATGCAAGAATAAGCTCTATATATACCAGAAAGTATGTAAAATTTTGTTACAATCGGTCAACATTTCAACATCGGTCAACATTTTTTTATATCTACAATCAAAAAGATTTGGAGGTACATTCATTATATCGGGTGGTTAAATTTCAAGGGCCGATTTTGATTTTGAATAAAACACAAACTATTTAGGAAATTATTGTAATTTTATTTTATTATGATATATTGGTATTACTCAATTATGTATGGAACAAAATATCGGCCAAATGGGTGCCGCGACCACGGCGGTACACCTCCATTCGATGGTCCAAATTTTCGATGACCCTGAGGCATAATGGAGGTTCTATGCCGTTAATGTGCCGAATTATCTCATCATTTAGCTCTTGAAATGTTGCTCGCTTATCGACGTACACATTTTCTTTCAAATAACCCCAAAGAAAAAAGTCCAACGGTGTCAAATCACATGATCTTGGCGGCCAATTGACATCGCCATTACATGAGATAACACGGCCATTGAATTTGTTGCGCAAAAGAGCCATTGTTTCGTTAGCTGTGGGCAAGTGGCACCGTCCTGCTGAAACCACATATCGTCCACATCCATATCTTCCAATTCGGGCCATAAAAAGTTCGTTATCATCTCACGATAGCGAACACCATTCACAGTAACTGCCTGACCGGCCTCATTTTGGAAAAAATACGGCCCGATGATGCCGCTAGCCCATAAACTTTGTGCATTGGTTTTTCGACAATCACTCTTGGATTCTTATTCGCCCAAATGCGTCAATTCTGTTTATTGACGAATCCACTGGGGTGAAAATGTGCTTGATCACTGAAGATGATTTTCTTCGAAAATTGATCATCCAATGTTGCCATTTCTTGCCACCATTATGCCCATTCACGACGTTTGGAATGGTCAAGAGGCTTTAGTTCTTGAGCCAATTGCACCTTGTAAGCGTGTAAATGCAAGTCTTTATGCATAATGTTCATCAACGACGAACGTGAGAGTTGCAATTGTTGGGCACGACGACGAGTTGAGGTGGACGGCTCTTCAGCCACACTATCGCGAACAGCAGCAATATTTTCTGCAGTACGAGCTGCACGAGCATGCACTGGTGTTCTCACATCTTCTACAGACCCGGTTTGCTCGAATTTTTTTTTTTTTTTTGCGATTGTACGCATATTTGGACAATCAAATTGACCAAAAAAACACGAAGTGCACGAAATGCATTTTGATTTGAACGCCCATTTTCGTAATAAGTCTGGATAACTTTAACACGTTGTTGGATTGTGTATCTCTCCATGGTTCAAATTGAGTAAGTCTGAAATAGAGAAATGTCAAATAAAATTCGGAAAAAAACTTGGCGTTTAGGTGTGGTTCACATTCAACATCGGCCCTTACAATTTAACCACCCTTTATTAAGATGGCACCTATGAAATTAGATAGGCATCAATCAATGTTCAGCCCAGACTTTATATATGATGAATTCATTAGGAATTCCTAACGAAATATATGGACCTGCCGTATTACTATTAACGTGTTTAGCCTAACTACATATTAAGCACAACCAAAAGTATTTAACAACTTATTAATGTAAAACTATACCCGGTTATGAGACCGAATTTTGATCAAAGTAAATACTGGGGAAACCACTAAAATATTTTTAAATGTTGAAGTATAAAGCTACGGCAAGCGAATTTAGTCCAAAGGTTTTACCAACAATACCAATTAGCTTAGCGATTTTTTCAGTTTTGGTCCGGATTTTTAATTAGCTGCACCCTTGTAGATATATGAGATATGTTTCTAAATTTAACACAACTTGATGGTGGGTATATAAGATTCGGCACAGCCGACTATAACACTCTTACTTGTTTTACTTTATATCATTATATCACAAAAAATAAGCGAATATTTTCTGACAGAATTCTATTTAGTTTATGGCTTAACTCATAAATACAAACAATAGATATAAAAAACTAACATAAAAGCCCTTAAATCTGAAGGTATTGGATATTTCAAAGGAGTAAGACTAAAAAGTAAACTTGTGTAGGTATAAGTACGGGTGGTACAAATTGTTGTTGTCTTGACCATTATTAACTCAACTGTCCAGTTAAACGTCCTTTTATTGCGTCATATATCAATGACCATTTCTTATTTTCTACTTGGTCGATAGTTGTTATTGTTGGTGGCATCATTTGTCTGGCAATAAAACTTATTTTTATGATCAATCTTACAAAATACAACCATAAGACAACAGACGACGACTAAATGGGTGAGTTTTGGTGCCTCTGAAAGTGTGTAGCTATTAAATAGTACCAATATAGAAATACATACATATTTACTTTAAATTCATTTTAAAGGAGATTTCACTTTAAAGGAGCCCAGTAAAACTTTTCATTACCAAATAATGAGTTAAACAGTTAAACTATTGAAGACGAACTACTTACTTATTCGCTGTTTAAGTCATTACATTAACATGGGGATGTCATTGGAGGCAAGTACTTACCAATTGCAGAAAAGTAATGACTTGGGTAAGCAATTTGAGAGCAACAGCAACAACTTTTTTTGTTGTTGTTTTATTAAAACATATATTTTTAAACGAAATACAAAATTTTTTTTATGATGCCATGGGGCTCGAACCCAGACCCTCCGACTGCTAGGCAGAGACTCTTCCACTGAGCTACTTCATATGTTGAGAACTTATCAGCTTATAATTAATATAAACCATTTTTATTTTTAGATCCAAAATCATGTGAAAATAACTTTGTTTTTCCCTGCTTTTTTTTGCTTTGTTGTAATTTTTGGAAAAATATTTTTATACGATTTTTTGTAATTATTTTAAAACTTTTTTAAAATTATTTTAAAACTTAAACAATTGAAATCTTCTTTTTTGTATAAGTTTTTACATAAGATTGACTCTTACTTACTTAAATGTTACAACCTGTTAAGGTCAAAGTCCGAGCATATTTTAGAATTCCATGGATTTCGATCTTGTGCGAATATTCTCCAATTTTATAGGCCAAGCTTTGAAAAATGTTCCTCTACTTGGTCTTTCTATCGAAGTTTCGGACATCCTCCTCTAATATTAGGTAGTGGGACATTTCAATTCTAATTTTATCCTCTTCATTGTATTTTTTTTCAAGAGAGGGTTACTAGCCCGTAATCCTAACCCATTTTTATCGATGTTATGGGACAACTCTCGGAACATGTTAACTCACAATATTAATGGGTGATACCATGAGGAGGTGTGTGTCCACAGTTGAGATGAAGGATGACCCAGATAAGTTGGGCTTACCAAGTTAAGACCAATTAGAATCGTGTTTGGTATTCAACATCCCCTACATAATCAAAATTGACTCATGATGGTATTTTTTCATTAACGTGAGTTAGTTTTACAAATTTTTTTTACAGAAGATAATATTTAAGTTCTTAAAATTCAAAAATCATTTAAAAAGACTCTTTTAATAAAAAAAAAACTAAAAAAAATTGTTGCCCTTGATGGGATTTGAACCGGGGCCATTCAGTTTAAATTACCTTCTTAATTACAAATAAGTACTTCTGTAATAACTTATTATTTATTCGGATGGTATGTTGTAGTCGTTACAAGGTAACCAGTTATCAGAGTACTTGCCATTACCAAAGTTTTGCTGAGAGGTTTTCTACAGATAATTAAATTTAAAGTTGTGGGCTAGTTGAAATTTTAAAAAAATTTGGTTTAGTATATATTTAAGGTCACTTTTTGGTACTTTTTTGAATCTAAATATACTTTTTTATTTAAAAGCATTGAAATTTAACTCGCGTATGAATTGTCAATATTTTGACCAAAACCTACCATAGGGGTAAACAGTTTTAAAGGTACTTTTCAATCCTATGATTAGTAAGTACGAGAACCGGTCAATAAGTCCGTGACATTTTGAATTTTCGGCATTTTCTTCTTCTTCTGTTATCCTTGACTCCTAGTGGAGCATAGGGCCTCAAAAATTGACTAAGCTCTTTGTACGTTAGAGTGAAACATCTAGAGATTTCGTTAATACATGCGTCGCTGTTGTTTATAACATCAGGAAGCCAATACCTTATGTAAGTAGTAAAGGCATTTTGATGTGTCTCTAATTCCATTTCTCCTTTTCGAGCGCTCTATTAACATTATTTGCGGAGAAAAACCATTACTCAAAAATGGCTTTGCCTCATAGATATTATGGGGACTCGGCACTATATATTTTCATGATAAAGAAGTCGTTTCTAAAATTTCGAGTTGCCTGTATAAGTATGAATGATGCTAAACGTTCTGGACCCGAGTTTAGCTCTCTACATCCGTAACAATTTAAAATATCCTTTTAGCGGATGGGATGTTAAAGGCATAGACATCTCATATGGCTTAGTGGTTTTAATTTTGAATGATCACTTGGGAATGAACAAGTTTTTCGCAATTTTGCTGTCCATTTGCTCACAATCAATCACAAACGCAAACGTTAGAAAATTTCGCGGAATGTTTGGCGTTGTTCAAAAGCAATATAGACGAGTTTTTGTATATTTTCGTAACAGTCGACGAAGTTTTTAGAGTTTTTGTATATTTTCGTAACAGTCGTCGAAGTTTTTAGAGTTTTTGAATATTTTCGTAACTGAAGACTAACTTAGACTACCTTAGAAAAGAGAAAACGATAAATGTCCGTATGTTTTACCAACTTTTTGTGTCGATTTAATGGGGAATTGAGAAAAAACGAAATTATTTGCCCAAGGAAATAGTTCCTTTCCACGTGGGAAGTGCAAGAGTGAACAAATGTGCAGTTTTCGTGGCCATATTCTACAGAAAAATTTAAATGTTTGGCTTATTTTAGTGATTAATTTAATTAATCTGTTGTCATCACTTAAGCTTTAAAACAATTTTGGGGGTTTCCTTCATAAATTTTCGAAAAAAAAAATGTTGGGTCATTTTAGTCCTCATGTCTGTTAAGGGTTAAATAAAATATTTTTAATAAAACAATATAACCATTCTTAAAAATAACTATTTTTTATTATTTTGATAGAAATTCGCTACTAACTTTATAACATTTCGTATTTTTGCCACTAAAAATCCATATTTTGACTTTTGACCCCGATGCAAAAAGGGTTAAGCTGACCCAATATCAAAGAAAGTTCTAGTGAACATTGCTCAATGACTGGGCAATAAAATTCAGTATTAACTTTATCAAAAGAAAACTTAAATAAAAATTACTATGCATCTACTTAAATAATGTCCAAAAATTTACTTTTTCGCGAAATTTTACGATTTCAAGTCGCAGGTACGGCGAAACCGTATGAGATATCAAACTGAACTTTTTTGGATTTTATTACCACATCTGTCTATTTTAACATGCCGATCAAAAATTTTGAAATTTTGAATATTTTTTTAACTAAATTTTCTAAAACTTAAAAAGTGAGTTTTGAAACGGTCATTAAAAAAATGTACCATTTTCCAGTATAAAAAAGCTATCTAAATTTAATTATATTTTAATGAATTTAAACTATTTAGTACTTATAAATCTTAAGTTGATAAGAAAAGTCTTACTTTGTAATTTCTGTACTCTAAAAATAATTTTTTTGCTGCATATCCTTAGGCGTGTTGAAAAGGACACGAATTTTCTGGGGCAAATTGCAATAACTTAAAAACCACTGCATGGATTTTTAGTTTTTATAACTCTAATCAAAGCTGATTTAGTTGTTTTCTACATCCAATTATTAATTTTGCCAAAAACATATCTTTATTGGTTGAAATTTACCAAAAACCGAAAAAAGTTCCATTTTTCCCCATACAAATGGGTCCTAGAAATAAATGTCCTGTCCGCCACCTCAGGACATTGACCTAGGAAGACACAATATTTTTTCTGAGCTTCTTAGGACGTAGAGCATCGATTTTTAACCCAGGCGTATCAAATTTCAATAAAAGTTATTTTTCGCTCCATCCTATTATCTACTGTATCGACCACAGGAGATTTTAAATATTTGTAATTTATATAGAAAAATTGTTTTTGAAAAGCTTATAACGAAAATTTCTGCAAAAATTAAATCTTATCGAAAAACAATTCCTGTGAAAATTAAAGAAAAATTTAAATATTATTTATTTGCCATTTGTAACCTAACAACAAAAATGTCATAAATATTTAAAAGAAGCAGCTGCATTCCTAACTACTCAGTAGTTTTCTTTACAATTCAATGCTTTTTCCATATTATTTCCAGCAAAAGATGAAAAGAAATAAAAATATTGTCATAAAATTTTGTGCGACAAGATTTTTTATGACTTACGCGAAATGAAATTTTCTAAATTTTACTACTTTTAGTGCGAGTACGCATGGTCGTCATCATGCGAAAATTGATGATGATAATGAAAATCAAGATGATGATGATACGATGAAGAGTATTAATGATGTTTTGCTTGAAAAACTAATAAATTATGAAGAAAAGTTGAAATACAAGATACTTAATTAAAGTATCAAGAATATAAAATCTTTTGGTTTTTCTTAGGAATCTGTTTTTCCTGCTTAGTTTTATTAAACTAAATTTCTGGAATTCTTATAATTTTTGAGTTGCTTTTCAATTTCTTAGGTTAATTTAAAGTTTTTTGATACGAGGGCAGGTTAATATTTAGTTCTCTACACTTAATCTAAAGTTTCTTCAATTTTTTATCCCTTCCTAAAAATATGATTTGACGAGGTCTTCAAAATAGGCATTGTTTTTTACCGGTATTGGGTACATCCCAAAAACCGGTCACCATAACTTTATTATCTAACAAGTAAGAGTATTATATTCGGCTATGCTGAATCTTATATACCCACCATCAAATTGTATTAAATTTAGAAACATATCTCATATATCTACGAGGGTGCAGTTAATTCAAAATGTGGGCCAAATTCGAAAAAAAATTGTTACGCTAGTTGGTATTGTTGGTAAAATATTTAAACTAAATTCGGCTGCAGTAGCTTTAAAGTTCAACATTTAAAAGTATCCCAGCAAAACTTTGGTAATGGCAAGTACTCTGATAACTGGTTACCTTGTAACGACTACAACATACCATCCGAATAAATAATAAGTTATTACAGAAGTACATATTTGTAATTAAGATGGTAATTTAAACTGAATGGCCCCGGTTCAATCCCACCAAGGGCAACAATTTTTTTTAGTTTTTTTTTATTAAAAGAGTCTTTTTAAATGATTTTTGAATTTTAAGAACTTAAATATTATCTTCTGTAAAAAAAATTTGTAAAACTAACTCACGTTAATGAAAAAATACCATCATGAGTCAATTTTGATTATGTAGGGGAGGTTGAATACCAAACACGATTCTAATTGGTTTTAACTTGGTAAGCCCAACTTATCTGGGTCATCCTTCATCTCAACTGTGGACACACACCTCCTAATGGTATCACCCGGGGAGCTAGTTTAACACCCATTAATATTGTGAGTTAACATGTTCCGAGAGTTGTCCCATAACATCGATAAAAATGGGTTAGGATTACGGGCTAGTAACCCTCTCTTGAAAAAAAAATACAATGAAGAGGATAAAATTAGAATTGAAATGTCCCACTACCTAATATTAGAGGAGGATGTCCGAAGCTTGGATAGAAATACCAAGTAGAGGAACATTTTTCAAAGCTTGGCCTATAAAATTGGAGAATATTCGCACAAGATCGAAATCCATGGAATTCTAAAATATGCTCGGACTTTGACCTTAACAGGTTGTAACATTTAAGTAAGTAAGAGTCAATCTTATGTAAAAACTTATACAAAAAAGAAGATTTCAATTGTTTAAGTTTTAAAATAATTTAAAAAAAGTTTTAAAATAATTACAAAAAATCGTATAAAAATATTTTTCCAAAAATTACAACAAAGCAAAAAAAAGCAGGGAAAAACAAAGTTATTTTCACATGATTTTGGATCTAAAAATAAAAATGGTTTATATTAATTATAAGCTGATAAGTTTTCAACATATGAAGTAGCTCAGTGGAAGAGTCTCGGTCTAGCAGTCAGAGGGTCTGGGTTCGAGCCCCCGTGGGATCATAAAAAAAATTTTTGTATTTCGTTTAAAAATATATGTTTTTAATAAAACAACAACAAAAAAGTTGTTGCTGTTGTTGTTGTTGTTGCTTTCAAATTGCTTACCCAAGTCATTACTTTTCTGCAATTGGTAAGTACTTGCCTCCAATGACATCCCCATGTTAATGTAATGACTTAAACAGCGAATGAGTAAGTAGTTCGTCTTCAATAGTTTAACTGTTTAACTCATTATTTGGTAATGAAAAGTTTTACTGGGTATCTAAGTGGTTTCCCTACCGGGTATAGTTTAGCATTAATAATCTGTTAAATACTTTTCGTTTAGCTTAATATTTAGTTAGAATAACCATGTTGATAGCAATATGACAGGTCCATTAATTTTGTTAGGAATTTCTAATGCATATACCGTATATAAAGTCTGGACATTGATTAATAGCTATCAAATTTCCTTGGTGCAATCTTAATATGCTGATTGTACCTCCGATTCTTTTTGATTGTAGATATAAAAAGGGGATGTTATATACATATATAAGAATTATAGCCAAATGTTGACCGATTGTAACAAGATTTCAAACACTGGCTGGTATTTATATAAGGGTTATTCCTGCAAAATTTAGCGGACTTAGATGTCATAGTTTCTAATTTAATAGCTTTTAACTGGCTTTTGTTACATTTGTTTTTTGGTTTCCGGGAGTGTTTTTTATATGAAAGCTATAGTCAAATATGGACCGATTCCTATAAAATTTGACATACTGACTGAAAGTTTCATAAAACTTCTCTGTTCTAAATTTAGTAGTCATAGATTTTACAATTTTATTCAATTTATCAGCATAAATGTTATTCCCGGGGCAGGGTTATATGGGAGCTCTAACTAAATGTGAACCGATTTTACCCATTTTCAGCACACAATTTCTATAACATATCTAAAATACTTTTGCTAAATTTTGTCTTTCTAGCTCTTGTAGCAAAGGAGCCATCGTGCTTTTCTCTGTATATGGGAGCTAAGGTCAAATGGTGACCGATTGTGACAAAATTTTGCACATTCGTTGGCATTGACATAAGACCTCCTCGTGCTAAATAGTGGTTAGTGGTTATATCTGTTATAGTTTTAGATTTATTGGCATTTAAGTATATTTTAGGTGAAATTTTGGATGTTTCCGTAAGTTTTTTGTATGGGAGCTATGACTAAATGTCAACCGATTTTGATAAAATTTTATATGCTGCCTAGAGCTTATGCAAGACTTCTAAATACCAAATTTTATCATTATAGCTATTACAGTTTGTCATTTATTTGCAAATAAGCGATTAGCGTAGGCGAGGTTATACGGGAGCTATGGTCAAATGTTAACCGATTTTGCCCAATTTCAATACCAACATTTTCTCAGAGATGAAGAATGTTTCTACTAAGTTTCAGTGAGTTAGCTCTTTTCGTTTAGGCGTTATCGTGATTTCAACAGACAGACAGACGGACATCGCTCAATCGTCTTAGAATTTCATAAGGATTCAGAATATATATCGTTTTTGATTTTTGAGCCAATATTAAGGAAATTACAAACGGAATGACAATCTCAATATACCCCCATTCTTTTTGATGGTGGGTATAAAAACTGTTTTTGACAGATTCCCGTTAAGTAAAGAGTTGCCATATGGTTCCAATTTTTTGCTGTATTACCTATAAAATACCATCGTTACTTTTTGAAAATTCTTATGTACAAGAAAGGATATTGCTTATTTATTCCATTTCTTTGTTTACTTCTCAAGTGAAAAATATATGAAAACAAACTTAACAAAAAAAAAAACAAGTAAAAAAGTGCTATAGTCGGCCAAGCCCGACCATCCGACACCCTTCACCACTAAGGACAAAGGAGCTCATTTTCCAGTATAGAGACAAATATTTGCTAAATATTGCCATCATACAAACATTTTCTCAAAACGTATATATTTAAGCTGTTTCCGTCATTTGGACTTATATGAGAGCTAGGGTCCGCAAAAAAAGAAACTTGAAATTCTCATAATCTTTAGATTTACGAGCGTTTTAGTGATTTTTGTCTCATATAGTGAGTTTTTAAAGAAGAGTTTGTATGGGAGCTATGGTCAAATATAGACCGATTTCAACGAAATTTGGTACAGTGATTTTAGTTTACATTATCAGTATTTGTTTTAAATATTTATATTTGTGACCAATATATCAATTCCGGGAAGTTGGACCTATGGGAGGTACCATAAATTATGGACCGATTTTGACGAATTTTAATAGCCATGGTCCCATTATCAAAAAAATGATCTGTGCCAAATTTCATCAAATTATCTTTAGAATTGCCTTTATGCCTATTGGTATACTAAAAGGTGGATCTAAGACAAATATTTATAATATATAAGTTAGCACCACTACAAAAGATACGTGGTAGGATTTTTTACTGTTTTATGCAAAATCTACCATCATTTCAATCAGGACAATTGGTCGGATCTTACAATTGGTTGGATCTTACCAAAAAGAACGAACAGACTTCCGATCCATCAGTGACCTCTGAACTTCGGGTAAAGAAATAGACGAGGAATTTAATGAGAAAGAATGATCTTGACACAGGAATTCTTCATAGTGTAAATAAGGAGGCCATTGAACAAGAGTACAATGGGTTGGATCCCACCAAAAATAAATAAAAACATTCTCATCCTTCTACTGATCAGCAGTCCAGGGAAAGCCTCAACGCTTTCAGAACTTTGGGCAAGGAAGTTAACGAAAAACCCTCCTGAACCCTGTCAGAATGACCTCAATGACATTATCGTTACTATCATCGGGAATGATGAAGATAAGGCAGGTTAATCTTTATCATTCCAAGGCAGTCTTTAACTCGACGCGATCTCTTTGTAACAGGTTCCACTTAGGCCTGGATTCATTGCCCTTGTGTCTGTTGGTATGTCAGCAATCCTAATCACCTATCCTAATTTGAAAGGTAGTGAGGGTTTCTAATTCTTAGGTTTCTCTAAGATGAATAACTATGTTCTTGACACGGGAGTGCTTCCACCACTACTGGTTTTAAGATCTTAATTTATGTCTTTCGCAGTGATGGTAAGGACGTCGCTAAACAGGACGATAATGTGTAGAAGACTTTTGGACCATCTACTGATCTGCGGTCAGAGGAGAGCTTAGACTCTCTCGAAACTTTGGGTGAAGAAATGTACATGGAAGTTAACGAGAAGCCTTCTCTGAACTCGAATCGGGATCAGAATGATCTATACGTCATAATCGTTCTTATGAGGTAGGATGATGAAAATAAGGTAAAGCTTCATCAGGAAAGGTAGGCTAAAACTCGAGATTCCACGTAGGCCTAGATATGTTGACCTTGTGCCCAATGATGTCATCAAAAAAGAAGATTTCAGAGTTCCTGCAGCTCAGGAATTCTAATGTACCTTTCCTAGATTGTAAAGTAGTGAAGTCGAAGTCCGAGCCTTATGTTTTTCTAAGAAGGATCACTTTTTTCTTGACATGGGAGACTTTGACACTTTAAACTTTCTAAGTTTGAAGGTAATAGTCCTTTATGTCTTTTGTTTTAAGAAGGTCAGTCAACAAGAATGAACGGAGAGACTTCTGGTCCATTTACTGATCAACAGTTCGAGGAGAGGCTAAATTCTCTCGAAACTTTGGGAGAAGAAATGTATGTGAAAGAAAGCCCTCTTGAGATCCAGATGAACTCAATGTCATGTTCCTGTCAAAAAGCATATGAAAGATATCTCAAGTTAATTTTATCATTCCAAGGCAGCCTCTGCTGCCCTGCTCCTGTGTTTCCCTAACCATGAGGACGAGCTGGATATTGAGGTTTTGGATGGACCCAATGTCACAATCGTTCTTATTTAAGAGAATATGGAAGATAACTCAAGTTAATTGTTATTATTCCAAGGCAGCCTTTGCTACCCTGTTCCTGCATTCTCTGCATTGAGGATCCAGATGAACTCAATGTCACGTTCCTGCCAAAAAGGATATGGAAGATAACTCAAGTTAATATTTATCATATCAAGGCAACCTTTGCTGCCCTGCTCCTGCGTTTCTCTAACCACGACGACGAGTTGGATATAGAGGATCCGGATGAACTCAATGTCACAATAGTTCTTATTAAAGAGAATTTGGTAGATAACTCAAGTTAAGCTTCATTATTCCAAGTCAGCATCTGCTACCCTGCTCCTGCGGATCTCTGACCACTACGAGGAGCTGGTAATGTTTCAGGAGCCCTTGCTCTTTCGAGACAGAATCTCTAATTATCATCTAAAGACTATTGAATGGTAGATAACCGGATATATAGGCAGGAGGTTCTAGATATCACTTTTAAGCATTTGATCAGGAATTGTTTGGTATCAAAGGACTGTTCCTCTTCTTATCACCTTTACATTGAATGTGGTATTCAGGTTTACAGGAATAAACCTATAAATGGGGTAGAGGCAAATTATGATACCCAGATACGTCTACTCTAAATCGCATTTTACCCCTTTAACATCAATACTCGCGATTATATCGACAACGATGTAGATCAGAGTACCCCAAACATTGATTGTGCTACCACTTATGGTGGGAAATTCTGTCGACACACGTATTCTCGTAGCAACAATTGTAAAGAGCATAAAAACACTTTTACGCTCCAGCTTTGTATATCAGTTGCTACAAGAAGTATCGCAAATATGCGTATGTGTTACTGGGCGCCACTGATTTAGATATATTACATACCAGCGTATTTGACCAAGCTAGACTTCGAACTTGCAAATCTGTCATAAGGAAATGTAAAGCTTATACAAATGCTAACTTCTTTATCTTCTTTGCCAAATCGCTATTAAAACTAAATCCTAAAATTTACTACTTTTAAGTACTAAATCCAAATTTCCTCCCATAAAAAAGGATAACAAACTATGAAAAGAAACTATTTTAAAACTTAAACAAAATTATCAAAATTAAGTACAATCATAGCCTTAAGTACAAATACTAAAATTTTACAAAAACATCGTGAAATATATAAAGAAACTAAAAATATAGTTATTTTATTATTAAATTAAATACTCACAACTTAAGAAAATTTCCTTGAGCTCTGGAGCAGCAAAAGAAAATAAGTTGTAAAATTTAGATTATAAAATAAAACTTCCAGCTAAATTGAGTTTTATCAACAAAAACATCCATTTAAAAATCGTAAAAATGTTATTCTAGTAACAAAACTCCTTAAAATATATACTAAAATGATATATTTCCTTAAATTATTTTTTTCCTTCAAAAAAGAAACTTAAAATTTTAAATGCATTGTTTTCTTTTATTTAAGAAGAACAAACAAACAACATTTTAGAAGCATAATTTTAAAGTTTTACAACTTGAAACTTAACTGAAGTGGAGCAGCATCAAGGAAATCCTGAATGTTTGTTTAAATTTTGTCAATGGATTTCATCATAACCTAGGAAATTTTATCATAACCAGGCAGATAATACAAGAAAAAATTCTATAATGAAAATTTTTTATAGAAAAAATTTTATAATGAAAATTTTTCTATATCAAAATTTTATAATAAAAACGCTTCTATAGAAAAAAATTTATAATGAAAATTTTTGTATAGAAAAAATTTTATAATGAAAATTTTTCTATAGAAAAAATTATATAATGAAAATTTTTCTATAGAAAAAAATTTATAATGAAAATTTTTGTATAGAAAAAAATTTATAATGAAAATTTGTGTATAGAAAAAATTTTATAACGAAAATTTTTCTATAGAAAAATTTTATAATATAAATGCTTCTACAGAAAAAATTTTATAATGAAAATTTTTGTATAGAAAAATTTTTATAATGAAAATTTTTTTATAGAAAAAATGTTATAATCAAAGTTTTTCGATACAAAAAATGTTATAATAAAATTTTTTTTATAGAAAAAGTTTTATAATGAAAAATTTTCTAAAGAAAAAATTGTATAATGAAAATTTTTCTATAGAAAAAATTTTATAATGAAAATTTTATAATAAATTTTATAATGAAAATTTTATAATAAATTTTTTTATAGAAAAAATTTTATAATGAAAATTTTTCTATAGAAAAAATTTTGTAATAAAAATTTTTCTATGAAAAAAATTTTATAATAAAAATTTTTCTATAGAAAAAATTTTATAATAAAAATTTTTCTATAGAAAAAATTTTATAATAAAAATTTTTCTATAGAAAAAATTTTATAAAAATTTTATAATGAAAATTTTTCTATAGAAAAATTTTCCTAATGAAAATTTTTCTATGAACATTTTTCTATAGAAAAATTTTTCTAATGAACATTTTTCTATAGAAAAATTTTTCTAATGAAAATTTTTCTATAGAAAAATTTTTCTAATGAAAATTTTTCTATAGAAAAATTTTTCTAATGAAAATTTTTCTATAGAAAAATTTTTCTAATGAAAATTTTTCTATAGAAAAATTTTTCTAATGAAAATTTTTCTATAGAAAAATTTTTCTAATGAAAATTTTTCTATAGAAAAATTTTTCTAATGAAAATTTTTCTATAGAAAAATTTTTCTAATGAAAATTTTTCTATAGAAAAATTTTTCTAATGAAAATTTTTCTATAGAAAAATTTTTCTAATGAAAATTTTTCTATAGAAAAATTTTTCTAATGAAAATTTTTCTATAGAAAAATTTTTCTAATGAAAATTTTTCTATAGAAAAATTTTTCTAATGAAAATTTTTCTATAGAAAAATTTTTCTAATGAAAATTTTTCTATAGAAAAATTTTTCTAATGAAAATTTTTCTATATAAAAATTTTTCTAATGAAAATTTTTCTATAGAAAAATTTTTCTAATGAAAATTTTTCTATATAAAAATTTTTCTAATGAAAATTTTTCTATAGAAAAATTTTTCTAATGAAAATTTTTCTATAGAAAAATTTTTCTAATGAAAATTTTTCTATAGAAAAATTTTTCTAATGAAAATTTTTCTATAGAAAAATGTTTCTAATGAAAATTTTTCTATAGAAAAATTTTTCTAATGAAAATTTTTCTATAGAAAAATTTTTCTAATGAAAATTTTTCTATAGAAAAATTTTTCTAATGAAAATTTTTCTATAGAAAAATTTTTCTAATGAAAATTTTTCTATAGAAAAATTTTTCTAATGAAAATTTTTCTATAGAAAAATTTTTCTAATGAAAATTTTTCTATAGAAAAATTTTTCTAATGAAAATTTTTCTATAGAAAAATTTTTCTAATGAAAATTTTTCTATAGAAAAATTTTTCTAATGAAAATTTTTCTATAGAAAAATTTTTCTAATGAAAATTTTTCTATAGAAAAATTTTTCTAATGAAAATTTTTCTATAGAAAAATTTTTCTAATGAAAATTTTTCTATAGAAAAATTTTTCTAATGAAAATTTTTCTATAGAAAAATTTTTCTAATGAAAATTTTTCTATAGAAAAATTTTTCTAATGAAAATTTTTCTATAGAAAAATTTTTCTAATGAAAATTTTTCTATAGAAAAATTTTTCTAATGAAAATTTTTCTATAGAAAAATTTTTCTAATGAAAATTTTTCTATAGAAAAATTTTTCTAATGAAAATTTTTCTATAGAAAAATTTTTCTAATGAAAATTTTTCTATAGAAAAATTTTTCTAATGAAAATTTTTCTAATAAAAATTTGTCTATAGAAAAATTTTTCTAATAAAAATTTGTCTATAGAAAAATTTTTCTAATGAAAATTTTTCTATAGAAAAATTTTTCTAATGAAAATTTTTCTATAGAAAAATTTTTCTAAAGAAAATTTTTCTATAGAAAAATTTTTGTAATGAAAATTTTTCTGTAGAAAAATTTTTCTAATGAAAATTTTTCTATAAAAAAATTTTTCTAATGAAAATTTTTCTATAAAAAAATTTTTCTAATGAAAATTTTTCTATAGAAAAATTTTCTAATGAAAATTTTTCTATAGAAAAATTTTTCTAATGAAAATTTTTCTATAGAAAAATTTTTCTAATGAAAATTTTTCTATAGAAAAATTTTTCTAATGAAAATTTTTCTATAGAAAAATTTTTCTAATGAAAATTTTTCTAAGAAAAATTTTTCTAATGAAATTTTTTCTATAGAAAAATTTTTCTAATGAAAATTTTTCTATAGAAAAATTTTTCTAATGAAAATTTTTCTATAGAAAAATTTTTCTAATGAAAATTTTTCTATAGAAAAATTTTTCTAATGAAAATTTTTCTATAGAAAAATTTTTCTAATGAAAATTTTTCTATAGAAAAATTTTTCTAATGAAAATTTTTCTATAGAAAAATTTTTCTAATGAAAATTTTTCTATAGAAAAATTTTTATAATGAAAATTTTTCTATAGAAAATTTTTCTAATGAAAATTTTTCATTAGAAAAATGATCTATCTAAATTTTTCTGTAGAATAAATTTTATAATGAAAATTTTTCTATAGAAAAAATTTTATGTTGAAATTTTTTCTCATGTAGTTTACAGTGATCCCTTGAAAGCTAGTCCATTAATCTTTTAAAACAAAACTAAGTAAAACAATAAAAAAATCTTTGATTATATATGAAATTAAATAAAAGTTTATTTTTGAAACAGAAAAACGGAACAAAATCCATCATTTTATCACATAAAAATCAGCAAAGAACAGCAAAAATTTTTTTGATAATAAAAAACTAATATTTCTCGTTTCTCAAATTAAAATAAAATCCTTGAAAGCAAAACTTTTTAATAACGAAAATAACCAAAAACTAAGAGCAAAATAAAACCCTAAAGTTAAAGCAAAAAAATGAAGAAAAAAAAAAAGAAAAGATCTAAAAAATCATTAAACCAAATCAAGGAAATCAGCAGAAGAAGCATTTACAGAAAAACTAGAAAATTTCCCATATAAATTGTAGAAATTTGCGTAAATTTGAGTAGTTTTTATGACCCTTTTTGCAAAATGTTTTTCCTTTTTGTTCTTTTGTTTTTAATGATTTTTTGGTAAAAACTATTCATTCGTTCATTCATTCATCATGAATAATCATGCTCTACTTCCCTTTTACGCATAATGCCCCAAAGTCTGTCTATAGGTTCGTATGTATGGGTAGATGGATAGATGTGCTTGATAGCTTCCGAAAGGATGGAAAATTTTAAACATGGACATTACTGATGAGTACAAAACGCACACAGACGACGAATATGATGATGGAATGATGCAGATGCATTCCAGTAAAAACGTCGTAAAACGTAACCACAATAAAACTAAATATATCGACAAATCACAAAATACTACCTTATACGAATAGATAGTACGAGCGTAAATGCAAAAAGTAGCAGTCGAAGATATTTTACACAAAAAATATGAATATAGTGTGCTATGAACATGGCTCAGTGCACAATGGGGAAGAAGGAAAAATGTTGTGAAAACTTTTGTCTAACAAACAAATTTTCTATGTCAAACTTGAAAGAAATTTCTACCTCAGAGGTCAAGTGTGGATCTCTGAAAAATGTTTATATCGAAAAATTTTCCATAGAAAAATTTTTAAAAAGTTTTACTGTATTGTATTGCACTATGATCCAAATTAATTACAATTATTTATTATTAAAATAAATTTTGAAAAATTTTTTATAGAAAAATTTTTCTGCATAAAATTTTATCAGAAAATTTTCTATAGAAAAATTTTTATAACGGAAAATTTTTTATAGAAAAATTTATATAGCGAAACATTTTTTACAGAAAAATTTTGATAGCGAAAAATGTTCTATAGAAAAATTTTGATAGCGAAAAATTTTCTATAGAAAAATTTTTATAGTGAAAAATTTTCTATATAAAAATTTTTATATAGAAAAATTTTCTATAGAAAAATGTTTATAGTGAAAAATTTTCTATAGAAAAATGTTTATAGTGAAAAATTTTCTATAGAAAAATGTTTATAGTGAAAAATTTTCTATAGAAAAATTTTTATAGTGAAAAATTTTCTATAGAAAAATTTTTATAGTGAAAAATTTTCTATAGAAAAATTTTTATAGTGAAAAATTTTCTATAGAAAAATTTTTATAGTGAAAAATTTTCTATAGAAAAATTTTTATAGTGAAAAATTTTCTATAGAAAAATTTTTATAGTGAAAAATTTTCTATAGAAAAATTTTTATAGTGAAAAATTTTCTATAGAAAAATTTTTATAGTGAAAAATTTTTTATAGAAAAATTTCTATAGAAAATTTTTAAAGTGAAAAATTTTCTATAAAAAAATTTTTATAGTGAAAAATTTTCTATAAAAAAATTTTTATAGTGAAAAATTTTCTATAGAAAAATTTTTATATCGAAAAATTTTCTACAGAAAAATTTTTGTATCAAAAAACTCTCTAAAGAAAATTTTATATCGAAATTTTTATATCGAAAAATTTTCTATAGAAAGATTTTTATAGCGAAACATTTTCTATAGAAAAATTTTCATATCGAAAAATTTTCTATAGAAACATTTTTATATCGAAAAATTTTTTATAGAAAAATTTTTATATCGAAAGATTTTCTATAGAACAATTTTTATATCGAAAATTTTTTATTGAAAAATATTTATATCGAAAAATTTTCTATAGAAAAATTTTTATATCGAAAAATTTTTATATCGAAAAATTTTCTATAGAAAATTTTTTATAGTGAAAAATTTTCTATAGAAAATTTTTGTAGTAAAATTTTTTATAGTAAAAAATTTTCTATAGAAAATTTTTTATAGTAAAAAATTTTCTATAGAAAAAAATTTTTTTAGTAAAAAATTTTTAATAGTAAAAAATTTTTTATGGTAAAATTTTAATAATTAAAAATTTTTGTGGTTAAAAATTTTCTATAGAGAAATTTTTAAGATCGAAAACTATTCTCCACCAACATTTTTTGGTTTTATCAAAAAACTATTTATTACAATAATAAATAATTGTAATAAATTGGGATTCTTAGTGCAATACACTACAGTAAAACTTTTTAATTAAATGTTTGATGTCCCAAATTTTGATAAACCTTTTTAATAAATTTTTTATATTGAAAAATTTTCTATAGAAAAATTTTTACTATAAAAAATTTTACTATACAAATTTTCTATAAAAAATTTTTCACTACAAAAATTTTTCTATAGAAAATTTTTCGATATAAATATTTTTTGATATAAAAATTTTTCAATAGAAAATTTTCTATATACAAATTTTTCTATAGAAAATCTTTCGATATAAAAATTTTTCTATAAAAAATTTTTCGATATAAAAAGTTTTCTATAGAAAATTTTTCACTATAAAAATTTTTCTATAAAAAATTTTTTACTATAAAAATTTTTCTATAGAAAATTTTTAAATATAAAAATTTTTCTATAGAAAAATGTTTTTATCGAAAAGTTTTCTATAGAAAAATTTTTATATTGAAAAATTTTCTATAGAAAAATTTTTATATTGAAAAATTTTCTATAGAAAAATTTTAATATCGAAAACTTTTCTATAGAAAAATTTTAATATCGAAAACTTTTCTATAGAAAAAATTTTATATCGAAAACTTTTCTATAGAAAAATTTTTATAGAAAAATTTTTATAGCGAAAAATTTTTTATAGAAAAGTTTTTATAGCGAAAAATTTTCTATAGAAAAATTTTTATAAAGAAATATTTTCTATAGAAAATTTTTTATATCGAAAAATCTTTTTTGGAAACATTTTTATATTGAAAAATTTTCTATAGAACAAATTTTTATATTGAAAAATTTTCTATAGAAAAATTTTAGCATCGAAAAATTTTCTATTGATTTTTATATTGAAAAATTTTGTGTAGAAAAATTTTTATAGTGAAAAATTTTCTATAGAAAAATCTTTATAGTAAAACATTTTTTATAGAAAAATTTTTATAGTGAAAAACTTTCTATAGAATTTTTTTTTATACATGAGGAACATTAAAATCTGACTATTTACTTTATCAAATTTTTCTTTGCATTTGATATTGATGCATTTTAATTTCTCTCAAAAATAAAATGATCAAAAAAAAGCGGAAGTAAGTAAAAACACATAAAACGGAAGCATTATTTAGATACACTTCTGGTTTAGTTAAGGAGGTCTTAACCGAAGAACGCTTATATGGCAAAACAACAAAAAAGAGGTCATAAAATCGAAGCAAAAATAACCTCCATATATTTATAAGTTCATTATACATCACACATGTCCATAGATATGTATGAATGTACTAATGTATGAATATCGTATATCTAAGCATAAATGTATAAATAAGGAAAAAACTTTTACAGCTTTCATTTTAAATACCCTACACCATCATAGGTGGCTAATAGATTGTGTCAGTGTTGATGTTTGTAACGTTCATAAATATTAGCCTGAAATTGTTAAAACATTAATTTTAAGAACAATTCGTAATGGTTTTGCTGAAAATTGGTCCAGGTAAAGAAAGAACATATATTAACCCCGGCCCATTTTTGACCATAGCACCCATAAAAACCGCTCTTCCGGGAACCTTTGTTTTATATCCTTAACGATTTCGAAACTCATTATGGCTTTATTGCTTAAACGTATCTCAGAACTTTAAGGCTTTTAGTCTTTCGGCTTGACAATAATCTTTTATTTTCAATACTTTTTTCCTTCCACTTGCAAAGTGCAATTTTCCAAAGTATTTTCGTATTCGTGTGCACTTACATACTCGTATTTGTGTTTATTTTCAAAATATTTTATGTGTTTTTCATTACTTTTCAGTTTATGGGCTTTATCTGGAAAACTAAAATAAAAAAAAAAGAAGAAAAGAAAGAAAATGTTAAAATTTTTGTGGTAATAAAAAAGTTCTTTAGAAATATTTTATGCAGATACTTTTGGTATTTTTCCAATAAGAATTGCATTATAAAAGGAGGAAGGAATGCTTTATAAATGGCCAAAACTGAATGTATGATACCCTACACAGTAATAGAATTTAACTTTAAAGAAAACAAGTAAGAAAGTGCTATAGTCGGTCAAGCCCGACCACTAAGGTCAAAGGTGTTCTTTTTCCTGTATAAAGACGAATATTTGCTAAATATTGCTATCATACAAACATATTCTTAAAACTTATACAATTAAGCTGTTTTGGACTTAAATGAGAGCTAGGGTCAAATGTGGACCGATTATTGAAATTATGTATGCAAAAAAGAAACTTAAAATTCTTATTATCTTCGGATTTACGAGCGTTTTAGTCAATTTTGTCTCATTTAGTGCATTTTGAGAAAAGAGTTTGTATGGGAGCTATGGTCAAATGTGGACCGATTTCAAATTTGCTACAGTGGTTTTGGTTTACATAAGCAGTATTTGTTTTAAATTTCATGAAAAAATATTGATTTTTGTGGCCATTATATCAATGCCGGTAAGTGAGACCTATGGGAGGTACCACAAATAATAGACCGATTTTGACAAATTTCAATAGCCATGGTCCCATTATCAAAAAAAAAATGATCTGTGCCAAATTTCATCAAATTATCTTTAGAATTGCAACCTGTAGTTTGATTACAAGGTTTACATGGGGGTCCAGCCAGTCAGCCAGCAGACGGACGGACGGGCATCGCTAATTTGACTCAGAAAGTGATTCTAAGCCTATTGGTATACTAAAAGATGGCTGTAAGACAAATATTTTTATGCGTTACATACATCAGCACAAATTTATAATACATCAGTACATATTATAATACCCTGGTGGTGAAGGGTATAATTAAGCCAAACAAGTAAGGAAGAAATCGGTTAAGTACCACAAAATTTTATCCGACAAAATTAAGTTGAAACATAGACTGATTGCTATTGCTAAGATCAAGGTTGGGCGTTATTTGAGTGACAGGGGAATAACAACAATTTGCATATAACAAAAAATTTATTTATTTACTCGTAAGCTTACAAAACAGGCAGCAAATACAATTTTGGGGCACATTCTAAGCCAAGGGTGGCCATTTAGCAACCTCTGGCTTAGATACATATTTACGCTTACACAGTGCAACACGAAAAAGATAACCATATGCGAACACCACTATGAGATAAAATAAAGAGACATGTGTCTCCCAGTTTTACCCCAAGACATTTTTCCCTGTTCAGGTTCAATGGTAGCAAAATTTAAGAAAGCAATTAACAACAAAAATGGCCCAAGATATCAATGAACAACTTTGTAGAAAGAAGATATTCATAGTTAGAATTTAAATGAAATCAATTTAGACGTTTTAAGTGTAGTCGTGTACTAAAAACTTTTATCCATATTTTTGGTATACATTATTTGCCTTATATAGAAGGTGTCACGCCCACATGACATTCCAAAAAAATTTGTGGATACCTCATACTAGAAATTTGGTCAGATGGTTAAGGCATCCATAAATAACAAATATACAGGTAGACAAATGGACGCGTACAAAATGTTATATACATACATATATGGAATATCACTCAATAGTCAAACAATCATCAAACAATCGACAAACAACCATCAAACAGTCGTCAACAGTCATCAAACAATCGACAAACGACCATCAAACTTCTTCTTCTGTTATCCTTGACTCTCAGCGCAGCATACGACCATCAAACTATGGTCAAGAAATTATCAATCAATCGTCAAACAATCATTACTTCAATCATCACTTACAAACTGAGAAGTCATATACATGAAACTTAAGATCTCCAACTCTTTTAGTTTGTTTAGATATGACGAAAACAAGTATTTAGCGTTACTCTTAAAACTCCCGATATTATCCCTTGTAGAAATTTCGATTTGTGTATATCGCATGTATTATATATTTACAGATCGAAATATGTTCAATTTTAAAGAAAAAAAGGAAATTTCGGCAAAAGCTATCGCAAAGAATTCACAAGTTAGAATACATCGGGTCTTCAGAGTCACGGTATCTTTGAAAAAGATATATAGGTCCAGCTCAGTCTAAAACGACTACCACCTCCAACAGACGCCCATCTTAAATTTGCTGAGTTCCTATAAGCGAATCCTTTTTCTTTGCAATTCTGTTGAAAATTTGTTTTGTTCTTGTATTCCCAATTGTGTTATTTTGAACACTATTTATTAAATTAAAACCCAGTAGGAAATTTTTTGATGAGCACTTTCTATGAGTTGATCTTATCTTTAATAAAAATTTTGGAAATGAGTAGTCGAGTTTGGACTCATAGATAGAGATCAAAAGTATAGGACTTAGTCTAGTATATGATATATTCTATAGTATTGGACGTAGACTAAGTATAGAAAAAATGCTGTAGTATAGACGTATTATAAAGATCGTAGTCTATTGTATAGGACGTAGTCTATAGGGCGTAGTCTATAGGAAGTAGTTTATAGGAGGTAGTCTATAGGACGTAGTCCATAAAAAGTAATCTAATGGACATATAGTCTATAGTAGGGCCGAGTATATAGTAGAAAGTAGTCTTTAGTAGGACGTAATCTATAGTAGGACGTAGTGTATAGTAGGACGTAGTCTATAGTAGGACGTAGTCTATAGAAGGGCGTAGTATAAAGTAGGACGTAGTCTATAGTAGGACGAAGTCTATAGAAGGACGTAGTCTATAGAAGGACGTAGTCTATAGAAGGACGTAGTCTATAGAAGGACGTAGTCTATAGTTGGACGTAGTCTATAGTAGGAAGTAGTCTATAGTTGGACGTAGTCTTTAATAGGAAGTAGCCTATAGTAGGATGTAATATATAGTAGGACATAGTCTATAGTAGGTCGTAGTCTATAGTAGGGCGTAGTCTATATTAGGACGTAGTCTATAGTAGGGTGTAGTATATAGTAGGACAAAGTCTATAGTTGGACGTAGTCTATAGGAGGACGTAGTCTACAGTAGGACGTACTCTGTAGTAGGACGTAGTCTATAGCAGGACGTACTCTATAGTAGGACGTAGTCTATAGCAGAACGTAGTCTATAGTAGGGCGTAGTATATAGCAGGACGTAGTCTATATTAGGACGTAGTCTATAGTAAGGCGTAGTATATAGTAGGACATAGTCTATAGTTGGACGTAGTCTATAGGAGGACGTAGTCTATAGTAGGACGTGGTCTATAGTACTACGTAGTCTAGAGTGGGACGTACTCTATAGTGGGATGTAGTCTATAGCAGGACGTAGTCTACAGTAGGGCGTAGTATATATAGTAGGATATAGTGTATAGTAGGACATAGTCTATAGTTGGACGTAGTATATAGTAGGAAGTAGTTTATAGTATAACGTAGTCTATAGTAGGACGTACTCTATAGTAAGACGTTTTCTACTGTAGGACATAGTCTATAGTAGGACGCAGTGTATAGTTGGACGTACTCTATAGCAGGACGTAGTCTATAGTAGGACGTAGTCTATAGTAGGACGTAGTCTATAGCAGGGCGTAGTATATAGTAGGACGTAGTCCATATTATGACGTAGTCTATATTAGGACGTAGTCTATATTAGGACGTAGTCTATATTAGGACGCAGTCTATATTAGGACGTAGTTTATATTAGGACGTAGTCTATAGTATTGCGTAATATAGTAGGACATAGTATATAGTAGGACGTAGTCTATAGTAGGACGTAGTCTATACTAGGACGTAGTCTATGGTAGGACGTAGTCTATAGTAGGACGTTGTCTACAGTAGGACATAGTCTATAGTAGGACGTATTCTATAGTAGGACGTTGTCTATAGTAGGACGTAGTCTATAGCAGGACGTAGTCTATATTAGGACGTAGTCTATAGTATTGCGTAATATAGTAGGACATAGTATATAGTATTACGTAGTATATAGTAGGACGTAGTCTATAGGAGGACGTAGTCTATAGTAGGACGTAGTCTATAGTAGGACGTAGTCTATAGTAGGACGTAGTCTATAGTAGGACGTAGTCTATAGTAGGACGTAGTCTATAGTAGGAAGTAGTCTATAGTAGGACGTTGTCTACAGTAGGACATAGTCTATAGTAGGACGTATTCTATAGTAGGACGTAGTCTATAGTAGGACGTAGTCTATAGCAATACGTAGTCTATAGCAGGGCGTAGTATATAGTGGGACGTAGTCTATAGCAGGACGTAGTCTATAGCAGGGCGTAGTATATAGTAGGACGTAGTCTATAGTATTGCGTAATATAGTAGGACATAGTATATAGTAGGACGTAGTATATAGTAGGATGTAGTCTATAGTAGGACTTAGTCTATAGTACGACGTAGTCTATAGTAGGACGTAATCTATAGCAGGACGTACTCTATAGTAAGACGTAGTCTATAGTAGGATGTAGTCTATAGTAGGACGTAGTCTATAGTAGGACGTATTCTTTCGTATTACGTAGTCTATAGTAGGACGTAGTCTATAGTAGGGCGTAGTCTATAGTATTACGTAGTCTATAGTAGGACGTAGTCTATAGTAGGACGTAGTCTATAGTAGGACGTTGTCTACAGTAGGACATAGTCTATAGTAGGACGTATTCTATAGTAGGACGTAGTCTATAGCAGGACGTAGTCTATAGCAGGGCGTAGTATATAGTAGGACGTAGTCTATATTAGGACGTAGTCTATAGTATTGCGTAATATAGTAGGACATAGTATATAGTAGGACGTAGTATATAGTAGGACGTAGTCTATAGTAGGACGTAGTCTATAGTAGGACGTAGTCTATAGTAGGACGTAATCTATAGCAGGACGTAGTCTATAGTAGGACGTAGTCTATAGAAGGACGTAGTCTAAAGTAGGACGTAGTCTATAGTAGGACGCAGTCTACAGTAGGACGCAGTCTACAGTAGGACGTAGTCTTTAGTAGGACGTAGTCTATAGTAGGACGCAGTCTACAGTAGGACGTAGTCTATAGTAGGACGTAGTCTAAAGTAGGATATAGTCTATAGAAGGACGCTGTCTACAGTAGGACGTATTGTATATTATAAGACGTGGTCTGTGGAACAGGAGGTTATTTATTCCAAAATGCAAAATTCTATACTACAGGAATATACAGGTATGTGATGGAAAACGATCGTTTTCAAATCGATCGATTTCAGATATATTTTTAAGATATATTTTTGAGATTTTCGGTTATTTCCCCAAAAAACTCAAACCAAATGAAAGATAAAATATCAGTCAAAAGGATTAAAGCCAAAATTTTCATTATTTTTGGGGGAAATAACCGAAAATTAGCTAAAAAATATGTCTGAAATCGATCGATTTCAAAACGAAAATGTCCATCACATACCTGATAATAAATTAATTTCCAACCAGGTTTTCTTCAAATTATAACATAACTAGAAACATGTTCTGAATATTTAGTTTAGTTTTCGGTTTTTTGTGTATAAATATATGTATATATTTTTTTTTGGGTAACAAAACTTCTTCCAAAATAGTTTTTGTCTTTATTAAACTTAACATATCATCATTTTGGTAAATTTGTTGTATGAGCTAAAAAGTTTTTGTGGTTCTTTGGCTACAACTTCAATTAAACAAAAACAATGAAATATTTGCAAAAGGAAATTCTTAAACAATTTACGAATTAACTTAAACATTTTGGTGAAATAGTAAAATTAAATTAAAACGTGTTTAAGTTAAAGTTCTCAAATAAATTAAGATATTTGGCAAGTTTTCAAATTTAAATTTATTTTGTATGAAAATATATTTGACACACAAAATAAGTATTGTCGAACAATTTAGCCTTTGGCTTTTTGGGAAATTTATACGATAATAATGAGCAAAATTGTGAATGAGTTAAAGGCATGAAGGGGTTTTCAGAAAATTATACACTTGAAGTTATACATTTGTAATAATTTTGAATATTTCGGATATATTTAAATTTCTGAAAACTTAACGAATCCTAATAATGTAAAATATTTACAAAAATGCTTTACCATTTACCTTTTTTTGAAAACCAATTTGAGCTAATTTCTAAATAAACATAAAATTTTATCAATATATCGCCCTATTTTCTTAGAGTTTATCCCATATAGATACTTAATATTTTGGCTTTACCAACAGAACTCATTATTTCCATTTAATTTGGGGTAGGTCATTTACAGTTTCTTTACCTCTTAATATCTCAATATGGGGTAACTACATAACATTTTCTTCTAAAATATCTGTATATAGACAAAAAAACCATATCTACTTACAATATCCATGAAAATTTCGTTGTCACTAAAATTTGCTCAAACCTCAAAGATCTTTAAAAACAATAAATTATAGCTAAAGTTTAGCTAAAGGCTAAAGAAAACCAACACCAACAAATCGCTGCAACATTAAGGCCAACTTTATAACTGGTTGGGTATGACTATTTGCCGCCTGACTTCCAGTGGTTGGGTTTATCTCATTCTGTTTAAATATTTGTAAGAAAAGACAATGTACAAATTAATCGTTAAGGAAAATAAAGGGAGATTCAATAAAAGGTGTGAATAATGGATAGAAATATTTTTCTATAGAAAAATTTTCGATAGAAATATTTTTCTATAGAAAAATTTTCGATAGAAATATTTTTCAATAGAAAAATTTTCGATAGAAATATTTTTCTATAGAAAAATTTTCGATAGAAATATTTTTCTATAGAAAAATTTTCGATAGAAATATTTTTTTATAGAAAAATTTTCGATAGAAATATTTTTCTATAGAAAAATTTTCGATAGAAAAATTTTCGATAGAAATATTTTTCTATAGAAAATTTTTCGATAGAAATATTTTTCTATAGAAAAATTTTCGACAGAAATATTTTTCTATAGAAAAATTTTCGATAGAAATATTTTTCTATAGAAAAATTTTCGATAGAAATATTTTTCTATAGAAAAATTTTCGATAGAAATATTTTTCTATAGAAAAATTTTCGATAGAAATATTTTTCTATAGAAAAATTTTCGATAGAAATATTTTTCTATAGAAAAATTTTCGATAGAAATATTTTTCTATAGAAAAATTTTCGATAGAAATATTTTTCTATAGAAAAATTTTCGATAGAAATATTTTTCTATAGAAAAATTTTCGATAGAAATATTTTTCTATAGAAAAATTTTCGATAGAAATATTTTTCTATAGAAAAATTTTCGATAGAAATATTTTTCTATAGAAAAATTTTCGATAGAAATATTTTTCTATAGAAAAATTTTCGATAGAAATATTTTTCTATAGAAAAATTTTCGATAGAAATATTTTTCTATAGAAAAATTTTCGATAGAAATATTTTTCTATAGAAAAATTTTCGATAGAAATATTTTTCTATAGAAAAATTTTCGATAGAAATATTTTTCTATAGAAAAATTTTCGATAGAAATATTTTTCTATAGAAAAATTTTCGATAGAAATATTTTTCTATAGAAAAATTTCCGATAGAAATATTTTTCTATAGAAAAATTTTCGATAGAAATATTTTTCTATAGAAAAATTTTCGATAGAAATATTTTTCTATAGAAAAATTTTCGATAGAAATATTTTTCTATAGAAAAATTTTCGATAGAAATATTTTTCTATAGAAAAATTTTCGATAGAAATATTTTTCTATAGAAACATTTTCGATAGAAATATTTTTCTATAGAAAAAATTTTCGATAGAAATATTTTTCTATAGAAAAATTTTCGATAGAAATATTTTTCTATAGAAAAATTTTTCTATAGAAAAATTTTCGATAGAAATATTTTTCTATAGAAAAATTTTCGATAAAAATATTTTTCTATAGAAAAATTTTCGATAGAAATATTTTTCTATAGAAAAATTTTCGTTAGAAATATTTTTCTATAAAAAAATTTCGTTAGAAATATTTTTCTATAGAAAAATTTTCGATAGAATATTTTTCTATAGAAAAATTTTCGATAGAATATTTTTCTATAGAAAAATTTTCGATAGAAATATTTTTCTATAGAAAAATTTTCGATAGAAATATTTTTCTATGGAAAAATTTTCGATAGAAATATTTTTCTATAGAAAAATTTTTGTTAGAAATATTTTTCTATAGAAAAATTTTCGTTAAAAATATTTTTCTATAGAAAAATTTTCGTTATAAATATTTTTCTATAGAAAAATTTTCGTTAGAAATATTTTTCTATAGAAAAATTTTCGATAGAAATGTTTTTCGAAAAAATTTCATTAATAATATTTTTTTACACCTTTTTTAAACCCCCTTTTCTAATACAATATTGACTTAAAATTGCTGCTTATACAGAATTTAAAGTAAATATTTGCTTAAGTTCCTTCCTTCTTCTTAATATTTATTTAAACGAGATTTATACGATAAACGATTAACGTTTATGACATTTTCCAAATATGTACTGACTCTCTCTCCCTGCCCGGCCAAAATGTGCAAACGAGATGACAAAGATTAAAGCCAGATTTATGGCATATATTTGATTTTCTTACCTCTTACCTTATCTTAAAGTCCGTCCCTTTGAAACATATCAATAGCTATAAAATTAAAGTTTTAATAAAGAAAATTGTAATGCGAAAGACATTTAAAGAAAGTACTTAAGGAAATTTTATTAAATTGTTTTAGTACTTTTCGAACATAAGAAAATGTAATTGAATTGAATTAAATTAATAAAACGTGATCGTTAATGCAGAGAAAAAAGAACAGAGTTGTGTTTTTTTTCTCCTTTGAAGTAATAAAATTGTGAAATTTGGGGATTTTGTTTGATGAGGGTGTTATTTTGTTAAAGGGATAGATATAAAGAACTGAAGAATATGATGATTTGATTCTAAAGTTATAGAGCTATTATGCATATGTAGCTTAAGCGGGAACAATCAGGATCGAAGGACCATAGACAAGTTTAAAAGAGACACAAAAATGATTGAACACAGCTTTACAACAATTTTGCTTTTTGCTGCGGCACGAACATTTGGGATAATTTTTAGATAAATTTTGGCTGCAAATTCCGAAAATGAAGTTAGTTTTTTTAGTTCGCTCTGCTACAATTTTGAAAAACATTTTCTCGGTGTAATTTCTAAGATATCACTAAATCGACTAATCGGATTAAGAACAAGTAAGAAAGTGCTATAGTCGGTCAAGCCCGACCATACGATACCCTTCACCACTAAGGTCAAAGGTGTTATTTTTCCAGTATAAAGACAAATATTTGCTAAATTTTGCCATCATACAAACATTTTCTCAAAACTTATATATTTAAGCTGTTTCGTCATTTGGACTTATATGAGAGCTAGGGTGAAATGTGGACCGATTATCTCGAAATTTGGCAAATTGATTACATGCATGCAAAAAATAAACTTAAAATTCTCATTATTTTTAGATTTACGAGCGTTTTGGTGATTTTTGTTTCATTTAGTGCGTTTTTAAAGAAAAGTTTGTATGGGAGCTATGGTCAAATGTGGACCGATTTTAACGAAATTTGGAAAAGTGATTTTAGTTTACATAAGCAGTATTTGATTCAAATTTCGTGAAAAAAATTGATATTTGTGGCCAATATATGAATTCCGGGAAGTAGGACCTATGGGAGGTACCATAAATAATGGACCGATTTTGACGAATAAATATCAATAGCCATAGTCCCATTATCAAAAAATGATCTGTGCCAAATTTAATTAAATTATCATTAGAATTGCGACCTGTAGTTTGATTACAAGGTTTACATGGGGTCCAGCCAGCCAGACGGACGGAAATCTACTCAGAAAGTGATTCTAAGCCTATTGGTATACTTAAAGGTGGGTCTAAGACAAATATATTTTCATGCGTTACATACATCAGCACAAACTTTTAATACCCTTTTCACCTATGGTGGTGAAGTGTATAAAAACGTGAAATCTATTTAGAGATTAAATTGTTCTCGAATTTCGGGTTTTTTATTAGCTCAATATAAACAATCTTATTGGAGTTATAGTAACAATATCTGTCAAAAACCTGTTTTTCGGAAAAAAATTATATCGTTTTCGGATTTAGCAGATCAAAGTTATCAACAAACCTCGAGTCGCAAAATCGTGTTAAGCTGTATAATTGTTGCCTATATTGCTTTCACCTTTGTGTCAAAATTAAAGATAGTAATGTTAGAGACATCGATTAAAAATGCATGGAACAAGAAAAATACGGATTGAAGGACCCATCAATCAAAAAATGTTATCGTCGTTCTCGCTTGGTGGCAGCTAATTATTAGTTAGAGCTAGACAACAAATCAAAAACTATAACTAACTATGACCCGGTTTGAATCATCCCAAACTAATTCAGGTAAGTCCGAATTAGTCAGGAGTATCATAGAACCAATGTTACTGGAATTGGTTTGAAAACGACAAAAAAATAATTTGGTGTCATGAATTCCAATATTATCGGTTTACTATTGCAAACAAACCTAGCAGCTGACAGTTAACATATTTCAATAGGAATTGTATCTACATATACCTTTTTCGATGCATAGACCCACTAAGAAGGAATTTTTATAATTTAAGCATCTTGAGGGGTAAACAAGTGAAAATTCAGTAACGTTATATCTCCGAAACTATAAGTGATGGAAAGGAAAATCGGCTTTGAATCAGCTACAAGCTTTTAAAGACACGTATTAAGTACTTTTTTGAAAATGGGACAAATAAAGGGTTGAAAAAAGTTAAATGTTTTCGGTAGTTGTAAACTCATGTGTATACTTTGAACTACTGAATAAAAATGTATTATTAAAAAACTATTAAGAGACGGCCTTTATTCCGACCTTTACCTCAAACTTAGGCATCAAGTCGGCACGGGTAAACGTTGTCCTATCACAATAATATTTCATATTTCATTTAATGTGATAAAAAGAACAAAAAACTGGCGGGTATGAGTATCTGAATGCGAAAAAAAAATCCTCATATAAGCGTGGGACAGGCTAACCTTCATATGTCGAAAGTGGTGATATAACTATTAACATTTTGCTGATGCATTTGCGAATCTTCCGATTTAAAAAAATATGAAAATCATAAAAATCAACAAATTTTTCAAATTGTTCCAGTGTACAAATTTTTAATCTGAATACAAGATTAAATTTTTTAAATAAAAGAACATAAAATGGGCATATGCTAAAATATGAACCTAGTCTTATAAAAATCTGATAACCGTATCAATAGTTATAGGCATATAAAGTGGATATATTTCGGAAAAAATCTTGAAAAAAAACGAACTTTGAACCGCCATAAAATCTGAACCAAAGCGAAATTACAAATTTTGAAGAAAATCGTAGATATATGGTTCTGTACGAGTTCAACATTTTATATTTGGCTCCATATATTTATCAAAATAATTTACTTTATTACACTTAATTTTAGAAATTGTAATTTTAGAAATTGTAGTTTACAAGTCCAAAAAGCTACAATTGTTGTGAAAATTTTAATGCACGCCATACACCCTGCTACTGTTTGTACAATTTTAATTGTAATCGGGTTGTGCTCTTTGCTTACAAACAATACAACTTCGGTACAATCTCAATATACAATTTTATTTTAAAAGGTGAAGGTGTTAGTAAACATGGCTGTTTGTGCTCTAATTGATGAGGTTTTTTAAAGAGAGTAGATGATCACTTCTCCGCTGTCAGTATGAAAATGAAGAACAAAACTGAATAATATTGCACAAACTTGTTCACAAACGTTTCAATTCTGTTGTACAACTTGCAAAAAAATCAAAATTTTTTGATTTTTTGTACAACCAACCCCAACTTACACACAACGACCACACGAACTTTACAATCAGCTTTGCAACAATGTAAAGTTTGACCAACTATCGCAACGTGTGTGGCTTGCATAATGAAACACAATTGAACAGCACTTGTAAGAATTCGACTTGCAATTGTAACTTGTAAACTTATAGAATTGTAGTTAAGTGAAATAGGGCCCAGAGTAGGGGAAAAGCATAGATATTAATTGTTAAAACTAAGAAGGAGTTTTGCCTTTGAGATAAGAGACTTAGACGATAAGCTGATAGGGATCTACACAGACAATTCCAATGATTCTAAGCCACAGTATTTTATATAGATATAATAAAATTGTGTATTAAATTATTTTAACAAAATTTTTGCATAAACAAAACATTTCAACATTTTATATTTGGCTCCATATATTTATCAAAATAATTTACTTTATTATACTTAATTTTAGAAATTGTAATTTTAGAAATTGTAATTTTAGAAATTGTACTTTACAAGTCCAAAAAGCTACAATTGTTGTGAAAATTTTAATGAAATACAATTGAACAGCACTTGTAAGAATTAGACTTATAATTGTAACTTGTAAACTTGTAGAATTGTAGTTAAGTGAAATAGGGCCCAGAGTGGGGGAAAAGCATAGATATTAATTGTTAAAACTAAGAAGGAGTTTTGCCCCTGAGATAAGAGATCAGGATCTACACAGACAATTCCAATGATTCTAAGCCACAGTATTTTATATAGATATAATAAAATTGTGTATTAAATTATTTTAACAAAAGTTTTGCATAAACAAAAGATCAACTGGAAATTTTTTCTATGTTTGCCATAGTCTAATTTGGGAAAGAAATATTGACCGGGCCCAGGTTTTTTTTTTTTTTTTTATTTATAAAAATAGAAAAATTTTAAATTTTACAAAAAATCTATTATTTCGCCATACCCTTATGGGCCTAGTTTTTTGGTTTTTATTTTTTTTGATGACAACACTATAATCCATATTTGAGAGAAGGATAAAGAAAATGGAAGATATGCTTTTTGATATATCCATGAGTCAATGACACAATGGATCTCCCTTATTCTCCAATAATAAAATTGTTTATTTAAAATAATATAAAACTACAGGTCATACGCCTAGATTCATAAAATTTTGATAACCGTATCATATCGGCATATAAAATGGGTATGTTTTGAAAAAAAAAAACGAAAATCTTAAAAACAGCAAAATTTAAAATTTTGAAGAACTCTAAAAATTTTATGACCCAGGAGAAAGTATATTCCAAATTTCATCGAAATCGGAGATGGTGTAGTTTAGTACGTGTTCGAAAATTTTTGATTTGACATGTCCGTAGTAATTCAATTTAAGTTTTAACGGAAATAAAAATTTACCACGAACATTTTTTCAATTTGTCTAAAATTGCCAAACGGCTTCATAAATATTTTATTTTTATTATTTTTTAAATAAACAAAAAACTACCACGCCCACTTATTTCTTTTTATCTAAATTCGGAATAAGGCTGAGTATTTTTTCTTAAATTTTTGTAGTATGTAATTTAATTTAATTTTTTTAGAAAGATCAATTGACTTCGTTCACTTTTTTTCCATTTATCTAAAATTAACCACACCCACTTTAATAGCCACTTTTTTCGATTTATCTAAGATCAGAAAACGGTTGTACCGATTTACATTATTTACCGAAAAAATGTGACTAAGGCCACTTTTGTTTCAACTTTTTTCGATTTATTTAAAACCGCAGAACGCCTGGGGTTACTCCGTATTTCGATTTGGTAAAAAAATTGTATACTTAAAACATTGTGTTTCGAAAACATTTTCTTTCGAATCGAGATACGGAGTTAACTCCCTGGACTGATTTGGCTAATTTTTAATAAATGTTCACAATAGTCAGCAAAAGTTTTATACGGGAAGAAGAATTGTCCAAGCCTACTTTAATAAATCAAAATTATAAAAGTTTTTCCCCTGATATATCGAGTATTTTTCTCGGCTGTCACAAGTTTGAGTTGGCATCACTGCTTTATTTGACCAACCATTTGACAGCTGATAATTGCTTTTGGTTAAGTTTGCTTCGAAATTTCATTATAAATCGAGGTTCATATATCTTTGAAAACGATGTTGGCCAGAATGTTACTGTCAATGGTGAACTGTGGCAGTATGACTCGAAATTTTTGTATACCTCAATTACGTGGTTCCAACGGACGGAGCCACATGTCACGCTACAATTGATTTTCTCAAAGAAACTTGTTATTACAAAAAAAAAAAAAAAAACAATTTCACGTAATAGCCCAATAAATTGGCCACCAAGTTCGTGTGATTTAAACCCATTGTATTTTTTTCTTTGGGGTAAAGTTAAGTCACTTGTCTACGTCGATAAGCCACAAGCACTTGAACACCTCAAAAATGTTATCGGCGAAATACGGCTGCAAATGCTGCGAAAATTTATTGAAAATTTAGGTTCCAGATTCACCTTCCACGCGCTAACCGTAGCGGTCACATGGCAAAAATCATATTTATAATTAAATTTCTTTTTTTTTAAATAAAGCCGGTTTCATTGATATTAAGTATATACTTCCTTATTTAATTATAAGTACCTGGTTGACCGAGCCTTGCTCGGAGCTTTATGATAAGCATTTTGTTCATATATTTAGTTAATTTCGAACAACTTTTCTAATGATTATAACACGATCAAATGCACAGTTTACGATTTAATTCATTTTGAGTAATTTTTAGTGGAGCCACCTTCGTCGGCTTATCCCCAACAGCTAAAGATTATAGCATGATTAAATGTACAGCTTATGATTAAATTGACTTTGAGTAAATTTCAGTTTCGCCACCTGTCGAAATTTCTTCATACCAATTAAGAAATCTTCGTCGGCTCATGTGCAACAACTTTGCCAAAGATTATAGCATGATTAAATGTACAGCTTACGATAAAATTGACTTTGAGTAATTTTCAGTAGCGCCACCTGTCGGAAATTATTCACACCAACTAAAAAACCTTTGCCGGCTCATGCGCTGCAACTTTGCTAAAGATCATAGCATGATCAAATATACAGTTTACGAATTTATTAATTTTTAGTAATTTTCAGTGGCGCCACCTAACGGAAATTAGTCTTATCAACTTAAAAACCTTCGCCGGCTTATCCGCAACATCTTTGCTAAAGAGCATAATATGATAAAGAGCTAAAGAGCATAATATGATAAAATTCTCAGTTTACTATTCTATAAAGAACATACATACATACAAACATTCATTTGTTTAAAAGTTATAACATTACTCATTTTTCCCCTTTTTATCCACTACTTTCAAAAAGTTCCATATGCTTATTTGGCACTTCTTTGGTACCAATTGAATTCGGTACATTTTATTAAAACGCAGTTAACATAATTCCTATTCATATTACTTTTGAGATGTTAAGTTATCATTTTATCCCTTTTTTACCCATTTTGGCCCCAAAATCAAAAAAGTACCAAGTACGTGTTCAATTTTTCTTTCACATCTATTGACTGCAGTACAAAGTTACTTTCTATATTATTTGGTTTAAAATATAAGAGTGGGTTAAAAAAGTACAAAAAAAAAACTATTTTAACCCTTTTTTACCCCCTATCGGACATAGTTTCAAAAAAATACCAAACACCTGTCCGCTTATTTTCATAGCTGTTTAAAACGTAATTTGAATTTTGTTTCTATACCTATTACTTTAGAAGATAAAACGTTTTCGAATTTTTCCCCTTTTTACCCGTTTTTACATTCTTAGAGGCAAAGGTTCCAAAAGTCCCTTCTTCTTCGACCTATACATCAAAAAGGGTACCCACTGTCCAAATTTTATCAAAATCGTTAGAGCCGTTTTCGAGATAGCCATTCTAAATACATACAATTATTGCTCGTTTAAGAATATAAGATAAGATTTAAACTCCCTCCCGATTGGTTTAACTTGGTAGAATTAGAGTCGCCTAGCAACCGGACGGGACCAGCTAGTTTTTAATATAAATATTTTATATCAACAACTTTTCTAACCAAAATTTTTCTTTAATTTTTATAACAATAAATTTTCTACTTATTAGGAACTTTTCATATTAAAAAAATTTCAATTACAAATTTTTTTATCTCGAACATTTTTTTATAAAAAATGTTAAAAAAAGTTGTATTTCTAATTTTTTTCCACTTTTCCCCCTCTTTTTCTAAATCTTAAATATAATTTCAAGCGACTGATAACTTGCAAAGAAAACGTTTCGATTATAAAAATGACTAATGGTGTAAAAAACGACAAACGTGACTGTTTGTCTTGCGTATGAACAAAAAAAAAAAAAAATCAAGAAAATAATTTTTACGATTTTACTATAAGATAGTTTTGTTTTTACTACCGGGATATAAAGAGGTTGTGTACAAATAACTATAAACAGGAGTAGTGGAGCATTACTGGAGCAGTGGTACTGGTAGTAGTAGTAGTAGCTGTAAATCGTAGTTAGTCAATAGTAAATATTATGTAAGTAGTAGTTCAAACTTAACAGCAATTGCCATCGATTTAGTTTAAATATTTACTTGATGTTCATATTTGTTGGACGCTCCTATAGAGTTATGTAATGGGTGTTTTTTTTAGAGGTATAGAACTTCGAATTGAAATAAAACACAAGAAAATCGTTTTAATGTCCATCAATTTGGCTTTATTGGAAGGAAAATTTTATGCCATTAATATTTAAATATGATTTCGGGCATGTGGCCGCCGCGGCTGGCTCGAATAAAGCCAATTCTACAGGTCCAATTTTCAACTACTTTTTCGAGCATATGGGACCGTATGTTGGCAATAACGCCACGAATGTTGGCTTCCAAGTCCCCTAACGTTTCTGGTTTGTTGGCGTAGATGAGCGACTTCACATATCCCCAAAGAAAATAATCCAGTGGTGTCAAATCGCACGATTTTGGTGGCCAATAGACAGGTCCATTCCGCGAAATTATGCGCTCATCGAATGTTTCCTTCAATAAATCAATTGTGACGTGCGCTGTGTGGCATGTAGCGCCGTCTTGTTGGAACCACAACTCATCCACATTCATGCCATCCAATTGGGGAACAAAATAGTCGGTTATCATGGCTCTATACCGGTCTCCATTTATGGTAATTGACTCTCCAGCATTATTTCGGAAGAAGTATGGCCCAATGACTCCACCAGCCCATAGAGCACACCAAACAGTCAGTTTTTGTGGATGTAATGGCGTCTCAAGGGTCTCATGTGGATTCTCTTCACTCCAAATGCGGCAATTTTGCTTGTTGACGTAGCCATTCAACCAAAAATGAGCCTCATCACTGAACAAAATTTTGCGATGAAAATCAGCATCGAGATCAATCTCATTTTCGGCCCATACACCAAAATCACGACGCATTGCATGGTCTCGCGGCTTTAATTCTTGCACAAGCTGGATCTTGTAAGGTCGCAAGCCAAGATCTTTGCGCAAAATCTTCCATAAAGTTGATGGACAAAGCTCCAATTGCTGTGCACGGTGGCGAATCGATTCATTCGGGTCCTCTTCAACACTTTGCTCTACAGCGGCAATTGTTTCTTCGGTGCGCACTGTTCGACGTCGCTGCGGATGCGTATTATCACATAGAGTAAACGTAGTGCGAAAACGATCCATGGTTAACCGAATTAATTGCTCTGTTTTATTATCGAAATAAATTTGCACGATTTGCAAGCGTTGTTCTTTTGTCAACCTGTTCATGATGAAATGGCAAACCAAACTAAATATTAATCACTTGACAGCTGACAAAATGGCCGCCAGTTAAAAAAGTGATGCCAACTTGAAGTTCTATACCTCAATAAAAAACACCCGATACTTGGAGAATCATCGTCAGTCGTTTTGCCATCTTAAGTTAAGTATAAACTTTCACTATATTTCTAACTAAGTAAATATGTATGTACTACCTTTTGTCTTAGAAACTCATACTTTAGTTTGGCTTTTGTTTTTAAGTTTCTTTTTTTTTTTCCGTAAATTTTACGATTTTTCTGATACTTTTTCGTCTTTCATTTTTGTTGCGAAAAAAAAAGAGTCGTAAAATCGTAACTCATATAAAGTTCATTTTTGTTAGTAGTTATGTGCCGTGACTTTTTCCTCATGTCCGTACTTTTAAGCCGTTAACACTATAACGTTAACAATAATCAAACATTGCCATACTATGAGAATTGTGAGACTGAATAAGGGGGGAAATGTATCACAGTGGTTCGGGGAAATTTCGTGGGATTTACATTCATTTTCCATTTGTACAACCATTTTTCTACATCAATAGCTGTAGACGAGTTATTTAACTTGTCGGCATTTCTAATGTATACATTATATATACTGACCTATTCGAATAGCTCGGATCCTAGAGATAAACTGTGGAGCATAAGGCCTCAAAACTAACAATAACACTCATATAATTTAAAAGACTTAGGAATGGTTTTGTAGCTTGACATCGCACAAACCCTTTTGACTCGTTTTTATTTTCACTAAAATTTGTTGGCCACAGTCCCATGGTGATTACATTTCATTTCCTTATTCACTCTTTTTCTTTTCTTATCCATTCACAAAACTAATGCTTGCCAGACTGTAGCATCGTAAAAAAATATCCTTCGTTAGCAATTTCTATATCATTCTTTCAGTTTTGTAATAGCAACTTTTACGATCATCATTGCATTTGTATTTTGACATGAATATGACGTGTTTTAAAATTTCTTTGCATTTTACCTTCAAACCCCACAAACCATTTTTATACCCTTCACCAACCATACGTGGAAAGGGTATTATAAGTTTGTGCTGATGTTTGTAACGTATAGAAATATTTGTCTTAGACCCACCTTTTAGTATACCAATAGACTTAGAATCACTTTCTGAGTCGATTTAGCGATGTCCGTCCGTCCGTCCGTCTGGCTGGCTGGCTGGACGGCTGGCTGGACCCCCATGTAAACCTTGTAATCAAACTACAGGTCGCAATTCTAAAGATAATTTGATGAAATTTGGCATAGATAATTTTTTTTTGATAATGGGACCATGGCTATTGAAATTGGTCAAAATCGGTCCATTATTTATGGTAACTCCCATAGGTCCCACTTCCCGGAATTGCTATATTGGCCACAAATATCAATATTTTTTCATGAAATTTAAAACAAATACTGCTTATGTAAACTTAAATCACTGTACCAAATTTCGTTAAAATCGGTCCACATTTGACCATAGCTCCCATACAAACTCTTCTTCAAAAACGCACTAAATGAGACAAAAAAATCACTAAAACGCTCGTAAATCTAAAGATAATGAAAATTTTGAGTTTATTTTTTGCATACATAATTTTTGTAACAACTGTAATCAATTTGCCAAATTTCTAGATAATCGGTCCACATTTGACCCTAGCTCTCATATAAGTCCAAATGACGGAAACAGGTTGAATATATACATTTTGAGAAAATGTTTGTATGATGGCAAAATTTAGCAAATATTTGTCTTTATACAGGAAAAATAACACCTTTGACCTTAGTGGTGAAGGGTATCGTATGGTCGGCTTGACCGACTATAGCGCTTTCTTACTTGTTAGTTATCGAAACAATCCAAACAGAAGGTTATCTCTTTCTCTCGCTACGAACTAATCGCATAATAATATTTAAGGGTCTTTGGATTTATTTTAGTTCCCTGTTTACTGCCGCTACTTCTGCTTTAGTGTATTTTACACACTGAGAATTCACCTTTTTTTTTTGAGGTAATAAGTCTTAAGTTTAATCTTAACGCTTGTAGCATGATAATAAAACTTAAAGACAATAAGAATTGCAAATTTTGATGAATGTGAAAATTTAGCAGAAAAGTACTTACCATAAATATTTTGAGGGATTTTGTTCTTTGAAGTGGCTTATCTCAAAACGAAAGAAAAAGTCTTATCAAATGTGCTGTCATCAGTTGAATGAGATCGAAACAGTAGCCAAAAGAGTAGATGAGCGTTTTTTGTTGTTTTGAGAAATGTTACAAACATTTTTAAACTCATTAAAGGAGGTTTTAAAAGAAATGTTTAAAATAAATTAAGTTTCAACTTAAGTTTAAATTTAACAAGTAAGAGTTTTATATTCGGTTTCGTCGAATTTTAGATACCCAACATTTAATAATTTTAAATTTATAAATATGTGAGCTCGAGTCGGGCTTAAGGTACAGGGCCAATACACGCGGCATGCGGCTGCGGGCGGTCGTAGTATTGCCAGTACATAAAATGTGCGCTTGTTTACAAAAATGTTCATATAAAAAATATTTGAGTAGGATATAATTAAATCTGGCAGCACTGAAAAAATCTGCCGCGCGAAAAAGTAGAACAAAGTTCTACTTTTTTCCATTGCCGCTTGAAATTTGACAAATCAAAATACAGCTGATAGCCGCCCGCAGCCGCTTGCCGCGTGCATTGGCCTTCTACCTTTAGGTTCATGTCATAAATTATTTTGCAAATTTATGACATTTAAGTTAGATTAAAAATTAGAAGGAATACTAAAAAAAACTGTGTGACACATAGCAGTATGGAATACCGCATTTTCTGTCCTGCTACATACTTCGTCTCCATTAGTTGTTTCCGAATTAGAGTAAAAGCGGTTTGCTCTCTTTTTAATGGGTCTTTTCAAAACGACCATAATTCAAATCAATGTATGGAAGTGCATCATGTTTATCTTATAGAGTCTTTGGCCTGTCTTCTTCTGAAAACACTTGAGCGTCTGATTGATCTTTATCTTAAGAACTCTATATAAACGATCATCTTAAGTAAAGCTCAACTTCATTATCTCAAAGCTTCATATATCTGGTGAAAGTGTACTTCATGATGTGATCGATTTTATCGCAAAAAGTCTAGAATTCAAAGATTTTACAGTGGATGCTTTCTCTAATATCGAGGAGGCTTAAGAGCGGTATACCCTCTTTTTAATGGGTCTTTTCAAAACGACCAAAGGGCAAATCAATGCATGGAAGTGCAACATACTTATTTATATTATAGAGTCTTTGGCTTAACATTTAAGCTAATCAGCCTGTCTTCTTCGGAAAACACTCGAGCGAGTGATTGACCTTTATCTTAGGAACTCTTAAGTAATGCTCAATATGCTTACCTCAAAGGCAAATATGTATGTATGTTGGAAGTGCACTTCATGATTTCATCAGTTTTATCGAAAAAAGTTTAGAATTCAAGGATTTTACATTGGCTGCTTTCCCATGATATTGAGGGGGCTTTGAATAATATCACTTTCAACGTCTTAAAGACTCATTTAATGATATGGGTGTGCAGGGTTTACTAGAACTATAAAATGTATAACGACCATGCTTTACAGTTGGATCATAAACTCTAGCTTAGGTGACTGTAACATTCGTAAAAAAGTGACAAAAGGAAGGTTTTACCCACATAACTTTGGTTACTGCCGATCAAAGTCATTCTTAGAAGATCTGACCATCCGGAAACAAAGATTGTATCCTATGTTGATGACTTTGTAATACTAGTATCAGGCAAGTTCATAAATACTATCAGTGAGATTATGCAATCAACAATAGGGGATGTATCCTTCTGGGCCAGTGAAAAAGGACTGGGATAATTCTTGAAGAATGGGGGACTTTATCGTCATTACTATGATTAATTGCGATCAAAGTCATTCTTAGATAATTTGACCAACTGGAAAGGAAGATTGTAGCCTATAATTATGACGTAGTAATACTAAAGTCAGACAAGTTCCTGATTTGAGTCAGTGAGATTATGCAATCAGCACTAGGATATCTTCCTAGGCCAGTGAAAAAGGACTGGGGGTAAATTACGAAAAAAAAACTGAGTTAGTCCTATTCGCTAGGAGGTACAAAGTAGATATATAACTTCAAACTACTGGTACTTAATGGAGTAGAGCTGGGGCTATCATCAAAGGCTTAATTCATAGTCATCAGTTTAGACAGGAAGCTATCATGGGAAAAGTGCTTTTGCAGAAACTCGAATGATAAGAACCATCCTTTTTTTATCGGATTCTATTTCAAGATGTTAGGCATACGTCATTCCAAGAAAATCTTACTGCTGGCAACACCACATCAATTGAACTTCTTCACGCTCTAGCAGGTGCATCAATATGATGGCCTCTTCATTTTGAATTTTCGTTGACATACCTCTATTGAAGCAGGGATTTTGTTTGTCGCGTTTAGTAAATCTTCATATCTAATGCGATTCGGCCACCATAAAGTAAGGATTTTCCGTAAGCATTTGTTTGCAAAGGTTTACAGGCGCTTATCGATGGCATTTGTGCCTCCATTATGCCTGGAGGCATCTTGGAAATATTGATTTCCAGCCCAGCTGCCCAAAGTTCAGCAGTGTTAGCGTGTTTTCTTAGTGTTTTCTTAAAGGCGACTTTATCTTTGACTTAGAAGACATACGTCATCAGTGTATTTCAAGTCTTCGAGTTGTTTAAAGGGTGTCCATTGGATACCGTGTCTACTATTCAGAGCCGTGCGGATTATGTTGTCGATGACGAGGATAAAAAGTATAGGTAACAAGATAATTCCTTGTCTTACCCCAGTTGTAACTTCGAACGTATGTGACAATTTATATTTGTGTAGGACCCAATATTTGAAATCCGCATATATTGCCCGAATTTAGTAAGAATTAAAAATACGCACAAATGGGTGTCAGAGTCTCGCCGATCCTTGAATATCACATAAAAGCATCTCCGCTAAAATATTGGCTTGTCGCGTTTAAGGCATTTAATGGCGTTCCTTACTTCTTGTATTGTTGGTGGATTGTCTGAAATTCCATTGAATATACTGTCATGGTTGGTTTCATTACTCACATCCATCAGTGGTTCTAATCCAATTGGATTGTTTACTGTTAACTTGAAGTTTTCCATCTAGCGTATTAATTGTTCATCCGGGGTTGAGAGAAGTGTACCGCTACTACTCAAGATGGGACTGTTGGTGTAGATAGGTTCGCCACACAAGGAGGACAAAGTATCACATTCAAATTAGTTAAGAATTAAAATTAGCTCTAATAGACCTATCATCTAGATTCAAGATAAGACTGTGCATTACAGCAAGACAAGGCTCTTGCCAAGAATTGATGCAATCGGAGGCATAGATAGCTTCGCGTATCTGTAAATTTCACGAAATGGCGAGTGTAATCTTTCAGAAAGTCATCTCTTACTCGTTGCTTGTACTGATTTGGAAACCAGTACCATATCTCGGAGTTTGATATAATCAAAATCAATTTCTTCTTGAATCTATTCCTATGATTAAATTCGATGTGATTGAATCCAATAATCGACCTTTGATAAACTATCTCAAGATTGAAATGAAGCTGAACCTCTGTCATGCCACCATGTCGTCCATGTTCCGCTGTATAAATACAAGAAAACGATTATCTCTTTTAAACTGGCGTGGGTGCTCTTTTAAAATGGCGTGCAATTGCAGTGTTGAATAATAAAAATAAAGCTTCATCTCTCTCTTTCACCACCTTCCTATATCAGCTTTTTCAACAGGAATGCTACAAAAGTACAGCAAGAGGGACATCAGACAATGCCATATTTCTTGCTGCTCTTTATTCATTTCTCTTCAGTAAGGTTTGCCATTTCATGATGGAAAGATATACGAGCTAACCACGAGTCGAAATTATTAAAATTTACTAACGCACTTCGGAGCCAGTGGCCTCAACGTTAAGAGAAAAATCATCAAAAAATCAACTATGAGGCTCATTTCTGGCTGAATGGCTTCGTCAATAAACATAATATGCGTTGTTGGTCAGGCGGCAATCCACACGTACTCCATGAGTCATCATTCCATTCCGAAAAATTACGATTTGGTGCGGTTTATGGGCTTGCGAAGTCATTGTGCCGTACTTTTTCATGGGAATCGCTACCATTCAATGATAACCGAATATTTTTGGCCCAAATTGGATAATATGGACATGAACAGGACAGCGAAATGAGCCACACAGCGAATGTCACAATTAATTTATTGAAAACTAAGTTTGGAGAATATGTTATCTCACGAAATGGTCCAGTCGATTGGCCGCCTCGGTCGTGCGATTTGACGCCGAGGTCTATGCCAATAAGCCAGCGACGATTGATGAAATTCGTACGAATATCGAACGTGAAATTGCAGCAGTATCAGCCAATTTATGCTTGAAAATCGTCGAAAATTTGGTTCAGCGTTTGGACTTCTGAGAGCGTGCCCGTAGTGGCCATGTAAAAGATATCGAGTTCCATACATAATGGCATCAAACGTGCTTTTACAGGAATAAAGAATTTCTTAGATATCCGAAACCGTTTTTGTTTTACTTAATAGCGCTTTTATTGAAAAACCCTTTACAATTGTATAGGCAGTATAGCAGGTCAGTCATCCGTTCAGCATACCAGAGGTCCCAAGATCGATCCCCGGCCAGACTGATTAGAAAAAAGGCGCTTCACCTCATAACTCAGCTGGCCACTAATTATCGAGGCTATGTAAAACTTCTCTAACTAATGCATTTGCCGTTCGGAGCCGGAGTTTGAACGTAGGTCCTTTTCAATGAGTCTTAAAATAGAATCGCATGCAGCTCATTGTCTGAGCTGTTCCAATTGGAATGTCGTAGGAATTACGTAAGTACGTACTGTCTCTTTAAAAAACATGATTTGGTGTTAAATTTCGCTCTGACTTTGGGTTATCGCGATAGATTCATTTTTTTAGAAAGAACCGATTCGGCAGCATTTTAGTAAAATTCACCTTTCAAGGCTTCTTGGCTGCATAAATTCTTCTAATTTAATCCGATTTTTATACAAATTTATTATTTGAATAAGTCGTTTTGTAGGCTACGATGTGGATTTTAAATCTATACTTATATAAAGATTAACTTGAAACTAGGTGTTTTTTTAATTATGATCGTTAATTTTAATATATTAAACTTATTAAAAAATTGTCTTATTTTCTTTTTTTAGCACCTAAAGCATTTAATTAAATTATTTAATAATAGGTTTTAGTATTTTTTTTTGCCATCAAGTATTAAATATAAGTAACATATAAATAGACTTTTGAAAAATTGTGTTTAAAATATTTTAAATTACATTTGACAGGTTGTAAGTACTGACTTCTATGATTTACGACATGTAACAATTTATTTAAATTAATAGTTTTTATCATTAAAATTAGCATTTAAATGACAAAATTATTAATTGAAATTCAATATATGCAAGTAAATAAACCATAATATGTATTTTCTATAGCATTTTTAAATTAGTTTTAAAAATATTGAAAGTCATGGCAAGATATTTGCAAGGTTTTGACTTTTACTCTACGAGATTGAACAATTCTAGTGCTGTCATCTGATAACTAACATTAATATAGTAAAGTTTAATGGCTCGATTGTGTACTGCAACTCAACATTCATACGTAATCCCAAAATGGCAACTGATAACCGATAACAGAATCTCAGTTGCCTTGTAAATTATTATTCAGGAGTAAGAAGTGTTATGATAAAATGGAAAAAGCAACCCTTAGTAAGACTATGTCAAGAATAGCATAAGGTAAAGTGTTCCCACTATCTTTAGTAAATCACTTAAGTCAACTTGTAGGTTAGCGTTTTAATCCCACTATCATCGCAGTGGTCTTCACTTGTTGATCCCTGAATCCGCCTCATTCGAGGCGGAGCGAATTCAAGCGACGGTCTAGCATCTCCAAATGGCTATTATCTTAAGGACTTGGGAACTAGGCGATCTCACTAAATTTGCTACCGACTATTCATCAAGCCAGGCTGCACTAGTACCAGCCTAGAGGAGCAATAGACCAATCACATATTCTCTTCGAAAATTACTTCGAAGATTACTGAAACCAATGCAAATGTAAATATAAATACCAACTTAAACGCTTTGATGACGACTATTGGAATGAAAAAAGTTTACAAATTGGATTTTGGAAGGTGCGAAGCATTCTAGAGCCAACAAAGATTGCTCAATTCGAGAAAGCTTTTATCAATTATAATGGGACTGAGTGAAGTACGCTGGCCAGATATTGGTGGACATCAAACATCGAACGGTTTAACCTCCGTTTATGCTGTGAGCAGCAGACCAACCAAGATAGAGTGGTGTTGGATTACGATGTTAGCAGCGATCATCATTTGATTGTAGCCAAGGTTCAGCTAAAATTGAAAGCAGCGGCACTTAAAATAAGTCTCAGCAGGGAAAAGGTTTGATGTACAAAAACTGAAATTACCTGAAGTTGCTATGAGGTTCTCTACCGCATTGAGGAATAGAACGACCCTCTCGATTTCTCCGTCCACCAGAATACAGACACCTATTGGAATGATGTAAAAACAGCCTTTATTGAAACTGATGCTAGTGAAATAGGTTATTAAAGAAAGTCCAATAAGCCTTGGATTTCTAGAAAAAAGTGTCAAATAGTTGAAAATAGAAGATTAGTTAAAGGGAAGTTAATTGATGCCAAGACCAAATATATAAAACAACAAGAACAGCGCGTATATCAGAAATTTAATCGAGAAGTCAAACGAAGTGATGAGATGGGCCGAAAATTTAGCCAAAGAAGCGCAAATAGCTAGCGAAACGGGTCGATCCAAGGACCTTTATCGAATCACGAAGGAAATAGCTGGTCGCAACCACTATTATTCAAAGCCACTAATGAATGAGCAGGACAATTTGATCTACTCCAAAGATCAACAGATAATTCCATCTGAAAGGTTAATTAAAAAAAAACTGTCAGTCAATCCGGCTGGTATCTGTAAAATATAGATTGCGATCCTGTGCGTCACAGTAATAAGGCTAATAACGATTTTGACTTATCACCTCTAACATCTCAAGAAATAACTGTCGTAATTAACGCCTAAAATCTAGAAAGTTTGCAGGTACTGATGGAATTCCACATAAATTATTAAAAGCCAATACAGCTCTATCCACAAAGCTCTTAAAGCCTTTGATTATAAAATACTGGTCGGACGAAAGACTGCCAAAAGTCCTCAGGGAAGAGAAAATTACAAAAAATTCCTAAAAAAAAGGGAATTTGCATGACTGTTCAAATTAGAGGGCTATCACTCTTCCTAATATGATCAATAAGGTCATAGCCCATATTCTTCACAGTCACATAGCGTTAAATTGTCGAACCATAGCTTAGACGCGAACAAGTAGGCTTTAGACCGAATAAATCCTGTTTTGATCACATCAAAAGCTTTAGGTTTATTGTGGAACAATCGATATTGTTTATTGATTTCAAACGTGAGCCATTGGGGAAGCTTTAAGATGCAAAGGAGTCCCCGATTAGATCATAAGACTCATCAAAGAGCTCTACAATAACGCGTTCTGTTGTATTCTTCATGAAGGTTATCACAGCAAACCCATTAGTGTGAAGATAGGAGTCCGTCAGGGATGTGTGCTGTTCCCACTGCTATTTAATATAGTTCTTGATGTTGTTTTTGGTAATTCGATTATATCTCGTAGGATCTTTACGATTGACAATTTGACATCGATTACGCCGACGACGCATGCAATCCAAACTCCAAAACTTTGCCTCCTGTGCTGCTCTAGCTGGTCTTCAGATTAACATCAAAAGAACTAAGTCAATGCTAATTAACTCACTAAATAACGCCAAATTTTATCTGGCTGGCCAATCCATTGATAAGGTTGAAACTTTTTGTTACCTAGGGGGTATTATCTTAAAAAGAGGATTCAGCAGAGAAGACATTATAAAAGATTACGCAGAGCAAAGCAAGCTTTTGGAATGCTAAACAAACTCTGGAGATCTCAAAAAATCTCAACCACCACCAAAATTAAAGTTTTTAACACCAATGTTAAAGCCTTGCTTCTATATGGCTGTGAGACTTGGAATATCTCGAGCCGTGAGATGAACAGTCTGTAAGCTTTTGTTTTTTTGCCCCTACACTATTATTTTTGTAAACGTTGCGTTATACTCCCAACGCGTTGGGAGTATTTTTGTAAATGTTGTAAATGTATTTTTCAAAAGCGAAATAAATTCTAATATAAATTTAAATTTTACATTTTTATATTTTTTTTTTTAGATACTTTCGATCCAAAAAATTTTCTATAGAAAAATTTTTGATAAAAAATTATTCATAGAAAAATTTTTGATAAAAAAATTGTCTGAAGCGATATTTTTAATAAATTTTCTATTAAAAAATTTTTGATAAAAAAATTTTCTACAGAAAAATTTTTGATAAAAAAATTTTCTATAGAAAAATTTTTAACAAGAAATTTTCCATACGAAAATTGGAAATATTTTTGTAAATATTGGGATAATTTTTCAAAAAAGAAATGAATTCTAATATTAAACAATTTTAGATTTTTATATTTTTATACCCTTCACCACCATAGGTGGAAAGGGTATTATAAGTTTGTGCTGATGTATGTAACGCATAGAAATATTTGTCTTAGACCCATCTTTTAGTATACCAATAGGCTTAGAATCACTTTCAATTTAACGATGTCCGTCTGACTGGCTGGCTGGACCCCCATGTAAACATTGTAATCAAACTACAGGTCGCAATTTTAAAGATAATTTGATGAAATTTGGCACAGATCATTTTTTTTGATAATGGGACCATGGCTATTGAAATTCGTCAATCAATTGGTCCATTATTTATGGTACCTCCCATAGGTCCCACTTTCCGGAATTGATATATTGGCCACAAAAATCAATATTTTTTCATGAAATTTAAAGCAAACATTGCGTATGTAAACTCAAATCACTGTACTAAATTTCGTTGAAATCGGTCCACATTTGACTATAGCTCCCATACAAACTCTTTTCTCAAAATGCACTAAATGGGATAAAATTCACTCGTTCACGCTCGTAAATCCGAAGATAATGAGAATTTTAAGTTTATTTTTTGCATACATAACTTTTGTAACATCTGTAATCAATTTGCTAAGTTTCGAGATAATCGGTCCACATTTGACTCTAGCTCTCATATAAGTCCAAATGGCAGAAACAGCTTAAATGTATAAGTTTTGAGAATATGTTTGTATGATGGCAAAATTTAGCAAATATTTGTCTGTATACAGGAAAAGGAACACCTTTGACCTTAGTGGTGAAGGGTATCGTATGGTCGGGCTTGACCGACTATAGCACTTTCTTACTTGTTTTTTTTTATCAATTTTTAAGACAAAACAAAGTCCTAAAGCGGCACGAATTTTTAAAAGGTTTAAATATTTATATTGTATTCTCTATTTTCTCTAAAAGGTTTATTTTTCTTCTTAGTTGTCAGCCACGTTTTTCGATAACTTCTAGCAACTCACATGTGTTGCCATATATAATGCAACTTTTTTACTGGTTGTGTTGCCAGTAGGCGAAGCAACTAGAATTCGGTTGCAATACACAATCGAGCGATAAATGAAACAAAATTGAGTTGCCTATTCTGAATTTCTTATTGTAGCACAAATGTTGCTCCACACTGTAAATATACTTTTGCTTACCTTTCGAGCGATAATTGAAACAGATAATTTTTTGGCAAATATTTTACACTTTAGATTCATTTATTTAATTATTTAATTTTTTTATTTTTTTGTTTAACACAATTACAATAATTATTTTATATTTTAATTAATTAATTTAATTTAGGTAATAAGTTTTTTTTAGGACATTTTTAATTCATATATTTTTTTAAGTTGATGATAGTTAAAGATGATTAAAGTTTGTAATTAAAAACTACTAATATCAATTTCATTATATAATAAAATATTATAGTTTTTTTTAGGATTAGATAGAATATTTTTACAAACTATTTGATTTTGTTTCATTGACTACATTTTACACATTCAAATATACATAGAGAAATTTTTGTTTAGAAAATTTGGAGTTTTTATTTTTTATATAAAATTTTCAAAAAAGCGACATCAATTCTTGAGAGGGGTTTGAATATTTATTTTTTTATATTATATAAAATTAAAATCATGTACAACATGAAGCAGAAATTAATGTAGAAACCGATTCAAAATTTATGTTAAGTTTTTGAAAAATTCATTAAAATTTTTTTTCTCGATTCTTGGCCAAATATTTTTTTACTACAAAATACAAAAAAAGCTTATCATTTTTTTTTTGTTAAAGAGATCGATTTGATTTTTTTTGATATTATTTAATTTTTCTTTTAAAGAATTTTTAATTTTGATTTTCAATTTTTTTATATAACAATTTAATTTGTTGCTACATATTAATTTCTAGTAAATTGAGATCGCAAATATACATTGTTAGTGTTTATTTATTTTTTTATTAAAAAAATTATTGATTTTGTACAATTTTCCTTTTTTAAAATATTAATTAATGACTTTAAAAGTTTCTTTTTCATTAAATATTTTTTTTGTTAAACTACTTTTGCTCTCTACTGTTTAAAAATGTTTGTTGTATGTGTGTTTATAAAATATTGAATACACTGTGTAACAAAAGTAAAAGAAAAACCATATAAAGGAATTTTTGTATAGCAATTTTTTAGTTGAAGTACGAAAATACTTTTCTTATTAAGTAGAAAAAATTTCCCTAAAAATATTTTTCTATAGAAAACATTTCCCTAAAAATTTTTTTCTAGAAAAAATATTTCGCTAGAAATATTTTTCTATAGAAAATATTTCGCTAGAAATATTTTTCTATAGAAGAAATTTCGCTAGAAATATTTTTCTATAGAAAAAATTTCGTTAGAAATATTTTTCTATAGAAAAAATTTTGAAAGAAATGTTTTTCTATAGAAAAAATTTCAAAAAAATGTTTTTCTATAGAAAAAGTTTCGAAAGAAATGTTTTTCTATAGAAAAAATTTCGAAAGAAATGTTTTTCTATAGCAAAATTTTCGAAAGAAATATTTTTCTATAGAAAAAATTTCGCTAGAAATATTTTTCTATAGAAAAAATGTCGCTAGAAATATTTTGCTTGAAAAAAAAATTCGAAAGAAATATTTTGCTTTAAAAAAAATTTAGAAAGAAAAATTTTTCTATAGAAAAAATTTCGAAAGAAATATTTTTCTAAAGAAAAAATTTCGCTAGAAATATTTTTCTATAGAAAAAATTTCGCTAGAAATATTTTTCTATAGAAAAAATTTCGCTTGAAATATTTTTCTATAGAAAAAATTTTGCTAGAAATATTTTTCTATAGAAAAAAAAATCGCTAGAAATATTTTTCTATAGAAAAAATTTCGCTAGAAATATTTTTCTATAGAAAAAATTTCGCTAGAAATATTTTGCTTTAAAAAAAATTTCGAAAGAAATATTTTGCTTAAAAAAAAATTTCGAAAGAAATATTTTTCTATAGAAACAATTTAGAAAGAAAAATTTTTCTATAGAAAAAATTTCGAAAGAAATATTTTTCTAAAGAAAAAATTTCGCTAGAAATATTTTTCTAAAGAAAAAATTTCGCTAGAAATAATTTGCTATAGAAAAATTTTCGTTAGAAATAATTTTCTATAGAAAAATTTTCGTTAGAAATATTTTTCTATTGAAAAATTTTCGTTAGAAATAATTTTCTATAGAAAAATTTTCGTTAGAAATATTTTTCTATTGAAAAATTTTCGTTAGAAATATTTTTCTATAGAAAAATTTTCGTTAGAAATATTTTTCTATAGAAAAAATTTCGCTAGCAATATTTTTCTATAGAAAAAATTTCGCTAGAAATATTTTTCTATAGAAAAAATTTCGCATGAAATATTTTTCTATAGAAAAAATTTCGCTAGAAATATTTTTCTATAGAAAAAATTTCGCTAGAAATATTTTTCTATCGAAAAAAAATCGCTAGAAATATTTTTCTATAGAAAAAATTTCGCTAGAAATATTTTTCTATAGAAAAAATTTCGCTAGAAATATTTTGCTTTAAAAAAAATTTCGAAAGAAATATTTTGCTTTAAAAAAAAATTTAGAAAGAAAAATTTTTCTATAGAAAAAATTTCGAAAGAAATATTTTTCTAAAGAAAAAATTTTGCTAGAAATATTTTTCTAAAGAAAAAATTTCGCTAGAAATAATTTGCTATAGAAAAATTTTCGTTAGAAATATTTTTCTATAGATAAATTTTCATTAGAAATATTTTTCTATATAAAAATTTTCGTTAGAAATATTTTTCTATAGAAAAATTTTCGTTAGAAATATTTTTCTATAGAAAAAATTTTGAAAGAAATGTTTTTCTATAGAAAAAATTTCAAAAAAATGTTTTTCTATAGAAAAAGTTTCGAAAGAAATGTTTTTCTATAGAAAAAATTTCGAAAGAAATGTTTTTCTATAGAAAAATTTTCGAAAGAAATGTTTTTCTATAGAAAAAATTTCGAAAGAAATGTTTTTCTATAGAAAAAATTTCGAAAGAAATGTTTTTCTATAGAAAAAATTTCGAAAGAAATGTTTTTCTATAGAAAAAATTTCGAAAGAAATGTTTTTCTATAGAAAAAATTTCGAAAGAAATGTTTTTCTATAGAAAAAATTTCGAAAGAAATGTTTTTCTATAGAAAAAATTTCGAAAGAAATGTTTTTCTATAGAAAAAATTTCGGAAGAAATGTTTTTCTATAGAAAAAATTTCGAAAGAAATGTTTTTCTATAGAAAAAATTTCAAAAGAAATGTTTTTCTATAGAAAAAATTTCGAAAGAAATGTTTTTCTATAGAAAAAATTTCGAAAGAAATTTTTTTCTATAGAAAAATTTCGAAAGAAATCTTCTTCTATAGAAAAAATTTCGAAAGAAATATTTTTCTATATAAAAAATTTCGAAAGAAATATTTTTCTATAAAAAAAAATTTTGCTAGAAATATTTTTCTATAGAAAAAATTTCGTTAGAAATATTTTTCTATAGAAAAAATTTCGCTAGAAATATTTTTCTATAGAAAAAAATTTTGCTAGAAATATTTTTCTAAAGAAAAAATTTCGCTGGAAATATTTTTCTATAGAAAAAATTTCCCTAGAAATATTTTTTCTATAGAAAAACATTTCTAGCGAAATTTTTTCTATAGAAAAACATTTCTATTTTTCTATAGAAAAAATTTCGCTAGAAATATTTTTCTATAGAAAAAATTCTGCTACAAATATTTTTCTATAGAAAAAATCTCGCTAGAAATATTTTTCTATCGAAAAAATTTAGAAAGAAATATTTTTCAATAGCAAAAATTTCGAAAGAAATATTTTTCTATAGAAAAAATTTCGGCTAGAAATGTTTTTCTATAGAAAAAATTTCGACTAGAAATGTTTTTCTATATAAAAAATTTCGCTAGAAATGTTTTTCTATAGAAAAAATTTCGCTAAAAATGTTTTTCTATGGAAAAAATTTCGCTAGAAATATTTTTCTAAAGAAAAAATTTCGGTAGAAATATTTTCTATAGAAAAAATTTCACTAGAAATATTTTTCTATTGAAAAAATTTCGAAAGAAATATTTTTCTAAAGAAAAAATTTCGCTAGAAATATTTTTCTAAAGAAAAAATTTTGCTAGAAATAGTTTGCTATAGAAAATATTTCGAAAGAAAAATTTTTCTATAAAAAAAAATTTCGAAAGGAATATTTTTTGATAGAAAATTTTCGTTAGAAATGTTTTTCTATAGAAAAATTTTCGTTAGAAATATTTTTCTATAGAAAAATTTTCGTTAGAAATATTTTTCTATAGAAAAATTTTCGTTAGAAATATTTTTCTATAGAAAAATTTTCGTTAGAAATATTTTTCTATAGAAAAATTTTCGTTAGAAATATTTTTCTATAGAAAAATTTTCGTTAGAAATATTTTTCTATAGAAAAATTTTCGTTAGAAATATTTTTCTATAGAAAAATTTTCGTTAGAAATATTTTTCTATAGAAAAATTTTCGTTAGAAATATTTTTCTATAGAAAAATTTTCGTTAGAAATATTTTTCTATAGAAAAATTTTCGTTAGAAATATTTTTCTATAGAAAAATTTTCGTTAGAAATATTTTTCTATAGAAAAATTTTCGTTAGAAATATTTTTCTATAGAAAAATTTTCGTTAGAAATATTTTTCTATAGAAAAATTTTCGTTAGAAATATTTTTCTATAGAAAAATTTTCGTTAGAAATATTTTTCTATAGAAAAATTTTCGTTAGAAATATTTTTCTATAGAAAAATTTTCGTTAGAAATATTTTTCTATAGAAAAATTTTCGTTAGAAATATTTTTCTATAGAAAAATTTTCGTTAGAAATATTTTTCTATAGAAAAATTTTCGTTAGAAATATTTTTCTATAGAAAAATTTTCGTTAGAAATATTTTTCTATAGAAAAATTTTCGTTAGAAATATTTTTCTATAGAAAAATTTTCGTTAGAAATATTTTTCTATAGAAAAATTTTCGTTAGAAATATTTTTCTATAGAAAAATTTTCGTTAGAAATATTTTTCTATAGAAAAATTTTCGTTAGAAATATTTTTCTATAGAAAAATTTTCGTTAGAAATATTTTTCTATAGAAAAATTTTCGTTAGAAATATTTTTCTATAGAAAAATTTTCGTTAGAAATATTTTCGTTAGAAATATTTTTCTATAGAAAAATTTTCGTTAGAAATATTTTCGTTAGAAATATTTTTCTATAGAAAAATTTTCGTTAGAAATATTTTTCTATAGAAAAATTTTCGTTAGAAATATTTTTCTATAGAAAAATTTTCGTTAGAAATATTTTTCTATAGAAAAATTTTCGTTAGAAATATTTTTCTATAGAAAAATTTTCGTTAGAAATATTTTTCTGTAGAAAAATTTTCGTTAGAAATATTTTTCTATAGAAAAATTTTCGTTAGAAATATTTTTCTATAGAAAAATTTTCGTTAGAAATATTTTTCTATAGAAAAATTTTCGTTAGAAATATTTTTCTATAGAAAAATTTTCGTTAGAAATATTTTTCTATAGAAAAATTTTCGTTAGAAATATTTTTCTATAGAAAAATTTTCGTTAGAAATATTTTTCTATAGAAAAATTTTCGTTAGAAATATTTTTCTATAGAAAAATTTTCGTTAGAAATATTTTTCTATAGAAAAATTTTCGTTAGAAATATTTTTCTATAGAAAAATTTTCGTTAGAAATATTTTTCTATAGAAAAATTTTCGTTAGAAATATTTTTCTATAGAAAAATTTTCGTTAGAAATATTTTTCTATAGAAAAATTTTCGTTAGAAATATTTTTCTATAGAAAAATTTTCGTTAGAAATATTTTTCTATAGAAAAATTTTCGTTAGAAATATTTTTCTATAGAAAAATTTTCGTTAGAAATATTTTTCTATAGAAAAATTTTCGTTAGAAATATTTTTCTATAGAAAAATTTTCGTTAGAAATATTTTTCTATAGAAAAATTTTCGTTAGAAATATTTTTCTATAGAAAAATTTTCGTTAGAAATATTTTTCTATAGAAAAATTTTCGTTAGAAATATTTTTCTATAGAAAAATTTTCGTTAGAAATATTTTTCTATAGAAAAATTTTCGTTAGAAATATTTTTCTATAGAAAAATTTTCGTTAGAAATATTTTTCTATAGAAAAATTTTCGTTAGAAATATTTTTCTATAGAAAAATTTTCGTTAGAAATATTTTTCTATAGAAAAATTTTCGTTAGAAATATTTTTCTATAGAAAAATTTTCGTTAGAAATATTTTTCTATAGAAAAATTTTCGTTAGAAATATTTTTCTATAGAAAAATTTTCGTTAGAAATATTTTTCTATAGAAAAATTTTCGTTAGAAATATTTTTCTATAGAAAAATTTTCGTTAGAAATATTTTTCTATAGAAAAATTTTCGTTAGAAATATTTTTCTATAGAAAAATTTTCGTTAGAAATATTTTTCTATAGAAAAATTTTCGTTAGAAATATTTTTCTATAGAAAAATTTTCGTTAGAAATATTTTTCTATAGAAAAATTTTCGTTAGAAATATTTTTCTATAGAAAAATTTTCGTTAGAAATATTTTTCTATAGAAAAATTTTCGTTAGAAATATTTTTCTATAGAAAAATTTTCGTTAGAAATATTTTTCTATAGAAAAATTTTCGTTAGAAATATTTTTCTATAGAAAAATTTTCGTTAGAAATATTTTTCTATAGAAAAATTTTCGTTAGAAATATTTTTCTATAGAAAAATTTTCGTTAGAAATATTTTTCTATAGAAAAATTTTCGTTAGAAATATTTTTCTATAGAAAAATTTTCGTTAGAAATATTTTTCTATAGAAAAATTTTCGTTAGAAATATTTTTCTATAGAAAAATTTTCGTTAGAAATATTTTTCTATAGAAATATTTTTCTATAGAAAAATTTTCGTTAGAAATATTTTTCTATAGAAAATTTTTCGTTAGAAATATTTTGGGATCACCCAAAATATGGTTTCTTTGAAGATCGACTTAGTTAAATGAACTCCAACTTGCTTTGGTAAGAGAATCCCTTTATATTTTTTTGCTATCACAGTGTTTTTAGTATTTTTGAAAATTATGTGATTTTTGTTTTTTTTTACATATAATATTTAAGTTTGTGTTTTTATTTTTTCATTATTAAATATTACATTTAAATCTATTTTATTAAATATTATTAATTCAGTAATTTCTTTAAGTGGCTTTAACCATATTTGGTTTAGTTTTCCTTAATTCCTGTAACGATTCATTGATGAATTATTTATAGGATAAATTTAACATCGTCGTAGTAATTAGGTTTTTTGGATTATCAGATTAAAAGTAGAACCATTTAATAAATTAATCGTCGCTGTAAAGAAATAAAAATTATAATTATTACAAAATTATTCTGACAAAACTTATACAAAATGTTTAAAATGTCATTAATTAAAAAACTACAAAGTCAGACCCATTAAATGTCAGTTTAAATCTCCTAAAATTGACTTAAAAAATTTTGAGTTTAAAACTTGATAAATGATACATTAATCACTAAAAAGTGATGTATAAAAGCTGTGAAATTAGTATAAATTTAAATACTTTTCAAAACTTATATTTAAAACTTTATAATATATAAAGGCTAGTCTCATACAATTTAACAGAATTAGCAAAATTTAAACAAATATACAAATTTTTAAATTGCTCCGTTTTTATGGCGAAAATTTCACTGAAAAACCAAACTAGGTGGAAACACATTTTATTAGGCTTTCTTTTGAAATTGTCTACATCTAATTTTCATTTTCAAACAATTCCCTCTAGACATGATGAATACTATTTATGTTTTTACAATTTTACGTTTTTGATATTTTTGTAGTAAAAACTACTTTGAAATAGTTTACGATCGAAAATAGTAAAAATATATTTTTTGTAGTACGAGAACATTTAAGTTGATTTTGAAATTTTATAGCATGAAAAAGTGTTGACAAGACAAGAAATTCGTAATTGTTACGCACAATTAATATAAAGCATTTGCTGTAGACACCATTGAAGGGCACATTTGCTTTTACATCAGCAGCTCATGGATGAGACATCATCAAAACATTTTGTCAAGAAGACCTCACACTTAAGAAACCACATTCTTACTTCAATACAAAGCACAATGGAGGCGAAAAGCGAAGACATTTTATTCTAGTTTAGTTGTGCAGAAGTTCAGTTCTAGTTCAGTTCTAGTTCAGTTCTAGTTCAGTTCTAGTTCAGTTCTAGTTCAGTTCTAGTTCAGTTCTAGTTCAGTTCTAGTTCAGTTCTAGTTCAGTTCTAGTTCAGTTCTAGTTCAGTTCTAGTTCAGTTCTAGTTCAGTTCTAGTTCAGTTCTAGTTCAGTTCTAGTTCAGTTCTAGTTCAGTTCTAGTTCAGTTCTAGTTCAGTTCTAGTTCAGTTCTAGTTCAGTTCTAGTTCAGTTCTAGTTCAGTTCTAGTTCAGTTCTAGTTCAGTTCTAGTTCAGTTCTAGTTCAGTTCTAGTTCAGTTCTAGTTCAGTTCTAGTTCAGTTCTAGTTCAGTTCTAGTTCAGTTCTAGTTCAGTTCTAGTTCAGTTCTAGTTCAGTTCTAGTTCAGTTCTAGTTCAGTTCTAGTTCAGTTCTAGTTCAGTTCTAGTTCAGTTCTAGTTCAGTTCTAGTTCAGTTCTAGTTCAGTTCTAGTTCAGTTCTAGTTCAGTTCTAGTTCAGTTCTAGTTCAGTTCTAGTTCAGTTCTAGTTCAGTTCTAGTTCAGTTCTAGTTCAGTTCTAGTTCAGTTCTAGTTCAGTTCTAGTTCAGTTCTAGTTCAGTTCTAGTTCAGTTCTAGTTCAGTTCTAGTTCAGTTCTAGTTCAGTTCTAGTTCAGTTCTAGTTCAGTTCTAGTTCAGTTCTAGTTCAGTTCTAGTTCAGTTCTAGTTCAGTTCTAGTTCAGTTAATAATTTATTTACCCATTTTCACAAAAAAAAAACTGAATATATCTTAAAACCCCTTAAAGATCTTGAATTTTTAAAATTCAAAAGAATTTTAAAATTTGTTAACCACAGTTGGGAAAATACCGAAGGAAAAGGGATTCATCATTTAAGATTTGTTCTGATTCATTAAAAAGATTTATGGGTTTTTGCGCTTTAGAACATCACAAGATTTTATGTTGTTTAAGGTATTTAAAACATTTAGAAGTTTGATTTATAATGATTAAAATATCCGATAAAGAAAACAAACTATTGCAAATAATTGTGATATCATACTTTAAAAAAATTTCAAATATAACAATTTTCAAAATGCATAAATAATAGAGTTTATTAATAAACTGACAACACAAAATTTGAAATTTCAGCTTAACAATATTTTTATTGTGCCAACAGATGTTTTATTTGCTACAACTATAATTGTTTATGAGTCAAATGTAATTTACAATGGTACTTAATTTTATAACTAAATTTCCTTAATATACAAAAACACAATTTAAATTTAACATCAAATTTTTAAATCATTTGTTTCCGAGACATTGTTGCACAAATAATGTAAATTAAGGCATAAAAAAATATTTTTAAATAATTACATAATATTGGCAAGATGATGATTATGTAAGAATTTATTTATATTTAAAATAGATTTTGTTGATTTATATTCCCAAAAAGTCATAGTCATAGTCTAGTCATAGACTAGTCATAGTCTAGTTATAGTCTAGTCATAGTCTAGTCATAGTCTAGTCATAGTCTAGTCATAGTCTAGTCATAGTCTAGTCATAGTCTAGTCATAGTCTAGTCATAGTCTAGTCATAGTCTAGTCATAGTCTAGTCATAGTCTAGTCATAGTCTAGTCATAGTCTAGTCATAGTCTAGTCATAGTCTAGTCATAGTCTAGTCATAGTCTAGTCATAGTCTAGTCATAGTCTAGTCATAGTCTAGTCATAGTCTAGTCATAGTCTAGTCATAGTCTAGTCATAGTCTAGTCATAGTCTAGTCATAGTCTAGTCATAGTCTAGTCATAGTCTAGTCATAGTCTAGTCATAGTCTAGTCATAGTCTAGTCATAGTCTAGTCATAGTCTAGTCATAGTCTAGTCATAGTCTAGTCATAGTCTAGTCATAGTCTAGTCATAGTCTAGTCATAGTCTAGTCATAGTCTAGTCATAGTCTAGTCATAGTCTAGTCATAGTCTAGTCATAGTCTAGTCATAGTCTAGTCATAGTCTAGTCATAGTCTAGTCATAGTCTAGTCATAGTCTAGTCATAGTCTAGTCATAGTCTAGTCATAGTCTAGTCATAGTCTAGTCATAGTCTAGTCATAGTCTAGTCATAGTCTAGTCATAGTCTAGTCATAGTCTAGTCATAGTCTAGTCATAGTCTAGTCATAGTCTAGTCATAGTCTAGTCATAGTCTAGTCATAGTCTAGTCATAGTCTAGTCATAGTCTAGTCATAGTCTAGTCATAGTCTAGTCATAGTCTAGTCATAGTCTAGTCATAGTCTAGTCATAGTCTAGTCATAGTCTAGTCATAGTCTAGTCATAGTCTAGTCATAGTCTAGTCATAGTCTAGTCATAGTCTAGTCATAGTCTAGTCATAGTCTAGTCATAGTCTAGTCATAGTCTAGTCATAGTCTAGTCATAGTCTAGTCATAGTCTAGTCATAGTCTAGTCATAGTCTAGTCATAGTCTAGTCATAGTCTAGTCATAGTCTAGTCATAGTCTAGTCATAGTCTAGTCATAGTCTAGTCATAGTCTAGTCATAGTCTAGTCATAGTCTAGTCATAGTCTAGTCATAGTCTAGTCATAGTCTAGTCATAGTCTAGTCATAGTCTAGTCATAGTCTAGTCATAGTCTAGTCATAGTCTAGTCATAGTCTAGTCATAGTCTAGTCATAGTCTAGTCATAGTCTAGTCATAGTCTAGTCATAGTCTAGTCATAGTCTAGTCATAGTCTAGTCATAGTCTAGTCATAGTCTAGTCATAGTCTAGTCATAGTCTAGTCATAGTCTAGTCATAGTCTAGTCATAGTCTAGTCATAGTCTAGTCATAGTCTAGTCATAGTCTAGTCATAGTCTAGTCATAGTCTAGTCATAGTCTAGTCATAGTCTAGTCATAGTCTAGTCATAGTCTAGTCATAGTCTAGTCATAGTCTAGTCATAGTCTAGTCATAGTCTAGTCATAGTCTAGTCATAGTCTAGTCATAGTCTAGTCATAGTCTAGTCATAGTCTAGTCATAGTCTAGTCATAGTCTAGTCATAGTCTAGTCATAGTCTAGTCATAGTCTAGTCATAGTCTAGTCATAGTCTAGTCATAGTCTAGTCATAGTCTAGTCATAGTCTAGTCATAGTCTAGTCATAGTCTAGTCATAGTCTAGTCATAGTCTAGTCATAGTCTAGTCATAGTCTAGTCATAGTCTAGTCATAGTCTAGTCATAGTCTAGTCATAGTCTAGTCATAGTCTAGTCATAGTCTAGTCATAGTCTAGTCATAGTCTAGTCATAGTCTAGTCATAGTCTAGTCATAGTCTAGTCATAGTCTAGTCATAGTCTAGTCATAGTCTAGTCATAGTCTAGTCATAGTCTAGTCATAGTCTAGTCATAGTCTAGTCATAGTCTAGTCATAGTCTAGTCATAGTCTAGTCATAGTCTAGTCATAGTCTAGTCATAGTCTAGTCATAGTCTAGTCATAGTCTAGTCATAGTCTAGTCATAGTCTAGTCATAGTCTAGTCATAGTCTAGTCATAGTCTAGTCATAGTCTAGTCATAGTCTAGTCATAGTCTAGTCATAGTCTAGTCATAGTCTAGTCATAGTCTAGTCATAGTCTAGTCATAGTCTAGTCATAGTCTAGTCATAGTCTAGTCATAGTCTAGTCATAGTCTAGTCATAGTCTAGTCATAGTCTAGTCATAGTCTAGTCATAGTCTAGTCATAGTCTAGTCATAGTCTAGTCATAGTCTAGTCATAGTCTAGTCATAGTCTAGTCATAGTCTAGTCATAGTCTAGTCATAGTCTAGTCATAGTCTAGTCATAGTCTAGTCATAGTCTAGTCATAGTCTAGTCATAGTCTAGTCATAGTCTAGTCATAGTCTAGTCATAGTCTAGTCATAGTCTAGTCATAGTCTAGTCATAGTCTAGTCATAGTCTAGTCATAGTCTAGTCATAGTCTAGTCATAGTCTAGTCATAGTCTAGTCATAGTCTAGTCATAGTCTAGTCATAGTCTAGTCATAGTCTAGTCATAGTCTAGTCATAGTCTAGTCATAGTCTAGTCATAGTCTAGTCATAGTCTAGTCATAGTCTAGTCATAGTCTAGTCATAGTCTAGTCATAGTCTAGTCATAGTCTAGTCATAGTCTAGTCATAGTCTAGTCATAGTCTAGTCATAGTCTAGTCATAGTCTAGTCATAGTCTAGTCATAGTCTAGTCATAGTCTAGTCATAGTCTAGTCATAGTCTAGTCATAGTCTAGTCATAGTCTAGTCATAGTCTAGTCATAGTCTAGTCATAGTCTAGTCATAGTCTAGTCATAGTCTAGTCATAGTCTAGTCATAGTCTAGTCATAGTCTAGTCATAGTCTAGTCATAGTCTAGTCATAGTCTAGTCATAGTCTAGTCATAGTCTAGTCATAGTCTAGTCATAGTCTAGTCATAGTCTAGTCATAGTCTAGTCATAGTCTAGTCATAGTCTAGTCATAGTCTAGTCATAGTCTAGTCATAGTCTAGTCATAGTCTAGTCATAGTCTAGTCATAGTCTAGTCATAGTCTAGTCATAGTCTAGTCATAGTCTAGTCATAGTCTAGTCATAGTCTAGTCATAGTCTAGTCATAGTCTAGTCATAGTCTAGTCATAGTCTAGTCATAGTCTAGTCATAGTCTAGTCATAGTCTAGTCATAGTCTAGTCATAGTCTAGTCATAGTCTAGTCATAGTCTAGTCATAGTCTAGTCATAGTCTAGTCATAGTCTAGTCATAGTCTAGTCATAGTCTAGTCATAGTCTAGTCATAGTCTAGTCATAGTCTAGTCATAGTCTAGTCATAGTCTAGTCATAGTCTAGTCATAGTCTAGTCATAGTCTAGTCATAGTCTAGTCATAGTCTAGTCATAGTCTAGTCATAGTCTAGTCATAGTCTAGTCATAGTCTAGTCATAGTCTAGTCATAGTCTAGTCATAGTCTAGTCATAGTCTAGTCATAGTCTAGTCATAGTCTAGTCATAGTCTAGTCATAGTCTAGTCATAGTCTAGTCATAGTCTAGTCATAGTCTAGTCATAGTCTAGTCATAGTCTAGTCATAGTCTAGTCATAGTCTAGTCATAGTCTAGTCATAGTCTAGTCATAGTCTAGTCATAGTCTAGTCATAGTCTAGTCATAGTCTAGTCATAGTCTAGTCATAGTCTAGTCATAGTCTAGTCATAGTCTAGTCATAGTCTAGTCATAGTCTAGTCATAGTCTAGTCATAGTCTAGTCATAGTCTAGTCATAGTCTAGTCATAGTCTAGTCATAGTCTAGTCATAGTCTAGTCATAGTCTAGTCATAGTCTAGTCATAGTCTAGTCATAGTCTAGTCATAGTCTAGTCATAGTCTAGTCATAGTCTAGTCATAGTCTAGTCATAGTCTAGTCATAGTCTAGTCATAGTCTAGTCATAGTCTAGTCATAGTCTAGTCATAGTCTAGTCATAGTCTAGTCATAGTCTAGTCATAGTCTAGTCATAGTCTAGTCATAGTCTAGTCATAGTCTAGTCATAGTCTAGTCATAGTCTAGTCATAGTCTAGTCATAGTCTAGTCATAGTCTAGTCATAGTCTAGTCATAGTCTAGTCATAGTCTAGTCATAGTCTAGTCATAGTCTAGTCATAGTCTAGTCATAGTCTAGTCATAGTCTAGTCATAGTCTAGTCATAGTCTAGTCATAGTCTAGTCATAGTCTAGTCATAGTCTAGTCATAGTCTAGTCATAGTCTAGTCATAGTCTAGTCATAGTCTAGTCATAGTCTAGTCATAGTCTAGTCATAGTCTAGTCATAGTCTAGTCATAGTCTAGTCATAGTCTAGTCATAGTCTAGTCATAGTCTAGTCATAGTCTAGTCATAGTCTAGTCATAGTCTAGTCATAGTCTAGTCATAGTCTAGTCATAGTCTAGTCATAGTCTAGTCATAGTCTAGTCATAGTCTAGTCATAGTCTAGTCATAGTCTAGTCATAGTCTAGTCATAGTCTAGTCATAGTCTAGTCATAGTCTAGTCATAGTCTAGTCATAGTCTAGTCATAGTCTAGTCATAGTCTAGTCATAGTCTAGTCATAGTCTAGTCATAGTCTAGTCATAGTCTAGTCATAGTCTAGTCATAGTCTAGTCATAGTCTAGTCATAGTCTAGTCATAGTCTAGTCATAGTCTAGTCATAGTCTAGTCATAGTCTAGTCATAGTCTAGTCATAGTCTAGTCATAGTCTAGTCATAGTCTAGTCATAGTCTAGTCATAGTCTAGTCATAGTCTAGTCATAGTCTAGTCATAGTCTAGTCATAGTCTAGTCATAGTCTAGTCATAGTCTAGTCATAGTCTAGTCATAGTCTAGTCATAGTCTAGTCATAGTCTAGTCATAGTCTAGTCATAGTCTAGTCATAGTCTAGTCATAGTCTAGTCATAGTCTAGTCATAGTCTAGTCATAGTCTAGTCATAGTCTAGTCATAGTCTAGTCATAGTCTAGTCATAGTCTAGTCATAGTCTAGTCATAGTCTAGTCATAGTCTAGTCATAGTCTAGTCATAGTCTAGTCATAGTCTAGTCATAGTCTAGTCATAGTCTAGTCATAGTCTAGTCATAGTCTAGTCATAGTCTAGTCATAGTCTAGTCATAGTCTAGTCATAGTCTAGTCATAGTCTAGTCATAGTCTAGTCATAGTCTAGTCATAGTCTAGTCATAGTCTAGTCATAGTCTAGTCATAGTCTAGTCATAGTCTAGTCATAGTCTAGTCATAGTCTAGTCATAGTCTAGTCATAGTCTAGTCATAGTCTAGTCATAGTCTAGTCATAGTCTAGTCATAGTCTAGTCATAGTCTAGTCATAGTCTAGTCATAGTCTAGTCATAGTCTAGTCATAGTCTAGTCATAGTCTAGTCATAGTCTAGTCATAGTCTAGTCATAGTCTAGTCATAGTCTAGTCATAGTCTAGTCATAGTCTAGTCATAGTCTAGTCATAGTCTAGTCATAGTCTAGTCATAGTCTAGTCATAGTCTAGTCATAGTCTAGTCATAGTCTAGTCATAGTCTAGTCATAGTCTAGTCATAGTCTAGTCATAGTCTAGTCATAGTCTAGTCATAGTCTAGTCATAGTCTAGTCATAGTCTAGTCATAGTCTAGTCATAGTCTAGTCATAGTCTAGTCATAGTCTAGTCATAGTCTAGTCATAGTCTAGTCATAGTCTAGTCATAGTCTAGTCATAGTCTAGTCATAGTCTAGTCATAGTCTAGTCATAGTCTAGTCATAGTCTAGTCATAGTCTAGTCATAGTCTAGTCATAGTCTAGTCATAGTCTAGTCATAGTCTAGTCATAGTCTAGTCATAGTCTAGTCATAGTCTAGTCATAGTCTAGTCATAGTCTAGTCATAGTCTAGTCATAGTCTAGTCATAGTCTAGTCATAGTCTAGTCATAGTCTAGTCATAGTCTAGTCATAGTCTAGTCATAGTCTAGTCATAGTCTAGTCATAGTCTAGTCATAGTCTAGTCATAGTCTAGTCATAGTCTAGTCATAGTCTAGTCATAGTCTAGTCATAGTCTAGTCATAGTCTAGTCATAGTCTAGTCATAGTCTAGTCATAGTCTAGTCATAGTCTAGTCATAGTCTAGTCATAGTCTAGTCATAGTCTAGTCATAGTCTAGTCATAGTCTAGTCATAGTCTAGTCATAGTCTAGTCATAGTCTAGTCATAGTCTAGTCATAGTCTAGTCATAGTCTAGTCATAGTCTAGTCATAGTCTAGTCATAGTCTAGTCATAGTCTAGTCATAGTCTAGTCATAGTCTAGTCATAGTCTAGTCATAGTCTAGTCATAGTCTAGTCATAGTCTAGTCATAGTCTAGTCATAGTCTAGTCATAGTCTAGTCATAGTCTAGTCATAGTCTAGTCATAGTCTAGTCATAGTCTAGTCATAGTCTAGTCATAGTCTAGTCATAGTCTAGTCATAGTCTAGTCATAGTCTAGTCATAGTCTAGTCATAGTCTAGTCATAGTCTAGTCATAGTCTAGTCATAGTCTAGTCATAGTCTAGTCATAGTCTAGTCATAGTCTAGTCATAGTCTAGTCATAGTCTAGTCATAGTCTAGTCATAGTCTAGTCATAGTCTAGTCATAGTCTAGTCATAGTCTAGTCATAGTCTAGTCATAGTCTAGTCATAGTCTAGTCATAGTCTAGTCATAGTCTAGTCATAGTCTAGTCATAGTCTAGTCATAGTCTAGTCATAGTCTAGTCATAGTCTAGTCATAGTCTAGTCATAGTCTAGTCATAGTCTAGTCATAGTCTAGTCATAGTCTAGTCATAGTCTAGTCATAGTCTAGTCATAGTCTAGTCATAGTCTAGTCATAGTCTAGTCATAGTCTAGTCATAGTCTAGTCATAGTCTAGTCATAGTCTAGTCATAGTCTAGTCATAGTCTAGTCATAGTCTAGTCATAGTCTAGTCATAGTCTAGTCATAGTCTAGTCATAGTCTAGTCATAGTCTAGTCATAGTCTAGTCATAGTCTAGTCATAGTCTAGTCATAGTCTAGTCATAGTCTAGTCATAGTCTAGTCATAGTCTAGTCATAGTCTAGTCATAGTCTAGTCATAGTCTAGTCATAGTCTAGTCATAGTCTAGTCATAGTCTAGTCATAGTCTAGTCATAGTCTAGTCATAGTCTAGTCATAGTCTAGTCATAGTCTAGTCATAGTCTAGTCATAGTCTAGTCATAGTCTAGTCATAGTCTAGTCATAGTCTAGTCATAGTCTAGTCATAGTCTAGTCATAGTCTAGTCATAGTCTAGTCATAGTCTAGTCATAGTCTAGTCATAGTCTAGTCATAGTCTAGTCATAGTCTAGTCATAGTCTAGTCATAGTCTAGTCATAGTCTAGTCATAGTCTAGTCATAGTCTAGTCATAGTCTAGTCATAGTCTAGTCATAGTCTAGTCATAGTCTAGTCATAGTCTAGTCATAGTCTAGTCATAGTCTAGTCATAGTCTAGTCATAGTCTAGTCATAGTCTAGTCATAGTCTAGTCATAGTCTAGTCATAGTCTAGTCATAGTCTAGTCATAGTCTAGTCATAGTCTAGTCATAGTCTAGTCATAGTCTAGTCATAGTCTAGTCATAGTCTAGTCATAGTCTAGTCATAGTCTAGTCATAGTCTAGTCATAGTCTAGTCATAGTCTAGTCATAGTCTAGTCATAGTCTAGTCATAGTCTAGTCATAGTCTAGTCATAGTCTAGTCATAGTCTAGTCATAGTCTAGTCATAGTCTAGTCATAGTCTAGTCATAGTCTAGTCATAGTCTAGTCATAGTCTAGTCATAGTCTAGTCATAGTCTAGTCATAGTCTAGTCATAGTCTAGTCATAGCCTAGGCATGTAGACTATGATATAGTCCTATGAATACAGTGGAATCGCAATAGAGTGAACTTATTCGTGCAAGGCCTGTTCACTCTATTGAAAAAGTTCACTCTAAAGAGTCTATAAAAAAACACTTTTTTATACAAAAAACATCTATATTTATTAAATATTATTATATAATTACAAAGGAGTAAAGTCATTTGCAAGAGTTTTTTGCTTTGTACAAGCATTTTTTGCTTTTGCGCCGCTAAATCGCGGAATTTATGCAAAACTAAAATATTTTCGTAATTGTTTTTGTTATTTTCTGCCCAGTCAATAGCGTTTTTAAAAATCTGTACGGCCTGCGCTGCTGTAATGTCTGGTTTGGCTACTGCTACTTCCTCGATGTCAGTGTTAGTCTCAGAAATGGCATCGGAAACGCCTTCAGCAGAAATTGGAAATGAACTTTCAGCATTGTTCCATTCTATAATGTCATCAATGGTAAAAACTTTATGCGAATAATAAATTTAATACATATACGTTTAGTTCTTCCAGATGTTGTTGCCGAAGTGACCTGTGCAATATGTTTAACGGTATATTTTCCTCGTCGTCGTCACTATCTTCTTCTATCTGCACAGAGTCACCCAAAAGACTTGACCAGCATTTTTTATAATGTTCGGTTCCAACTCATGCCAAGTTAGCATTAGAATACAAATGACGTCTTTGAGTGTTAATTGTTTAAAAAACTCGTTTAAATTGTCCTTTTTAATGGCCCGTTGAAGAAGATGTTTTCTATAATTGAGTTTGTTCAATTATGTATAAGAAAAACAAAAGTTCACTCTATTGAGTTGGGTACTGTTCACTCTATAAAGTAACTAATGGAAAAAATCGGGAGTTCGTAGTATCAAGTAGTTCAAATTACCAAGTGTTCACTCTATTGCGATTGCACTGTATCAAAATTTAAAAAAAAAAATCTTAACATTATTTAATCAAACACTTTATGATGTCTTATATTCAATTAACTGCATTTCTAAGAAAACTACAATAGATTGATATTTCTTTCAATCCTATTGATAATTATCACCTTCCTTATTATTAACTTTTATTTGTTTCCTTTAAAAACCTATAAATCATTAGCCGACATCAAATATTGAGATAACATTTCAACCAAAAAATGCTTCAATGTGAAGCGCCAATTTTAACAAGATGATCTCTTATATTGAAGTACCCAAACCTCAGGCTACCATTCCATCATAAAAAAACTTCCCAAGAAAATCTGCTGAAAGTGATAAAACAAAATTTAAGTTGAAAAAAACCTCCCAAAAGCAAAAATTAAAACAGGAAAAATAATGAACAATAAAATTTTTGAAAAGCGATTATGCACGAGTATTTGGCCACAGATGATGCCATTTTAATGGCCATCACTTGAGAAGATAAAAAGAAGACAATAAACAGCAGCAGAAGGTATGTGAATATGTTCGAGACGTCGAGTATACATATGTTGCACAGTGGGATGGCAGAAAAATAAACTTGAAGTATTAATGAAACATTTAAAAGTTTTGAGTGAAATTTGACCTACTTTAAAAAAATGATATTGAAGCTTTAGTCTGGGGCATTCAGGCCGTTAAGGTCAAGTAAACTTCAAAATAGAACTTTAAAATATCATCTAAAACAAAATCTCGGCTTTACAAACATCAACAATGTACGTTGAAGGGTTTAAATCAGGGATGTCAGCGTCATACACAATTGTGGAAATGAAACTCACATGTACACTTACGCTCTTTTATTTAAATATTAAAGTTGCTAATAGCAAATATTAAGTTGCTAATAGCGGCCCATTTATATTCGTGAACCCCTCTAATTTTCAAGAAGATAAAACAATATAAAAAAAATTGTAAAACAAAAATAACCGAGAAGAAAAAAATATATGACGACAAGACATTTACGATTATTATTTTGTATATTAACTTTTATTGCAACTTATTTCTTGTTGCTGTTGTTACTTATTTGTTGCTAAAAAATACAAAATTTAGTTTTTTTGTTTGTTATATTTTTTTTATTACTATGTATGTATTTAAGTGAAAAGATCGAAAAGCGTAACATAATCAGCCAGCACATTATGGTTAAGAAGGGGAAAATATCAACAATTAACCCATTAGGGGAAAGAAAAAAAACTCAAAAAAAAAATTAACGAATGATCACTTAAGAAAAAGTAACTAATTGTCTAGGAAAAATAATAAATAAAGATGAAAATATTTTCTTGGTATAAGTTATGACATTAGAACCCCCGCCCCCTTATGGGTTAATCTTCGTAACCCCCTTTATTGTTGTTTTTAGTTTCTTTTGAGTTTTTGCAACTTTCATTATCTCTTTGGTTTAAGATGGCAAATATAATCATGTTTCTTAGGTGGATAATAAAAAAACTTTTATTTTTATTTTAATTTCAACCGAAACAAAAACTTTACCCTCTCGATAGACGACAGAGATGACGGGAAAACGGACTTTGTATTATTTGCCAAAAAAAAAAACACAACTACCACAACATGGATGTCAACGAATAGAAGGTAATCCATAAAACCGTTTCAATAGTTAATTATGATATGAATATAATCATATCGCCTTACAAAAATTAAAAGGACCACAAATTAAAATCCCTACGATGGAAGATGCAATTATAAAAAGACATACTATAGAAAATGGGACTATATAAGATTAAAAATGGGACTACATAAAGACCTACGATTAAAAATATGATAATATAAAGACCTACGAATTAAAATGGGAATAAATAAAGATCTACTGTTATTATGATATTTAAAGACCAACGATTAAAAATGGGATTATATTAAGACCTACGATTGAAATAAATAAAGATCGTCTGTTTAAAATGGGACTACATAAATAGTAAATAAGACCAACGACTATAAATAGGACTATATAAAGATCTTTGGCTGAACGTGGGGCTACATAAAGACCTTCGATTAAAAATGGGACTATATAAAGAACAACGATTATAAATGGGACTACACAAAAATTTTCGGTTGAAAATTAAGATAAATGGGACTATATAAAGATCTTCGGTTGAAAATGGGACTATGTAAAGACCTACGATTATAAATAGGACTATATAAAGACCTGCATTTAAAAATGGGACTATATAAACCCCTACGGCTAAAAATGAGACAATATAAACCCCTACGATTATAAATGGGACATAAAGATCTCTGGTTAAAAACGGGACTATAAATCCCTACGATTAAAAGTGGGACTATTTACGATTATTATTTTGTATATTAACTTTTATTGCAACTTATTTCTTGTTGCTGTTGTTACTTATTTGTTGCTAAAAAATACAAAATTTAGTTTTTTTGTTTGTTATATTTTTTTTATTACTATGTATGTATTTAAGTGAAAAGATCGAAAAGCGTAACATAATCAGCCAGCACATTATGGTTAAGAAGGGGAAAATATCAACAATTAACCCATTAGGGGAAAGAAAAAAAACTCAAAAAAAAAATTAACGAATGATCACTTAAGAAAAAGTAACTAATTGTCTAGGAAAAATAATAAATAAAGATGAAAATATTTTCTTGGTATAAGTTATGACATTAGAACCCCCGCCCCCTTATGGGTTAATCTTCGTAACCCCCTTTATTGTTGTTTTTAGTTTCTTTTGAGTTTTTGCAACTTTCATTATCTCTTTGGTTTAAGATGGCAAATATAATCATGTTTCTTAGGTGGATAATAAAAAAACTTTTATTTTTATTTTAATTTCAACCGAAACAAAAACTTTACCCTCTCGATAGACGACAGAGATGACGGGAAAACGGACTTTGTATTATTTGCCAAAAAAAAAAACACAACTACCACAACATGGATGTCAACGAATAGAAGGTAATCCATAAAACCGTTTCAATAGTTAATTATGATATGAATATAATCATATCGCCTTACAAAAATTAAAAGGACCACAAATTAAAATCCCTACGATGGAAGATGCAATTATAAAAAGACATACTATAGAAAATGGGACTATATAAGATTAAAAATGGGACTACATAAAGACCTACGATTAAAAATATGATAATATAAAGACCTACGAATTAAAATGGGAATAAATAAAGATCTACTGTTATTATGATATTTAAAGACCAACGATTAAAAATGGGATTATATTAAGACCTACGATTGAAATAAATAAAGATCGTCTGTTTAAAATGGGACTACATAAATAGTAAATAAGACCAACGACTATAAATAGGACTATATAAAGATCTTTGGCTGAACGTGGGGCTACATAAAGACCTTCGATTAAAAATGGGACTATATAAAGAACAACGATTATAAATGGGACTACACAAAAATTTTCGGTTGAAAATTAAGATAAATGGGACTATATAAAGATCTTCGGTTGAAAATGGGACTATGTAAAGACCTACGATTATAAATAGGACTATATAAAGACCTGCATTTAAAAATGGGACTATATAAACCCCTACGGCTAAAAATGAGACAATATAAACCCCTACGATTATAAATGGGACATAAAGATCTCTGGTTAAAAACGGGACTATAAATCCCTACGATTAAAAGTGGGACTATATAAAGATCAATGATTGAAAACGGGACTATATAAAGACCTACCATTAAAAATGGAACAATATAAAGACCTACTATTAACAATAGGACTATATATAGATCTTCGGTGGATTATGGGACTATGTTAAGATCTACGATTATAAATGGGACTATATCTTCGGTTCGGTTGAAAATGGGACAAAATAAAGACCTACGATTATAAATGGGACTACATAAAGATCTCCGGTTGAAAAGGGGACTATATAAACCCCTACGATTAAAACTGGGACTATATAAAGATCAATGATTGAAAACGGGACTATATAAAGTCCTACTATTAAAAATGGGACAATATAAAGACCTACTATTAACAATGGGATTATATAAAGATCTTCGGTGGAATATGGGACTATGTAAAGATCTACGATTATAAATGGGACTATATAAAGATCTTCGGTTGAAAACGGGACAAAATAAAGACCTACGATTATAAATTTGACTACATAAAGATCTCCGGTTGAAAATAGGACTATATAAACCCCTACGATTAAAACTGGGACTTTATAAAGATCAATGATTGAAAACGGGACTATATAAAGATCTACTATTAAAAGTGGGGCAATATAACGACCTACTAATAACAATGGGACTATATAAAGATCTTCGGTGGAATATGGGACTATGTAAAGATCTACGATTATAAATGGGACTATATAAACTCTTCGATTATAAATAGGACTACATAACGATCTTCGGTTGAAAATTGGACTATATAAATACCTACGATTAAAAATGGGACTATATAAACCCCTACGGCTAAAAATGGGACTATATAAACCCTTCGATTATAAATGAGACTATATAAAGGCCTACGATTATAAATGGGACTATATAAAGATCTTCGGTTGAAAATGAGACTATTTAAAGACCTACGATTATAAATGGGACAATATAAAGACATACTATTAACAATGGGACTATATATAGATCTTCGGTGAGAAATGGGACTATGTAAAGACCTAATATTATAAATGGAACTATGTAAAGATCTTCGGTTGAAAAAATATAAAGACCTACGATTGTAAATGGGACTATATAAAGGTCTTTGGTTGAAAATGGGACTATATAAAGACCTATGATTAAAAAATTGACTACATAAAGATCAACGATTGAAAATGGGACTATATAAAGTCCTACTATTAAAATGGGACAATATAAAGACCTACAATTAGAAATGGGACTATATAAACCCTTACAATTAAAAATGGGACAATATAAAGGCCCACAATTAAAAATGGGACTGCATAAAGACCTACGATTATAAATGGGACTATAACAAGATCTTCGGTTTAAAATGGGACTATATAAAGACCTTCGATAAAAATAGGACTATATAAAGACTTTTGATTGAACATGAGACTATATAAAGACCAAATATAATAAATGGGACTGTATAAAGATATTCAGTTGAAAATGGGAGTTATAAAAACATACAATTATAAATGGGACTATATAAAGACCAACAAATAAAAATGGGATTATATAAACCCCTACGGTTAAAAATTGTACTATATGAACCCTACGATTATAAATGGGACGATATAAAGATCTTTGGTTGAAAATGGGACTATATAAAGACCTATGATTAAAAATGGTACTATATAAAGATCAACTATTAAAAATGGGACAATAAAACCCTACTATTAAAAATGGGAATACTTCGATTGAAAATGGGACTATTTTAGAACCTGCGATTAAAATTAGGACTATATAAACCCCTTCGATTAAAAATGGGACTATATAAAGACCTACTTTTAAAAATGGAACTATATAAAGACGCTATTAGAAATAGATCTATTTAAATTCTACAATTAAATTCTATGTGAGAAAATTGTACTATTTTAAAACCAACGACCACTTTCCATTTCATCTGACTATACCTCTATTTAATTACATTTAAAATTATACTGAAATATTAAAGATAATGCTCATTCGAATATGATTATTAGGCGACTTAAGATTAACTCGGTTATACTACACCGCAATCATTTGGGGTTTATTTTATCTTTATCATCTTCTAGAGAAGATTTGGATGCAAAAAAAGATGCTTTAAAATTCAAGATGTTTTTTTAATGAAGAGTATTTAGTTAATGATGGCAGAAAAACCAAAGAAATTTTAAAAAGGAGAGACGGACGGACGTATGGATGGAAGGACGGACATACGGACTCAAAAACAGTCGAAACCAATAAAAAACCTATAAAAGTTTTTATATTTCAAAAATTTTTGCATGAATTTTAGCAAAGAAGAAAGAGAAGAATATTGTTATTAATAAGTATTGGGTCGTTTTTTTTTTTGGAATATGAAGAAAGATATTAGATTACATTGGCTATCGCAGAGCCAATAAGAGTTTTCTTAAGGTATTAAGGAGATATAATTTTGAAACAGTTTTAGATAGAAATTTTACTTTCTGCTTTATTACAACAATTTCAATATCAAATGCTACATTTGATTTTACATGAATTTTGGGGAAAATATTGGTTATGATCAGCTGATGGCAACCCACACAACCAGAAGCCAAGACTTTTTGTAATTTTCTAAATATCAGAACACAACAAAAAATAGTCGGCAGAGTTGCCGTTTTTTTATACTTTTAACTAAAGTACTCAATTTTTTTTTTAATATTTTTATCAAAAATTTTTCTATAATTTTTTTTTTATTAAAATTATTTTTTTATTAAAATTTTCTATTAAAATTTTGAAAAAAAATTTTCTTTGGAAAAATTTTTGATACAAAAAATTTCTATAGAAAAATTTTTGATACAAAAAATTTCTATAGAAAAATTTTTGATACAAAAAATTTCTATAGAAAAATTTTTGATACAAAAAATTTCTATAGAAAAATTAAAAAAAAAATTTCTTTGGAAAAATTTTTGAAAAAAAATTTCTCTGGAAAAATTTTGGAAAAAAATTTTCTATGGAAAAATTTTCAAAAAAGAATGTCATAAGTTCCATTCTCTTCGTGCATAGAAAGACCTAGGATCGAAAGTGTGACAATTAAAAGACCAACGATTGAAAATTTGACTTTATAATACCCTAGGACTGAAAATATGACATTATAAAGATCCATGATTTTAAAAATAGGGCTTTACACAACCTTTCGGGTGAAAATATTCGAGAGGTTTGTTAGAATCCTTTGATTTAAGAAGGGCTTAATAAAACTTCGATTGAAAATTGACCTACATATACGCAAAGCATCAACTATATAAAATATATGTAAATAACTACTATTGAAAACAGAATCAGATAACCTATTATCTACGCTTTATATTAACATGTGTAGACACACTATAATTCGTATTTATTCTGTCTCGAAAAGTAATATATCTATTTTGCTGGGTTTTCGATCTTTCTAGACAAAACAAACTTTTTTGGTTTAAAAACAAAAACTATATTACACTAATAAATAATTGTAATAAATTAGGATCCTAGTACAATACACTTATATAAGACTTTTTAATACTTTGATATAAAATTATAAAATTGTATATAAATAATTGTATAATGAATTTGCGTTTATTATTGTAAATATTAGTCTGATACCCATCTTTAAATATACCTATCGACTCAGCATCACTTTCAGGTCGCAATGCTACATTTGATTTTACCTGAATTTTGGGAAAAATATTGGTTATGATCAGCTGATGGCAACCCACACCACCAGAAGCCAAGACTTTTTGTAATTTTCTAAATATCACGATTATTAATGAAACTCGTGAAAATGAGTATTAAAAGCACGGGTCGGTGCCAAGAGAACAGAACAAAACATAGTAGGCAGAGTTGCCGTTTTTTTATACTTTTAACTAAAGTACTCAATTTTTTTTAATATTTTTATCAAAAATTTTTCTATAATTTTTTTTTATGAAAATTATTTTTTTAGATTTTTTTTTTTATCAAAAATTTTTTTTATAGAAAATTTTATTATCAAAAATTTTTCTATGGACAATTTTTTTATCAAAAATTTTTCTATGTACAATTTTTGTATCAAAAATTTTTCTATTTAAAATTTTTTATCAAACATTTTTTTATGGAACATTTTTTATCAAAAATTTTTCTATGGAAAATTTTTTATCAAACATTTTTTTATGGAAAATTGTTTATCAAAAATTTTTCTATAGAAAATTATTTTATCAAAAGTTTTTCTGTAGAAAATTCTATCAAAAATTTTTCTATGAAAATTTTTTTATCAAAAATTTTTCTATAGAAATTTTTTTGGATCGAAAATATCTAAAAAATACAAAAATCTAAAATTGTTTAATATTAGAATTTATTTCTGTTTTGAAAAAGATTCCTAATATTTACAAAAATATTCCCAATGTTTAAAAAAATAATAGTGTCGTGGCAACAATGTTCGAGATTATATTTCTTTGTTCGCTCGAACCATGTATTTTGTTGTTATAAATTGGATTTTGATTTGTTTCTTGCCTATTTTGTTTTTGTCTTTTCTTAACAAAGCGGCAAAAACCAACTCTGTTAACATCTAAATTGCAACTGAATGATTTTAATACCCATTTTCACGAGTTTTATTAATGATCGTGGTATTTACGAAAAATAAAAAAAAAATCATCGGCTTCTGGTGGTATGAGCTGCCTACTTTGGATAAAAAACATTCAGTTGGAAGTTTTCGAAACAGAAATAAATTGCAATATTAAACAATTTTAGATTTTTATTTTTTTATTTTTTTTTAGATATTTTCGATGCAAGAATTTTTTATAGAAAATTTTTTGATAAAAATATTTTTCTTTGAAAAATTTTTTGATAAAAATATTTTCTGTGAAAATTAAAAAAAAAAAAAATATTTTTCTATCAAAAAATTAAAAAAAAAATTTTCTATAAAAATTTTCTAAAAAATTTTTCTATTAAAATTTTGAAAAAAAATTTTCTTTGGAAAAATTTTTGATAAAAAAATTGTTGATACAAAAAATTTCTATAGAAAAATTTTTGATACAAAAAATTTCAATAGAAAAATTTTTGATACAAAAAAATTTCTATAGAAAAATTTTTGATACAAAAAATTTCTGTAGAAAAATTTTTGATACAAAAAATTTCTAATTAAAAAAAAAAAATTCTTTGGAAAAATTTTTGAAAAAAAATTTCTCTGGAAAAATTTTGGAAAAAAATTTTCTATGAAAATTTTTCAAAAAAGAATGTCATAAAAAAATTTTCTATGGAAAATTTTTCAAAAAAGAATGCCATAAGTTCCATTCTCTTCGTGCAGACCTCTGCTTATAAACTAGTTAAACAAATTTTGTTCTGTCCACGTTTGACCATTCTTTTTTTATTATTTATTTTACATCGATGGCGTGTTACTGCTGTTGGCTTATCTCCGATTAACAATTTTCTGAAACTGAGATGTTGCCATGACCGTGGCTCGAACCCAGGCTGTATATGGTATGTTATGCTAAGTACTCGAGTTGCTAACCGACTAAACCACAGCACCCTTCAGAGTTTTAAGATTAAAATATACATAAGTGTGACATCTTTCTAATAAATACTATAAATATTGACTTCAATATTTTATTCTAAACAAGTAAGAAAGCGCTATAGTCGGTCAAGCCGACCATACGATACCCTTCACCACTAAGGTCAAAGGTGTTATTTTTCCTGTGTAAAGACAAATATTTGCTAAATTTTGCCATCATACAAACATTTTCTCAAAACTTATATATTCAACCTGTTTCCGTTATTTGGACTTATATGAGAGCTAGGGTCAAATGTGGACCGATTATCTCGAAATTTGGCAGATTGATTACAGTTGTTACAAAAATTATGTATGCAAAAAATAGACTCAAAATTTCCATTATCTTTAGATTTACGAGCGTTTTAGTGATTTTTTGTCTCATTTAGTGCGTTTTTAAAGAAGAATTTGTATGGGAGCTATGGTCAAATGTGGACCGATTTCAACGAAATTTGGTACAGTGATTTTAGTTGACAGAAGCAGTATTTGTTTTAAATTTCATGAAAAAATATTGATATTTGTGGCCAATATACCAATTCCGGGAAGTGGGACCTATGGGAGGTACCATAAATAATGGACCGATTTTGACCAATTTCAATAACCATGGTCCCATTATCAAAAAAATGATCTGTGCCAAATTTCATTAAATTATCTTTAGAATTGCGAACTGTAGTTTGATTACAAGGTTTACATGGGGGTCCAGCCAGCCAGCCAGACGGACGGACGGACATCGCTAAATCGACTCAGAAAGTGATTCTAAGCCTATTGGTATACTAAAAGGTGGGTCTAAGACAAATATTTCTATGCGTTACAAACATCAGCACAAACTTATAATACCCTTTCCATCTATGGTGGTGAAGGGTATAAAAATGCTAATTACATTTTATTGAAGCTTTTGAGTGGAAATTTGTTATCTTACAGTTGTCCCAGAAGGACTACTTATATAAAATTTTTAGTTTTTATACCCTTCACCACCATAGGTGGAAAGGGTATTATAAGTTTGTGCTGATGTTTGTAACGCATAGAAATATTTGTCTTTTAGTATACCAATAGACTTAGAATCACTTTCTGAGTCGATTTAGCGATGTCCGTCCGTCCGTCCGTCCGTCCGTCCGTCTGGCTGGCTGGACCCCCATGTAAACCTTGTAATCATTGAAATTGAAATTGGTCAAAATCGGTCCATTATTTATGGTACCTCCCATAGGTCCCACTTCCCGGAATTGCTATATTGGCCACAAATATCAATATTTTTTCACGAAATTTAAAACAAATACTACTTATGTAAACTTAAATCACTGTACCAAATTTCGTTCAAATCGGTCCACATTTGACCATAGCTCCCATACAAACTCTTCTTTAAAAACGACCTAAATGAGACAAAAAATCACTAAAACGCTCGTAAATCCAAAGATAATGAAAATTTTGAGTTTATTTTTTGCATACATAATTTTTGTAATAACTGTAATAAATTTGCCAAATTTCGAGATATTCGGTCCACATTTGACCCTAGCTGTCATATAAGTCCAAATGACGGAAACAGATTGAATATATAAGTTTTAAGAAAATGTTTGTATGATAGCAAAATTTAGCAAATATTTGTCTTTATACAGGAAAAAGAACACCTTTGACCATAATGGTGAAGGGTATCATATGGTCGGCTTGAACGACTATAGCGCTTTCTTACTTGTTTAATTTATTAAAGTATCAGAGTTCAGGTATTTACAATTTACTTCATAAAAATTATTCGATTTCTAAGACCATTTTTACCATCTGGGTGGGGTTGTTTACAACATTTCTCGATGATACAACGAATATAAACTATTCTTGTTAGATCTAATAGATAATCGCAAATTTTTTTATTATACAATTTTGAATCATTAAATTTGTCTTTATCTCCTAAAAATCAACCATAAAAATTAAGCTTGTTTTCTTGGGCCATTTAACGATTTTTCTTATAACGATTCTATTTTTCATACTTTTTTTGTAAGAAACGCAATTTTGCGTTTTAATTGCACTTAAAAAAGTTTTACAATACAATTATAACAATAAGTTACAATCCTACAAAAATGTTTATGCTTTCATACTTATGTACTTTCCTCTACTCCTCCAGGGGTTTTAAATTAAATTTAGCAACAAACTATAAATATTTTTATCTCGGCTCTTAGGGATTTATGGATCTTAAGCATGTGGGCTGTTTTCAACATGTACTTCTCCTCATTCTACTTCAACATATCGTGGCCATTATAATGTTAAGTTTGGTCGGTCATAAAGGATTAAATTCATTTTGGGTCATAAACTGATGCATTGGCAATCCAATGCACCTGAGGAACAATATCTACTTATTTCCTTCCCTATATATATATACATATGTATTTTGTGCGTCTGTCTACCAAATGAAATTAGTTGGACTAATAAAAATAAAGCTTAAGCTTACAAGACGCATGAAATGCACACAATAAAAAAAAAACGTAGTGAAGAAGAAAAGTAACAATAACTGGGAATAGCCCTATAATCGGTTGTATTGAATGAGTATATAGTCAACATTTAAAAAATCTAAGTTATTTTTGATAGCCTACTTCTATTTTCGTTATATCATGCAATGAAAAACATAAATTTTAGGTCTAAAATCGGAAATGTGACTTTATAAAGACCCGATGCTCGTCCGGAAAACGTTGTCTGATTTGGTTCAAGTTTTTTGAACTGATGTTTTAGACCTAGTGTCATAATATTCAGGACAGCCCACCTCAATTTTCAAACAATTTTTTTTTTCCATAAAACAGATTATCACTCTAATTTCCATTGACAAATTTGTTTCAAACTTAACGAAAAACTCATTTTACCTCCTCATTAGTTCTCTATCTGTCATGAAAAGCACTTAGATTGTTAAAGAAAAAGTAACAAAAAACAAAATAAAATGTACCAGAGAGTTGCAACAGAAGACCTAAAAGTACCAAGAAATACTTAATATTGAGAATCTACCTTTCACAGTCCGACAGGTGATTAAAACAAGTTTGAAATCAAATGTTAAATAATTTTATGGTTTTAAATAAATAAATAAATGTTTTTGAAAAAGTAAATAACAATGAACTTTAAGAGCAAATTTTAGCCATTTTGCATTGAATAAAACGCCATTTTTGTATTTATGTTTCTCTTATATAAATATTATGAGATGCAAGTAAATACAGGGTGGGCATGATTAAGATTAGGACGTATTAAAATTTAAGTTATAGTAATAATTGTGGCCAAACTACCGAACTTAGAGAAGCTATATTCGAGAACATTCTCCTCTACCAACCTTTTGTACGCCTATATTGCCTTGATGTCTGGTACTCGAATTCCCATGCATCAAGTATAGGGTTAAAAAGTAATTAAATAAATTTTATTAACCAAAAAACTAAAAATACTTACACGTGTAGAACGGCTGCTGTAGCTGCCGCCGCTGCTACTGCTGTATCAGTTGATGTTGTAGTTGTTGTTGTTGCTGCTGCTGGGGCTGCAGTTGTTGTATGATATTGCTACGTAGCTGCGGCGGCAGCTGCCACTGCTGCTGCAGCGGCTATAATACCAGCAGCTGTTGTTGTTGTCGTCGTCAGTGACAGAGCCGGCGTTGAGGTATCTGTTGTAGACTCTCCACCTATACTACTGCCCGATCGACTAATTTTGGACGGACTCGGAGATCTTCGACTCAGGTGTAGAGGTTCTTCGACTGGTGTTATTCTCGCTGCTGGATGAGGCGGTAGGATGGCGGCTGCAGTGTGGGGATATGTCAGTATCGGATAGGCCGCCCATGGCTGTATAGTGCGATAGCGATGATAATTATAATAAGTTTGTGCTAGTTGATTGAATTGCTCTGTAGGTACAGCTGCAGAAAGTGTTAGGGAAAGGTTGGGATTAAGGGGTTGGGATAAAAGAAAAAACATACATTTTAAAATTAGTCTAGGAAAGAAGTTATAATGATATTCCGAAATACTTATAAAATATAATGGCAACTTTTGAACTGAAAACACTTTTATTTAAATTAAAGTTTAATACAAAATTTTTAGAAAATCGTGGAACTAAAATTTTTAAAAATTTTTAAACATTTTTTAAAGCACTTAAGGAAAATCTCCTTAAATTAGAAATTTTTTAAAAAAATTCCTATAAAAAGAGGATATTTTTGAAAAATTTCCTATAAAAATAGGAAATTTTAGAAAAATTTCCTATAAAAATAGGAAATTTTTGAAAAATTTCCTATAAAAATAGAAAATTTTTCAAAAATTTCCAATAAAAATAGGAAATTTTTGAAAAATTTCCTATAAAAATAGGAAATTTTTGAAAAATTTCCTATAAAAATAGGAAATTTTTGAAAAATTTCCTATAAAAATAGGAAATTTTTGAAAAATTTCCTATAAAAATAGGAAATTTTTGAAAAATTTCCTATAAAAATAGGAAATTTTTGAAAAATTTCCTATAAAAATAGGAAATTTTTGAAAAATTTCCTATAAAAATAGGAAATTTTTGAAAAATTTCCTATAAAAATAGGAAATTTTTGAAAAATTTCCTATAAAAATAGGAAATTTTTGAAAAATTTCCTATAAAAATAGGAAATTTTTGAAAAATTTCCTATAAAAATAGGAAATTTTTGAAAAATTTCCTATAAAAATAGGAAATTTTTGAAAAATTTCCTATAAAAATAGGAAATTTTTGAAAAATTTCCTATAAAAATAGGAAATTTTTGAAAAATTTCCTATAAAAATAGGAAATTTTTGAAAAATTTCCTATAAAAATAGGAAATTTTTGAAAAATTTCCTATAAAAATAGGAAATTTTTGAAAAATTTCCTATAAAAATAGGAAATTTTTGAAAAATTTCCTATAAAAATAGGAAATTTTTGAAAAATTTCCTATAAAAATAGGAAATTTTTGAAAAATTTCCTATAAAAATAGGAAATTTTTGAAAAATTTCCTATAAAAATAGGAAATTTTTGAAAAATTTCCTATAAAAAAAGGAAATTTTTGAAAAATTTCCTATAAAAATAGGAAATTTTTGAAAAATTTCCTATAAAAATAGGAAATTTTTGAAAAATTTCCTATAAAAATAGGAAATTTTTGAAAAATTTCCTATAAAAATAGGAAATTTTTGAAAAATTTCCTGTAAAAATAGGAAATTTTTGAAAAATTTCCTATAAAAATAGGAAATTTTTGAAAAATTTCCTATAAAAATAGGAAATTTTTGAAAAATTTCCTATAAAAATAGGAAATTTTTGAAGAATTTCCTATAACAATAGGAAATTTTTGAAAAATTTCCTATAAAAATAGGAAATTTTTGAAGAATTTCCTATAAAAATAGGAAATTTTTGAAGAATTTCCTATAAAAATAGGAAATTTTTGAAGAATTTCCTGTAAACATAGGAAATTTTTGAAAAATTTCCTATAAAAATAGGAATTTTTTGAAAAATTTCCTATAAAAATAGGAAATTTTTGAAAAATTTCCTATAAAAATAGGAAATTTTTGAAAAATTTCCTATAAAAATAGGAAATTTCCTATAAAAATAGGAAATTTTTGAAAAATTTCCTATAAAAATAGGAAATATTTGAAAAATTTCCTAAAAAATAGGAAATTTTTGAAAAATTTCCTATAAAAATAGGAAATTTTTGAAAAATTTTCTATAAAAATAGGAAATTTTTGAAAAATTTCCTATAAAAATAGGAAATTTTTGAAAAATTTCCTATAAAAATAGGAAATTTTTGAAAAATTTCCTATAAAAAAAGGAAATTTTTGAAAAATTTCCTATAAAAATAGGAAATTTTTGAAAAATTTCCTATAAAAATAGGAAATTTTTGAAAAATTTCCTATAAAAATAGGAAATTTTTGAAAAATTTCCTATAAAAATAGGAAATTTTTGAAAAATTTCCTATAAAAATAGGAAATTTTTGAAAAATTTCCTATAAAAATAGGAAATTTTTGAAAAATTTCCTATAAAAATAGGAAATTTTTGAAAAATTTCCTATAAAAATAGGAAATTTTTGAAAAATTTCCTATAAAAATAGGAAATTTTTGAAAAATTTCCTATAAAAATAGGAAATTTTTGAAAAATTTCCTATAAAAATAGGAAATTTTTGAAAAATTTCCTATAAAAATAGGAAATTTTTGAAAAATTTCCTATAAAAATAGGAAATTTTTGAAAAATTTCCTATAAAAATAGGAAATTTTTGAAAAATTTCCTATAAAAATAGGAAATTTTTGAAAAATTTCATATAAAAATAGGAAATTTTTGAAAAATTTCTATAAAAATAGGAAATTTTTGAAAAATTTCCTATAAAAATAGGAATTTTTTGAAAAATTTCCTATAAAAATAGGAAATTTTTGAAAAACTTCCTATAAAAATAGGAAATTTTTGAAAAACTTCCTATAAAAATAGGAAATTTTTGAAAAATTTCCTATAAAAATAGGAAATTTTTGAAAAATTTCCTAAAAAAAATAGGAAATTTTTGAAAAATTTCCTATAAAAATAGGAAATTTTTGAAAAATATCCTATAAAAATAGAAAATTTTTGAAAAATTTCCTATAAAAATAGCAAAATTTTTAAAAATTTCCTTTAAAAAATAGGAAACTTTTAAAAAATTTCCTATAAAAATAGGGAATTTTTGAAAAATTTCCTATAAAAAATAGGAAACTTTTGAAAAATTTCCTATAAAAATAGGGAATTTTTGAAAAAATTCCTATAAAAATAGGAAAATTTTGAAAAATTTTATATAAAAATAGGAAATTTTTTAAAAATTCCCTTTAGAAATAGGAAATTTTTGAAAAATTTCCTTTAGAAATAGGAAATTGTTGAAAAATTAACTTTAGAAATAAGAAATTTTTGAAAAAATTTCCCTTAGAAATAGGAAATTTTTGAAAAAATTTCCTTTAGATATAAGTAATTTTTGAAAAATTTCCTAAAAAAGAAGAAATTTTTGAAAAATTTCCTATAAAAAGAAGAAATTTTCGAATAATTTCCTATAAAAGAAGAAATTTTCGAATAATTTCCTATAAAAGAAGAAATTTTCGAAAAATTTCCTATAAAAGAAGAAATTTTCGAAAAATTTCCTATAAAAGAAAAAATTTTTGAAAAATTTCCTATGAAAATAGGAAAAAATTCAATAATTTCTTATAAAACTGAAATCTTTATAGGAAATTTTTCAAAAGTTTCCTATTTTTATAGGAAATAATTGTTTCGGTAACGGTGTCTTGGAATATATTTTTAAATTATTTAATTGTTGTTATTACTATTTCAAATTTAAATCCCCAATAACATTACACGTTTAACAATATTTTCGTCATGAAAAGTTAAGCGGATTTGATCCGATTAAAAATCTCTTTAAAAAATATAAAAATTAAATATATTTTTTTATATTTTTCTTAACGATTTTTAAACGAAAAATAACACAAAATAATCACAACTCCAAACCAGTAGTAAAATATATAAACTTTGTTTTATGACTTTTTCCATTTTAACAAGTTTTTATTATTTTTCAGTTTTTTGTTCCTTTTTTGTTATTTTTGGCTTATTTCTTAATTTTATTACCAAAAGGATTTGAAATGTTTTAAACCAAATACAGAAATTACCTGCTCCAACTACTAATAACCATATAAAAATGCTCTAGAACACTTAATTTCCTTAAGCAGAGAAAAACATCAAAAATATTGTTTGTATTAATTTTAATTTAAAACAAACTTCAGTTCTAGTGTAAAATACTTTTTAGATTTTATGACTCGTTCCTCGGCTAAACACAGACATTTAACTCTAAAAATAAAACAGATTTTTTAGCAATCAACCAAATCGTTAAATGCATAGATTTTGGCTGGCCAAGTCGTAAAAAACTTTTAGTATTTAATGTTAAAATTTTGGATATTAAATTGGGAGTTGAAGAACTTTTTTGGTCAAAATTGAAAGATTTTAAGAAATAATTATTTCAAAGAAACCATTCAAAGAAAACGCTGCATGATAACTCCAAAATATTTCTGGCCTTTAAGGCCTAGAGTACAAACTTTAATAATCATTAACAAATTTGAAATTTTTGGAAAAATTTCCTATAAAAATAAGAAATTAATGAAAAATTAACTATAAAAGTAAGAAATTTTTGAAAATTCCCATAAAAAACATATTTTTTTTTTAAATTGTTCTAAAAATACGAAATTTTTAAAAATTTCCTATAAAAAGAAATTTTTGAAAGATTTCCTTTAAAATTATACAAGTTTTGATAAATTTTCTTTAAAAATAAGAAATTTTTGAAAAATTTCCTATAACAATAAGAAATTTCTGAAAAATTTTCTATAAAAATAAGAAATTTTTGAAAGATTTCCTCTAAAATTATAAAATTTTTAATAAATTTCCTACCAAAATAAGATCTTTTTGAAACATTTCCTATTAAAATAAGAAAATTTTGAAAAATTTCCTATAAAAATAGGAAAAGTTTGAAAAATTTCCTATAAAAATAGGAAAAGTTTGAAAAATTTCCTATAAAAATAGGAAAATTTTGAAAAATTTCCTATAAAAATAGGAAAATTTTGAAAAATTTCCTATAAAAATAGGAAATTTTTTAAAAATTTTTTATAAAAATAGGAAATTTTTGAAAAATTTCCTATAAAAATAGGAAATTTTTGAAACATTTCCTATAAAATAGGAAATTTTTGGAAAATTTCCTATAAAAATAGGAAAATTTTTAAAAATTTTCTATAAAAATAGGAACTTTTTGAAAAATTTCCTATAAAAATAGGAAATTTTTGAAACATTTCCTATAAAAATAGGAAATTTTTGGAAAAATTCCTATAAAAATAGGAAATTTTTGGAAAAATTCCTATAAAAATAGGAAATTTTTGGAAAAATTCCTATAAAAATAGGAAATTTTTGGAAAAATTCCTATAAAAATAGGAAATTTTTGGAAAAATTCCTATAAAAATAGGAAATTTTTGGAAAAATTCCTATAAAAATAGGAAATTTTTGGAAAAATTCCTATAAAAATAGGAAATTTTTGGAAAAATTCCTATAAAAATAGGAAATTTTTGGAAAAATTCCTATAAAAATAGGAAGTTTTTGCATAATTTCCTATAAAATAGGAAATATTTGAAAAATTTCCTATAAAAATATGAAATTTTTGAAAAATTTCCTATAAAAATATGAAATTTTTGAAAATTTTCCTATAAAAATAGGAAATTTTTGAAAGAAATTTATGAAAAATTAACTATAAAAGTAAGAAATTTTTGAAAATTTTTTTATAAAAGTAAGAAATTTTTGGAAAATTTATTATACAAATAAGAAATTTTTTAAGAATTTCCTATAACAATAAGAAATTTAAGAAAAATTAATTATAAAAGTAAAACATTTTTGAAAAATTTCCTATAAAAATAAGAAATTTTTGAAAAATAAAATAAAAAAATTTGTAAAAATTTCCTCTAAAAATATGAAATTTTTGAAAATTGTTCAGTCATAATAAGAAATTTTTGAAAAATTTTCCATAAAATTAAAAAAAAATCCTAAAAAATATGAAATTTTTGAAAAATTTCTTATAAAAATAAGAAATTTTTTAAAAATTTCTATAAAAATAAATACATTTTTAAAAATTTCCTATAAAAATAAAAACAATTTCGTATAAAAATAAGATATTTTTGAAAATTTTCCTATAAAAATAAGATTTTTTTTAATTTTCTTTAAAAATAAGAAATTTTTGAAAAATATCCTATAAAAATAAGATGTTTTTGAAAATTTTCCTATAAAAATTTTAAATGTCATTCAGAAGGAAACAAATGTAACAAAAAAAACATTTTTAAAAGAAAAATTTGACGAAATTAAACATTTTCTATAGAAAAATTTGACGAAAGGAAAAATTTTCTATAGAAAAATTTGACGAAAGGAAAAATTTTCTATAGAAAAATTTGACGAAAGGAAAAATTTTCTATAGAAAAATTTGACGAAAGGAAAAATTTTCTATAGAAAAATTTGACGAAAGGAAAAATTTTCTTTAGAAAAATTTGACGAAAGGAAAAATTTTCTATAGAAAAATTTGACGAAAGGAAAAATTTTCTATAGAAAAATTTGACGAAAGGAAAAATTTTCTATAGAAAAATTTGACGAAAGGAAAAATTTTCTATGGAAAAATTTGACGAAGGGTAGAAACATATTACTTTTGGAAGAGTTTTCTTGACTTAATATTTTTCCATTCTCAAGATTAGCTTTCTTCACCCCACTGTGCGGAATTTATTATTTGTCGTTAAATTTACAGATTTTTTAGTTTTTCATTATTTTTTTTTTTTCAAAAAAGTCTCTTAATATCTCACCTTAATCCCCTTAAATATATCCTCAAATTAAACTTAAGATATTAAACATCTGCTGACCAAATTAGAATTTACTTAACGGCCATAAAAAATTACTTAAATTTGTATCTAAAAATTTTATTTTATAACCAATTGGGTGTGTTCCTAGACACAATCGAAGGTAGAATAAAAATTAAGAATAAAGGAAATTATTTGAGATCTTTCTTTTTTTTAATTTTTATTGGCGTTGATTTTAATGCCATAAAAACGTTTCCTTAAAGATACCACAAAAAAATCCTAGACAATGCTTAAAAGAACTAAAAGGAACAAATAAAAATTCTCGTGTTGAAAAACTTAAAAATATTTCAAATTGTAAATTTAATAGATAGAATGATGGTGTCATTACTATGAAATGCACTCAAGTGGAAAGTTATAAAAAAGTACAACAAATTTTGCTTCAAGGCATTTTTCTTACAAAACCAACTGCTTGATTAGAGATACCGACTACTTTGGAGTCTTTTGGGTTTTTAGGATGGTCATTTTGATATATGGTTCTTGATTTGAAACACTTTGATATTGAAAAGAAAGACAAGAAAACAAAATTTCTATAGCAAAACTTGACGATAGAAATTGTTTCACCGAAACTATATTTTATATTTTGCTGTAATGCCCTTCTTTTTTAATTTAAGTCATCTTTCTGGCATCACCCTTATAGTATTATGATCAGAGTTGTCATGTAATTGTCAACACCTGGTATGTTAAGGCATTGCCATAATAATGGCATTGTCATTAGACAGTTAAAGAAAAGCGTTTTGACAGGTCTTCTAAAAATTGGACACATATAAGAGGATCTGGAATAACAACAAAAAAAACAACATGATTATCAATTAATTCATTTATATCAGTTTCCTCTTTCTCTTATGAGCAGATAAAGTTGTCACAATAATGACATCTTAGCATGTCTCTTTTGAGGTTTTGACAACTTCAATGTGACAGTAAAGAAAAAAATGTTAAAGTAAAAAAATACTTAAACTCAAAGAGACTTAAATACAAGATTCGATATAAAAAAATATTGAATATTATGTAACTAAAGATACTCAACGATCTTAAACTCTGCGGTTATGTCAAAAATATCTTAAATATTGTTTGGCAAATTATAGGTTTTGACAGTTATTAAGTCATAATGATGTTCACAATTTAACCAACGAAAAACAAGTGTGATCATAAATTTGGTTTTTAATGGGCGTATTTAATTCGATGACATGAGATCAGATCAGAACACCTGCTTCCAATTGGTTTCGGGCAGAAACCCCCCAAAAAACATAAACACAAAATAATAACCTGTGATCTAAATCAGTTGGGTGCCTCCTGTGAAATGTTTCTTTTTTTTTTTTCTTGGCCAAGATTTATTAGATGTTTCTTTTGCTAATGGCTTGTAGTTGTCATGTCAAATTAGTATTTCAGTTTTCTTTTTTGCTCAAAAGATTTGTTTCGTTCTTTCAAACATTTTAAAATTATGTACTTAGTTCAAAATGTTAATTGATGTTTAGAGGCGGTGATGAACATGAGTTCAATTAGTAAATATATAGGAAGCTAAATTTTTAATACAAATTTATCATTTTGTTTTCAGTACATAAGTAAAATTTTTGAATAGAAACAAAATTAAACAAAAAATCAATAAAAAGAAAAATTTCCTAAAAAAACTCTTCTCAACATCAACTTTTCTATAGAAAACTCTGCCCACGATAAATCTTCTATAGAAAACTCTGCCCACCATTAACCTTCCTATAGAAATCTCTACCGACCATCAACCTTTCTATAGAAAACTATGCTCACCATCAACTTTTCTATAGAAAACTCTACCGACCATCAACATTTCTATAGAAAACTCTACCGACTATCAACTTTTCTATAGAAAACTCTACCGACAATCAACTTTTCTATAGAAAACTCTAACGACAATCAACTATTCTATAGAAAACTCTAACGACCATCAACTTTTTTTTATAGAAAACTCTAACGTCCTTTAACTTTTTTTATAGAAAACTCTAACTACCATCAACTTTTCTATAAAAAACTCTACCGACCATCAACTTTTCTATAGAAAACTCTAACGACCATCAACTTTTCTATAGAAAACTCTACCGAACACCTACTTTTCTATAGAAAACTCTACTCACCATCAACTTTTCTATAGAAAACTCTGCCCATCATCAACTTTTCTATAGAAAACTCTGCCCATCATCAACTTTTCTATAGAAAACTCTACCGAACATCAACTTTTCTATAGAAAACTCTAACGACCATCAACTTTTCTATAGAAAACTCTACCGACCATCAACTTTTCTATAGAAAACTCTACCGACCATCAACTTTTCTATAGAAAACTCTACCGACCATCAACATTTCTATAGAAAACACTACCGACTATCAACTTTTCTATAGAAAACTCTACCGACAATCAACTTTTCTATAGAAAACTCTAACGACAATCAACTATTCTATAGAAAACTCTAACGACCATCAACTTTTTTTTATAGAAAACTCTAACGTCCTTTAACTTTTTTTATAGAAAACTCTAACTACCATCAACTTTTCTATAAAAAACTCTACCGACCATCAACTTTTCTATAGAAAACTCTAACGACCATCAACTTTTCTATAGAAAACTCTACCGAACACCTACTTTTCTATAGAAAACTCTACTCACCATCAACTTTTCTATAGAAAACTCTGCCCATCATCAACTTTTCTATAGAAAACTCTGCCCATCATCAACTTTTCTATAGAAAACTCTACCGAACATCAACTTTTCTATAGAAAACTCTAACGACCATCAACTTTTCTATAGAAAACTCTACCGACCATCAACTTTTCTATAGAAAACTCTACCGACCATCAACTTTTCTATAGAAAACTCTACCGACCATCAACATTTCTATAGAAAACACTACCGACTATCAACTTTTCTATAGAAAACTCTACCGACAATCAACTTTTCTATAGAAAACTCTACCGACCATCAACTTTTCTATAGAAAACTCTACCGACCATCAACTTTTTTTATAGAAAACTCTACCGACCATCAACTTTTCTATAGAAAACTCTACCGATCATCCACTTTTCTATAGAAAACTTTACCGACAATCAACTTTTCTATAGAAAACTCTACCGACCATCAACTTTTCTATAGAAATCTCTAACGACAATCAACTTTTCTATAGAAAACTCTAACGACCATCAACTTTTCTATAGAAAACTCTACCGACCATCAACTTTTCTATAGAAAACTCTACCGATCATCCACTTTTCTATAGGAAACTCTACCGACCATCAACTTTTCTATAGAAAACTCTACCGACCATCAACTTTTCTATAGAAAACTCTACCGATCATATACTTTTCTATAGAAAACTCTACCGACCATCAACTTTTCTATAGAAAACTCTACCGACCATCAACTTTTCTATAGAAAACTCTACCGAACATCAAGTTTTCTATAGAAAACTCTACCGACCATCAAGTTTTCTATAGAAAACTCTACCGACCATCAAGTTTTCTATAGAAAACTCTACCGACCATCAAGTTTTCTATAGAAAACTCTACCGACCATCAAGTTTTCTATAGAAAACTCTACCGACCATCAAGTTTTCTATAGAAAACTCTACCGACCATCAAGTTTTCTATAGAAAACTCTACCGACCATCAAGTTTTCTATAGAAAACTCTACCGACCATCAAGTTTTCTATAGAAAACTCTACCGAACATCAACTTTTCTATAGAAAACTCTACCGACCATCAACTTTTCTATAGAAAACTCTACCGAACATCAACTTTTCTATAGAAAACTCTACCGACCATCAAGTTTTCTATAGAAAACTCTACCGACCATCAACTTTTCTATAGAAAACTCTACCGACCATCAACTTTTCTATAGAAAACTCTACCGAACATCAACTTTTCTATAGAAAACTCTACCGACCATCAACTTTTCTATAGAAAACTCTACCCACCATCAATTTTTTTTATAGAAAACTCTTCCCACCATCAAATTTTCTATAGAAGAGTTTCCCACCATCAATTTTTCTATAGAAAACTCTTCCCACCATCAACTTTTCTATAGAAAACTCTTCCCACCATAAAATTTTCTATAGAAGAGTTTCCTACCATCAATTTTTCTATAGAAAACTCTTTCCACCATCAACTTTTCTATTGAAAACTCTTCCCACCATCAACTTTTTTATCGAAACTCTTTCCACAGTCATGTTTTCTATAGAAAACTCTTTCCACTGTCATCTTTTCTATAGAAAACTCTGTCCACTGTCAATTTTTCTATAGAAAACTCTTCCCACTGTCAACTTTTCTATAGAAAACGCTTTCCAGTTTATCACTATTATTATTTTATTATACCCTTCACCACCATAGGTAGAAAGGGTATTATAAGTTTGTGCTGATGTGTGTAACGCATAGAAATATTTGTCTTAGACCCATCTTTTATTATACCAATAGGATTAGAATCACATTCTAAAACGATTTAGCGATGTCCGTCCGTCCATCTAGCGGCTGGCTGGACCCCCTTGTAATCAAACTACAGGTCGTAATTCTAAAGATAATTTGATGAAATTTGGCACAGATAATTTTATTGACAATGGGACCATGGCTGTTGAATGTCGTCAAAATCGGTCTATTATTTGTGTTACCTCCCATAGGTCCCACTTCCCGGAATTGATATATTGGCCACAAAAATCAATATTTTTTCATGAAATTTAAAATATATACTGCTTATATAAACTTGTATAAAATTTTGTTGAAATCGGTCTACATTTGACCATAGGTCCCATATAAACTCTTTTCACAAAACGCACTTAATGAGACAAAATTCACTAAAACGCTCGTAAATCCGAAGATAATGAGAGTTTTAAGTTTGCATACATAATTTTTGTAACAACTGTAATCAATTTGCCAAATTTCGAGACAATCGGACATCATTTGACCCTAGCTCTCATATAAGTCCAAATGACGGAAACAGCTATACATATAAGTTTTGAGAGTATGTTTGTATGATGGCAATAGCAAATATTTTTCTTTATACAGGAAAAAGAACACCTTTGACCTTAGTGGTAAAGGGTATCGTATGGTCGTGCTTGACCGACTATAGCTCTTTTTTACTTGTTTTTGTCTGTTTTAGGTTGTTGTTATAATTTATTTATCATCACTTTTGAGTTTATTATCACTTTTGAGTTTAAATTAGATACTTTATTTTGTATGAAAAGTCATAATTTGCAAATCAAAAATTTACATTTTAATTCAATTTGTTCAGTAATAAAATAAAATATATTTTCGTGCAACATAATCGACTAAATTTGCATAAAAGCAATTTTTATTATAAACAATACTCCATTGATTTACTAAATTTAATTATATTTGAATATCAATAATACAAAATAAAATTTTAAAATAGAATAAATGTGGGAAACGAAGAATTATTAACATTTTTGAGTCGAAGTGCGAATTGGCTTTTACTTGTATGTACTTAATTTAGGCAACCGGAGGTTTGACGCATTAAGTATAGATAAGTATATCTGATCGAATACAACTTTTTATGGTTTGTAAAATTTTCTTAATTGTTGTTATTGTGATAGATTCTTGGAAGTTTTGATAGTCACAATTAATTAAGCGAAGAGTTATTTAAAATTTACTTCAATTTCCGATATATTGGTATACAAATATGTAACAAAAAAATTCAATCATACGCATTTAAATATACTATTTCAAGCATCTCCTTTAACCAACTGCAACCTTCGCACATCTTCTGAAAAAAAAAGTTAATAACTTCTAGAGTTCGTACATTTTGCTTTGATGGATTTTTCTGTTGAAGTCGTAAACAGATCTTTAAAAATTTCCCTTTCATATTAAATATTTATAACATTTACAAAGTAATATTACCTCTACAAACAGAATTTCTGTAGAGTAAAATACACTGTGACACACAAATTCCATCTAAGTCATTCACAACTTTTACACAGAAAACTCCTAACACCGACTACTTTTGTATAAAAAACTTTTAATACAAACAAATTTTCTATAGCTAACTCTTCCCACCCACAATTTTTCTATAGAAAACTCTTCCCGCCAACAATTTTTCTATAGAAAACTCTTCTCACCAAAAATTTTTTTATAGAAAAATCTTCCCACCGACAATTTTTCTATAGAAAACTCTTCCAACCGACAATTTTTCTATAAAAAAAATCTTCCCACCGACAATTTTTGTATAGAAAAATCTTCCCACCGACAATGTTTGTACAGAAAACTTTTTCAACAGACAATTTTTCTGTAGAAAACTCTTCCCACCGACATGTTTTGTATAGAAAACTCTTCCCACAGACAATTTTTCTATAGAAAACTCTTCCCACCGACAACCGTTCAATAGAAAACTCTTCTCATCGACAATGTTTCTATAGAAAACTTTTCCCACCGACAATTTTTCTATAGAAAGCTCTTCCCATCGACAATTTTTCTATAGAAAACACTTCCAGCCAACAATTTTTCTATAGAAAATCCTTCCCACCGACAATTTTTCTATAGAAAACTCTTCCCACCGACAATTTTTCTATAGAAAACTCTTCCCACCGACAATTTTTCTATAGAAAACTCTTCCCACCGAAAATTTTTCTATAGAAAACTCTTCCCAGCGACAATTCATCTATAGAAAACTCTTCCCAGCGACAATTTTTCTATAGAAAACTCTTCCCAGCGACAATTTTTCTATAGAAAACTCTTCCCAGCGACAATTTTTCTATAGAAAACTCTTCCTACCGATAATTTTTCTATAGAAAACTCTTCCCACCGACAATTTTTCTATAGAAAACTCTTCCCAGCGACAATTTTTCTATAGAAAACTCTTCCCACCGACGATTTTTCTATAGAAAACTCTTCCCACCGACAATTTTTCTATAGAAAACTCTTCCCACCGACAATTTTTCTATAGAAAACTCTTCCCACCGCCAACTTTTCTATAGAAAACTCTTCCCACCGACAATTTTTCTATAGAAAACTCTTCCCACCTACAATTTTTCTATAGAGAACTCTTCCCACCGACAATTTTTCTATAGAAAACTCTTCCCACCGACAATTTTTCTATAGAAAACTCTTCCCACCGACAATTTTTCTATAGAAAACTCTTCCCAGCGACAATTCATCTATAGAAAACTCTTCCCAGCGACAATTTTTCTATAGAAAACTCTTCCCAGCGACAATTTTTCTATAGAAAACTCTTCCTACCGATAATTTTTCTATAGAAAACTTTTCCCACCGACAATTTTTCTATAGAAAACTCTTCCCAGCGACAATTTTTCTATAGAAAACTCTTCCCACCGACAATTTTTCTATAGAAAACTCTTCCCACCGACAATTTTTCTATAGAAAACTCTTCCCACCGACAATTTTTCTATAGAAAACTCTTCCCACGGACAATTTTTCTATAGAAAACTCTTCCCACCGACAATTTTTCGATAGAAAACTCTTTCCTACTATAATAAATCTCTAAGTATTGTTTTGTATCACAGTGTAATTTTAATTTTTTTCTTCTATATTTTTAGCCAATTTTAAGTGCTTCATATAAATATTTTTAGTTTTGTTGCTGTTGTCGTTGATTCTTGTCGTATAGACTTTGAATTTGCTATAAAATGTCGATGTTGTTATAGTTGTTGCCATTTTATTCCTTCCAGAAGGCCATAAACACTTGACGTTTTATGATCATTGCAGCTCCTCTAGAGCTGTAAGTACTTCGTATTTGCTATAATTCTGCTAGGAAATGAATCTCTTGCTTAAGTTTTATAGCTCATCTGTGTAAGCGTTTGTACGTGAATACCAACAGTTCCAATTCATAGACTCAAAGTATAAGCGGATTATTCGGCATTACGTGATGGCATGAAATGCCTTCACATCAACAGAATTCAGTCATGCCTGAGTACATTTTGAAAAGGATAAAGCCATGAGTAGAGAATTGAGGCGATTGAGTAAGTGTGAAAGAGTGAGCATGAATGTTGGTGGCAATTGTGCAAAATGATGCATTTTGTGTTGCTATTGTTGTTGATGATATAAAAATATATTGCTACAACATAAAACTTAGATGCATTACATATAGTCGAAAACAAGAAATAAATGAATACTGAAAATATTCTACGGAGTGGGTTATTTTACTAAGAAGATACAATCTTGGCTATATCTTCTGAATCCTCCCACCGACAACTTTCTACATAAAACTCTTTCCATCAACTACTTTTCTGTAAAAAAAAACTATTGCACTGACAACTTTTTTATAGGAAACGGCAACTTTTCCATAGATAACTCTTTCCACCAACAACTTTTTTTTTAGAAAACTCTTCCTATAGATAACTTTTCTACAAAAAAGCCTCTTCCAATTGACAACTTTTCTATAGAAAACTCTTCCTATCGACAACTTTTCTATAGAAAACTTTTCCTATCGATAACTTTTCTATAGAAAACTCATCCTATCGACAACTTTTCTATCGAAAACTCATCCTATCGTTCCTTTTCCATAGAAGACTCTTCCCATCAACAACTTTTCTATAAAAAACTCTTCCTATCTAAAACTTTTATACAGAAAAGTCTTCCCATCGACAACTTTTCTATAGCAAACTCTTCCCATCGACAACTTTTCTATAGAAAACTCTTCTCACCGACAACTTTTCTATAGAAAACTCTTCTCACCGACAACTTTTCTATAGAAAACTCATCTCACCGACAACTTTTCTATAGAAAACTCTTCTCGGCGACAACTTTTCTATAGAAAACTCTTCTCATCGACAACTTTTCTACGGAAAACTCTTCTCACCGACAACTTTTCTATAGAAAACTTTTCTCACCGGCAACTTTTCTATAGAAAACTCTTCTCACCGACAACTTTTCTATATAAAACTCTTCTCACCGACAACTTTTCTATAGAAACCTCTTCTCATCGACAACTTTTCTATAGAAAACACTTTTATCTCGACAACTTTTCATTATAAAACTCTTCTCACCGACAACTTTTCTAAAAAACTCTTCTCACCGACAACTTTTCTATAGAAAACTCTTCTCACCAACAACTTTTCAATAGAAAACTCTTCCCACCGACAACTTTTCTATAGAAAACTCTTCCCACCGACAACTTTTCTATAGAAAACTCTTCCCACCGACAACTTTTCTATAGAAAACTCTTCCCACCGACAACTTTTCTATAGAAAACTCTTCCCACCGACAACTTTTCTATAGAAAACTCTTCCCACCGACAACTTTTCTATAGAAAACTCTTCCCACCGACAACTTTTCTATAGAAAACTCTTCCCACCGACAACGTTTCTATAGAAAACTCTTCCCACCGACAACTTCTTTATAGAAAACTCTTCCCACCGACAACTTTTCTATAGAAAACTCTTCCCACCGACAACTTTTCTATAGAAAACTCTTCCCACCGACAACTTTTCTATAGAAAACTCTTCCCACCGACAACTTTTCTATAGAAAACTCTTCCCACCGACAACTTTTCTATAGAAAACTCTTCCCACCGACAACTTTTCTATAGAAAACTCTTCCCACCGACAACTTTTCTATAGAAAACTCTTCCCACCGACAACTTTTCTATAGAAAACTCTTCTCACCAACAACTTTTCAATAGAAAACTCTTCTCGACGACAACTTTTCAATAGAAAACTCTTCTTACCGACAACTTATCTATATAAAAGTCTTCTAACCGACAACTTTTCTATTGAAAATTCTTCCCATTGTCAACTTTTCTATAGAAATCTCTTCCCATCGACAAGTTTTCTATAAAAAAACTCTGCCGATAAAAAACTCTACTTATTGACAACTTTTCTATAAAAAAAACTCTTGCTATCTATAACTTTTATACAGAAAACTCTTCCCAGCGACAATTTTTCTATAGAAAACTCTTCCAATCGACAACTTTTCTAAAGAAACTCTTTATATTTCTCTGGAATTCAAAAAAGTTGTGAAATAAATTTTTTAATATTGCCTACAGGCAACAAAGGGAATGAACGAGATAACTGAAAATAAAATTGTTTAAACAAAAATTAAATATATTTAAATGACTGTTATAAGACTTTAGATTTAGTAATAATTTTGTCATTTTTTTCGTAAATTTACTGCAAAAAGAAGATACGGGTAATTTTTAGGATATGCCAAAGGTGGGCTTAAACTTTTTTCAGCCTTTTTTTTCTGTTTCTGTAATTAACATAAAAATCCCATAAATTTACAAAAAAAAATTACAAAATTTCACCTGTTTCTCAAACTTTTCATTAGTGACAACTGAAACCGCCACTGTGGCCCTAAAGGGCTGAAAAAAAGGGAGAAGTTGCTACAATTACCCAAATGTTCAATTACTGAAATCATTAAAAAAGTGCTAAAAAGCCCCTCCTCCAGAATGTTTGTAACAATGTTTAAAGATTGTACCCAAAATCAAATATTTAAGACACCTGCTGCTGCCTAAATGCCCAATACCGAAATCAAGGCAAACATCCCAAAAAAATCACTTGGTATGACCAAGAGCCAAGAAAATGTGAAAGAGGTGACTAAACATTAGTTTTGGTTTATTTGCTTTTGCGTTCCCTTGCGTTGCAGGACAGATTCTTTATCTCTGCTTAAAATTCCTGAAACCACTGAACCTGCAGTTTGAAGCTTTTAAAGTGTTTCTTTTATTTCTTATTTGCGGTAAATTGCAATTTTCTTATCAAATTTGTTGCAGCCATTTATGACACATGCCAGCTTTAAGTTTTTTCCCGAGACACACATGTATGAACTGTATGTTTGAAGTCCTTTTTTTGTATGAAAGAAACATGTGGTCTTCGATTATTTTCCATTGAGTATTAAACAAGTTATTAATTTTTATTTTTAAAGTGATTTATTAAATTGTGGTAATTTGAAATTAAAAAAATATGAACGCAAGTCCAGCGTTCGTGTGTTTTCTTGGAAAAAAATAATATTAGTATGAGCAAGAAGTTATGATTTATGGTTCAAAAAAAATTTATATAAACATTTTATTAATTTTTAATTGAAAATTTTATAAATTGTTGCAAAATATTTAACAAAACCAAACCAACTTGGCTACTAATGTGAAATTTTTTGTGAAAATTTCTTTAAACATGTTCCAATCTGATGCCTTTGTAGAAATATGCTAAATATGCAAATATATGCAGACTAATTTTATGCTGTCATATAGCCAAGACTTCTGACTTCAACCTTGGAACAAATTAATTTTCAGGACTTACCATAAGTTTACCATAAATTTAATAATTTATTTACATATATCAAACACTTTCATAAATTAGGTCATATTAAACTTCACCCGTTTTAAGCCAAATATGGAAAGATATGCAGATGATTTCTTAAACGCTACAGAACATAAACGCTACAGAACTTAAACTTAATACAAAAATCTACGTCAAATTAGATCCAATGCTAAAGTTAAAAATTCAAATAAATTAAATTGTTTATACAAAATATAGCCGTTATCAAAAATTTTATCGAGGAAGTCCCCAGGTAAGGGAAGTGTTTCCCATTAATGGGATTAAACAGAGAAAAAAATACTTTAGATGACATTAAAGTAGATATATTTCATTTCAACTACAGATGGAATTGGAGTACTTTGCCGAGTTTCTTGCTGACTCCCTGAATGCCACAAGGGGTTAACCTTCAGACCGTCGCCATAGGTCAACTTTTGCATTCCCAACTACAACTTTTCCATAGAAAACATATCACAGCGATAACTTTTCTATCGAAACCTTATCACAAATACAACTTTTCTATAGGAAACTTATTACAATGACAAGTTGCTATGGAAAACTTATCACAACGACAAGTTTTTGTATAGAAGACTTATCACACAGACAAGTTTTGTTCAGAACTCTTAGTACAACGACATCTTTTCTATAGAAAACTTATTACAACTACATTTTTTCTATAGAAAGCTTACTACAACTACATGTTTTCTATATAAAACTTACTACAACGACAAGTTTTCTATAGAAAACTTATCACAACGACAAGTTTTCTATAGAAAACTTATCACAACGACAAGTTTTCTATAGAAAACTTATCACAACGACAAGTTTTCTATAGAAAACTTATCACAACGACAGGTTTTCTATAGAAAACTTATCACAACGAAAAGTTTTCTATAGAAAACTTATCAAAACGAAACGTTTTCTGTAGAAAACTAATTAAAACGAAAAGTTTTCTATAGTAAACTTATCACAATGACAAGTTTTCTATAGAAAACTTATCATAACGCAAAGTTTTCTATAGAAAACTTATCACAACGATAAGTTTTCTATAGAAAACTTATCACAACGCTATGTTTTCTATAGAAAACTAATCACAACGACAAGTTTTCTATAGAAAACTTATCAAAACGACAACTTTTCTATAGAAAACAACTTTTCTAAAGAAAACTCTTCCCACCGACAACTTTTCTATAGAAAACTCTTCCCACCGACAACTTTTCTATAGAAAACTCTTCCCACCGACAACTTTTCTATAGAAAACTCTTCCCACCGACAACTTTTCTATAGAAAACTCTTCCCACCGACAACTTTTCTATAGAACACTCTTCCCACCGACAACTTTTCTATAGAAAACTCTTCCCACCGACAACTTTTCTATAGAAAACTCTTCCCACCGACAAATTTTCTATAGAAAACTCTTTCCACCGACAACTTTTCTATAGAAAACTCTTCCCACCGACAACTTTTCTATAGAAAACTCTTCCCACCGACAACTTTTCTATAGAAAACTGTTCCCACCGACAACTTTTCTATAGAAAACTCTTCCCACCGACAACTTTTCTATAGAAAACTCTTCCCACCGACAACTTTTCTTTAGAAAACTCTTCCCACCGACAATTTTTCTATAGAAAACTCTTCCCACCGACAACTTTTTTATAGAAAACTCTTCCGACCGACAACTTTTCTATAGAAAACTCTTCCCACCGACAACTTTTCTATAGAAAACTCTTCCCACCGACAACTTTTCTATAGAAAACTCTTTCCACCACCAACTTTTCTATAGAAAACTCTTTCCACCGTCAACTTTTGTATAGAAAACTCTTCCCACCGACTTTTCTATAGAAAACTTTTGCCAGCAATAACTTTTCTATAGAAAACTCTTTCCACCGACAACTTTTCTATAGAAAACTCTTCCCATCGACAAGTTTTCTATGAAAATTCTTCCTTTCGTTAAATTCTATGTAGATTAATTAACTCTTCTATACAAATCCCTTCCTATCGTCAGTAAAATCCCTTCAATTTTACTTTAAAATGTTGTTCCCGAGTGTATTTTATATAACTCACACACTTTTTTATTGCAAGTTATATTCCAGTTTAACATCCCTTTATAGGTAATGATTAGATCCCACCTTAAAAAAAATATTTTGGTTTGTATTATTTTTAACATTTAAAATTTATTATACATTTAGTGAATTTATTAATTTCTTGTATTATTTTTATCAGGAAATTTAAACATATTTCTATTTTTTAGTGAATAATTTTTATGATTTTATTTTAAATTGTAATTAATATTTATACATTTCTAAACTTAACTAATTATTTAGCTGCTGATTTCTATTAATTAGTTGCTGTGTTGTAGTACTTACATTAATTTTATAAATTTTTGTATTTATTATTTTGTTAATAACACTAGGTATTTTAAAATTTTCTTGTAGAGATGTAAAAAAAAGTTTTTTCAAAAAAAAAATTAGAATTTTAGAGAAAAAGTTTAAGTTATATTAGAAATTTTAACATGTTTATGGGATATATTAAGGCAAATTGAAAATAACTCATTATACAATTTTGTCTACTTTATTTTTGCAGCAGAAATTATTTCAATTGGTTAACAAACTACAGAGATATGAACGATAAAGCAAAATAATGTATTTTATTTGGTTGTTGTCTTGGATATTTATATACACAATATGTCATGGAAGTTTACATACACAGATGTATTTAAGTGTTTATTACGTAATAAACACGAATAGAAAAATTTTCGTTAGAAATATTTTTCCATAGAAAATTTTTCGTTAGAAATTCTTTTCTATAGAAAAATTTTCGTAAGAAATATTTTAGAAAAATTTTCGTTAGAAATATTTTTCTATAGAAAAATTTTCGTTAGAAATATTTTTCTATAGAAAATTTTTCGTTAGAAATATTTTTCTATAGAAAAATTTTCGTTAGAAATATTTTTCTATAGAAAAATTTTCGTTAGAAATATTTTTCTATAGAAAAATTTTCGTTAGAAATATTTTTCTATAGAAAAATTTTCGCTAGAAATATTTTTCTATAGAAAAATTTTCGTTAGAAATATTTTTCTATAGAAAAATTTTCGCTAGAAATATTTTTCTATAGAAAAATTTTCGTTAGAAATATTTTTCTATAGAAAAATTTTCGTTAGAAATATTTTTCTATAGAAAAATTTTCGTTAGAAATATTTTTCTATAGAAAAATTTTCGTTAGAAATATTTTTCTATAGAAAAATTTTCGTTAGAAATATTTTTCTATAGAAAAATTTTCGTTAGAAATATTTTTCTATAGAAAAATTTTCGTTAGAAATATTTTTCTATAGAAAAATTTTCGTTAGAAATATTTTTCTATAGAAAAATTTTCGTTAGAAATATTTTTCTATAGAAAAATTTTCGTTAGAAATATTTTTCTATAGAAAAATTTTCGTTAGAAATATTTTTCTATAGAAAAATTTTCGTTAGAAATATTTTTCTATAGAAAAATTTTCGTTAGAAATATTTTTCTATAGAAAAATTTTCGTTAGAAATATTTTTCTATAGAAAAATTTTCGTTAGAAATATTTTTCTATAGAAAAATTTTCGTTAGAAATATTTTTCTATAGAAAAATTTTCGTTAGAAATATTTTTCTATAGAAAAATTTTCGTTAGAAATATTTTTCTATAGAAAAATTTTCGTTCGAAATATTTTTCTATAGAAAAATTTTCGTTCGAAATATTTTTCTATAGAAAAATTTTCGTTCGAAATATTTTTCTATAGAAAAATTTTCGTTCGAAATATTTTTCTATAGAAAAATTTTCGTTCGAAATATTTTTCTATAGAAAAATTTTCGTTCGAAATATTTTTCTATAGAAAAATTTTCGTTCGAAATATTTTTCTATAGAAAAATTTTCGTTAGAAATATTTTTCTATAGAAAAATTTTCGTTAGAAATATTTTTCTATAGAAAAATTTTCGTTAGAAATATTTTTCTATAGAAAAATTTTCGTTAGAAATATTTTTCTATAGAAAAATTTTCGTTAGAAATATTTTTCTATAGAAAAATTTTCGTTAGAAATATTTTTCTATAGAAAAATTTTCGTTAGAAATATTTTTCTATAGAAAAATTTTCGTTAGAAATATTTTTCTATAGAAAAATTTTCGTTAGAAATATTTTTCTATAGAAAAATTTTCGTTAGAAATATTTTTCTATAGAAAAATTTTCGTTAGAAATATTTTTCTATAGAAAAATTTTCGTTAGAAATATTTTTCTATAGAAAAATTTTCGTTAGAAATATTTTTCTATAGAAAAATTTTCGTTAGAAATATTTTTCTATAGAAAAATTTTTCTAACGAAAATTTTTCTATAGAAAAATTTTCGTTAGATATATTTTTCTATAGAAAAATTTTCGTTAGAAATATTTTTCTATAGAAAAATTTTCGTTAGAAATATTTTTCTATAGAAAAATTTTCGTTAGAATTATTTTTCTATAGAAAAATTTTCGTTAGAATTATTTTTCTATAGAAAAATTTTCGTTAGAATTATTTTTCTATAGAAAAATTTTCGTTAGAATTATTTTTCTATCGAAAAATTTTCGTTAGAATTATTTTTCTATAGAAAAATTTTCGTTAGAAATATTTTTCTATAGAAAAATTTTCGTTAGAAATATTTTCCTATAGAAAAATTTTCGTTAGAAATATTTTTCTATAGAAAAATTTTCGTTAGAAATATTTTTCTATAGAAAAATTTTCGTTAGAAATATTTTTCTATAGAAAAATTTTCGTTAGAAATATTTTTCTATAGAAAAATTTTCGTTAGAAATATTTTTCTATAGAAAAATTTTCGTTAGAAATATTTTTCTATAGAAAAATTTTCGTTAGAAATATTTTTCTATAGAAAAATTTTCGTTAGAAATATTTTTCTATAGAAAAATTTTCGTTGGAAATATTTTTCTATAGAAAAATTTTCGTTACAAATATTTTTCTATAGAAAAATTTTCGTTAGAAATATTTTTCTATAGAAAAATTTTCGTTAGAAATATTTTTCTATAGAAAAATTTTCGTTAGAAATATTTTTCTATAGAAAAATTTTCGTTAGAAATATTTTTCTATAGAAAAATTTTCGTTAGAAATATTTTTCTATAGAAAAATTTTCGTTAGAAATATTTTTCTATAGAAAAATTTTCGTTAGAAATATTTTTCTATAGAAAAATTTTCGTTAGAAATATTTTTCTATAGAAAAATTTTCGTTAGAAATATTTTTCTATACAAAAATTTTCGTTAGAAATATTTTTCTATACAAAAATTTTCGTTAGAAATATTTTTCTATAGAAAAATTTTCGTTAGAAATATTTTTCTATACAAAAATTTTCGTTAGAAATATTTTTCTATACAAAAATTTTCGTTAGAAATATTTTTCTATAGAAAAATTTTCGTTAGAAATATTTTTCTATAGAAAAATTTTCGTTAGAAATATTTTTCCATAGAAAATTTTTCGTTAGAAATTCTTTTCTATAGAAAAATTTTCGTAAGAAATATTTTTCTATAAAAAAATTTTCTTTAGAAATATTTTCTATAGAAAAATTTTCGTTAGAAATATTTTTCTATAGAAAAATTTTCGTTAGAAATATTTTTCTATAGAAAAATTTTCGTTAGAAATATTTTTCTATAGAAAAATTTTCTTTAGAAATATTTTCTATAGAAAAATTTTCGTTAGAAATATCTTTCTATAGAAAAATTTTCGTTAGAAATATTTTTCTATAGAAAAATTTTCGTTAGAAATATTTTTCTATAGAAAAATTTTCGTTAGAAATATTTTTCTATAGAAAAATTTTCGTTAGAAATATTTTTCTATAGAAAAATTTTCGTTAGAAATATTTTTCTATAGAAAAATTTTCGTTAGAAATATTTTTCTATAGAAAAATTTTCGTTAGAAATATTTTTCTATAGAAAAATTTTCGTTAGAAATATTTTTCTATAGAAAAATTTTCGTTAGAAATATTTTTCTATAGAAAAATTTTCGTTAGAAATATTTTTCTATAGAAAAATTTTCGTTAGAAATATTTTTCTATAGAAAAATTTTCGTTAGAAATATTTTTCTATAGAAAAATTTTCGTTAGAAATATTTTTCTATAGAAAAATTTTCGTTAGAAATATTTTTCTATAGAAAAATTTTCGTTAGAAATATTTTTCTATAGAAAAATTTTCGTTAGAAATATTTTTCTATAGAAAAATTTTCGTTAGAAATATTTTTCTATAGAAAAATTTTCGTTAGAAATATTTTTCTATAGAAAAATTTTCGTTAGAAATATTTTTCTATAGAAAAATTTTCGTTAGAAATATTTTTCTATAGAAAAATTTTCGTTAGAAATATTTTTCTATAGAAAAATTTTCGTTAGAAATATTTTTCTATAGAAAAATTTTCGTTAGAAATATTTTTCTATAGAAAAATTTTCGTTAGAAATATTTTTCTATAGAAAAATTTTCGTTAGAAATATTTTTCTATAGAAAAATTTTCGTTAGAAATATTTTTCTATAGAAAAATTTTCGTTAGAAATATTTTTCTATAGAAAAATTTTCGTTAGAAATATTTTTCTATAGAAAAATTTTCGTTAGAAATATTTTTCTATAGAAAAATTTTCGTTAGAAATATTTTTCTATAGAAAAATTTTCGTTAGAAATATTTTTCTATAGAAAAATTTTCGTTAGAAATATTTTTCTATAGAAAAATTTTCGTTAGAAATATTTTTCTATAGAAAAATTTTCGTTAGAAATATTTTTCTATAGAAAAATTTTCGTTAGAAATATTTTTCTATAGAAAAATTTTCGTTAGAAATATTTTTCTATAGAAAAATTTTCGTTAGAAATATTTTTCTATAGAAAAATTTTCGTTAGAAATATTTTTCTATAGAAAAATTTTCGTTAGAAATATTTTTCTATAGAAAAATTTTCGTTAGAAATATTTTTCTATAGAAAAATTGTCGTTAGAAATATTTTTCTATAGAAAAATTTTCGTTAGAAATATTTTTCTATAGAAAAATTTTCGTTAGAAATATTTTTCTATAGAAAAATTTTAGTAAGAATTATTTTTCTATAGAAAAATTTCGTTAGAATTATTTTTCTATAGAAAAATTTTCGTTAGAATTATTTTTCTATAGAAAAATTTTTGTTAGAATTATTTTTCTATTGAAAAATGTTCGTTAGAATTATTTTTCTACAGAAAAATGTTCGTTAGAATTATTTTTCTATAGAAAAATTTTCGTTAGAATTATTTTTCTATAGAAAAATTTTCGTTAGAAATATTTTTTTATAGAAAAATTTTCGTTAGAAATATTTTTCTATAGAAAAATTTTCGTTAGAAATATTTTTCTATAGAAAAATTTTCGTTAGAAATATTTTTCTATAGAAAAATTTTCGTTAGAAATATTTTTCTATAGAAAAATTTTCGTTAGAAATATTTTTCTATAGAAAAATTTTCGTTAGAAATATTTTTCTATACAAAAATTTTCGTTAGAAATATTTTTCTATACAAAAATTTTCGTTAGAAATATTTTTCTATAGAAAAATTTTCGTTAGAAATATTTTTCTATACAAAAATTTTCGTTAGAAATATTTTTCTATACAAAAATTTTCGTTAGAAATATTTTTCTATAGAAAAATTTTCGTTAGAAATATTTTTCTATAGAAAAATTTTCGTTAGAAATATTTTTCTATAGAAAAATTTTCGTTAGAAATATTTTTCCATAGAAAATTTTTCGTTAGAAATTCTTTTCTATAGAAAAATTTTCGTAAGAAATATTTTTCTATAAAAAAATTTTCTTTAGAAATATTTTCTATAGAAAAATTTTCGTTAGAAATATTTTTCTATAGAAAAATTTTCGTTAGAAATATTTTTCTATAGAAAAATTTTCGTTAGAAATATTTTTCTATAGAAAAATTTTCTTTAGAAATATTTTCTATAGAAAAATTTTCGTTAGAAATATCTTTCTATAGAAAAATTTTCGTTAGAAATATTTTTCTATAGAAAAATTTTCGTTAGAAATATTTTTCTATAGAAAAATTTTCGTTAGAAATATTTTTCTATAGAAAAATTTTCGTTAGAAATATTTTTCTATAGAAAAATTTTCGTTAGAAATATTTTTCTATAGAAAAATTTTCGTTAGAAATATTTTTCTATAGAAAAATTTTCGTTAGAAATATTTTTCTATAGAAAAATTTTCGTTAGAAATATTTTTCTATAGAAAAATTTTCGTTAGAAATATTTTTCTATAGAAAAATTTTCGTTAGAAATATTTTTCTATAGAAAAATTTTCGTTAGAAATATTTTTCTATAGAAAAATTTTCGTTAGAAATATTTTTCTATAGAAAAATTTTCGTTAGAAATATTTTTCTATAGAAAAATTTTCGTTAGAAATATTTTTCTATAGAAAAATTTTCGTTAGAAATATTTTTCTATAGAAAAATTTTCGTTAGAAATATTTTTCTATAGAAAAATTTTCGTTAGAAATATTTTTCTATAGAAAAATTTTCGTTAGAAATATTTTTCTATAGAAAAATTTTCGTTAGAAATATTTTTCTATAGAAAAATTTTCGTTAGAAATATTTTTCTATAGAAAAATTTTCGTTAGAAATATTTTTCTATAGAAAAATTTTCGTTAGAAATATTTTTCTATAGAAAAATTTTCGTTAGAAATATTTTTCTATAGAAAAATTTTCGTTAGAAATATTTTTCTATAGAAAAATTTTCGTTAGAAATATTTTTCTATAGAAAAATTTTCGTTAGAAATATTTTTCTATAGAAAAATTTTCGTTAGAAATATTTTTCTATAGAAAAATTTTCGTTAGAAATATTTTTCTATAGAAAAATTTTCGTTAGAAATATTTTTCTATAGAAAAATTTTCGTTAGAAATATTTTTCTATAGAAAAATTTTCGTTAGAAATATTTTTCTATAGAAAAATTTTCGTTAGAAATATTTTTCTATAGAAAAATTTTCGTTAGAAATATTTTTCTATAGAAAAATTTTCGTTAGAAATATTTTTCTATAGAAAAATTTTCGTTAGAAATATTTTTCTATAGAAAAATTTTCGTTAGAAATATTTTTCTATAGAAAAATTTTCGTTAGAAATATTTTTCTATAGAAAAATTTTCGTTAGAAATATTTTTCTATAGAAAAATTTTCGTTAGAAATATTTTTCTATAGAAAAATTTTCGTTAGAAATATTTTTCTATAGAAAAATTTTCGTTAGAAATATTTTTCTATAGAAAAATTTTCGTTAGAAATATTTTTCTATAGAAAAATTTTCGTTAGAAATATTTTTCTATAGAAAAATTTTCGTTAGAAATATTTTTCTATAGAAAAATTTTCGTTAGAAATATTTTTCTATAGAAAAATTTTCGTTAGAAATATTTTTCTATAGAAAAATTTTCGTTAGAAATATTTTTCTATAGAAAAATTTTCGTTAGAAATATTTTTCTATAGAAAAATTTTCGTTAGAAATATTTTTCTATAGAAAAATTTTCGTTAGAAATATTTTTCTATAGAAAAATTTTCGTTAGAAATATTTTTCTATAGAAAAATTTTCGTTAGAAATATTTTTCTATAGAAAAATTTTCGTTAGAAATATTTTTCTATAGAAAAATTTTCGTTAGAAATATTTTTCTATAGAAAAATTTTCGTTAGAAATATTTTTCTATAGAAAAATTTTCGTTAGAAATATTTTTCTATAGAAAAATTTTCGTTAGAAATATTTTTCTATAGAAAAATTGTCGTTAGAAATATTTTTCTATAGAAAAATTTTCGTTAGAAATATTTTTCTATAGAAAAATTTTCGTTAGAAATATTTTTCTATAGAAAAATTTTAGTAAGAATTATTTTTCTATAGAAAAATTTCGTTAGAATTATTTTTCTATAGAAAAATTTTCGTTAGAATTATTTTTCTATAGAAAAATTTTTGTTAGAATTATTTTTCTATTGAAAAATGTTCGTTAGAATTATTTTTCTACAGAAAAATGTTCGTTAGAATTATTTTTCTATAGAAAAATTTTCGTTAGAATTATTTTTCTATAGAAAAATTTTCGTTAGAAATATTTTTTTATAGAAAAATTTTCGTTAGAAATATTTTTCTATAGAAAAATTTTCGTTTTCTATGAAAAAATTTAAAGATTTTGATTGAAATAATCGTGTTATTTTCCTTATATCTCTGAAACTTGCAAACCGATTTTCTTGATTTCTTCGGTAAAGATTTTAAAGATATAATGATCTCACGATATTTTAAAGAATCTGCTTTAACTTAAATTTTTAACTCAATTGAAATATATAATAAATTTTAGGGCCTAGTGTTACTAATTTTATCTGAAATATTATTGAATAAAAAAACAATATTTATTTTGTTTTTTTCTTTTGAAATATAGACATAAATTGTTAAATTTTTAAGTTAATCATTAACTTAAAGTTTATTAAAATAATTCTATATTTTGCAAATAAACTAAAGTTTTATTTAATTTCTTTTTAGTTTTTTGGTTTTAAGAAATTTAAGGAAATAGGTTAATTTTTTAAGTTTTTTGCAGTCCAATTTTTACAGCCAATTATTTTTGTTTCATATTTTTTTTGCCTATTCCTAAGAAGATTTTCAATTAAAAAAAAAATACTTTTGTAATATTAAGAAATTATTAAAAGATGTTTAGATGAATTTTATTTATTATAAACCTTAACCCTTTCATGCCCTTAGTGTCCTATAGGTAGCAACATTTGACAGCTTTGAGGAAAGTTATATCTTATAGGTTAAAAGCTGGATCAAGTGGTAGCCATTATACACTCGTGATCAATTGAATGATGTTCAAAGGTAGACCATTTTGATAGGCTTTAACCCTTTCATTACCGACTCTTGCTTTGACTAAGCTTTGAGGAAAGTCGTATCTTATAAGTTAAAAACTAGACCAAGTGATAGCCATTATACACTGGTGTTCAGTGGAATACTTTCAAAAGTTAGACCATTTTGTTAGGCTTTAACCCTTTTATTACCGACTATTGCCTATATTATATAAATTTTTTTAAAAAGTTTTTTTTTAGTTTAGACACAAACCATTCAAATGTTAAAAATCTTGGTAATGGAACTAGTTAAAGAAGCTGTGGGAAATAGAATGGAGTAGTAGTTTTTGTAGATATTCGCTCCAAATTGTTTGACGACATAAATGAGCAAAAGGTCTTCTTCTTAAAATACCGAAAAAATTCGTCTAAAAACAAATTATATTCGTAGTGCGTAGACCTGATCGACCACGCATGGATGCGTTTTAGTAAAACAACTACAAAAACTCACAAAAGTTCGGGTTTCGGTTACTATGAATTGGATCTCCTATCGGATTGTTCTTTGACATACAAGTATTTAATAATATTGGGCATGAAAGAGCAAATAAGAGAAATTTTAAAAAAAGTTTTTGCCTCGAGTTTTTCAAACGATTAAGTACTTTGCCTTTTTAGTTAAAAACAAAAAAAAAACTTAAGAACTAAATTTAATATAACCTCAAGATAACTTTGCTTAATTTAAGGAGATCGGATTCAGATATAATAAATCCAAAGGTTATATACATACATTTTTCTAGGCTATGACATATAAAAAGATCCCATGCGATCTAAGCTGCAAAAATCTCTAGATTCTGCAGACCCATTTCCTTAATCCATCAACAAACTGATATCATATTTTGATCTTTTTTCAAACATTTTTCTAGTTTAAGAGTTATCACACATATGATCTTCTCTTATATAACGATCACCAATGAATTTAGTATATCTGAATAAAATCGGTGACATATCAGTATATGACCTCCATTGCTCAAAAATATATTTATCTTCAAACTTAGTATTAGTACTTATTCTCTACAATTATCTAAATCTAGATGTAATTTAAGACTATAACTATATAATAATCAAAAATATATATATACAACAAAACTTAAAATTTACTTTAGAATCAATAAATTAAAGTAGTCATAACTAAATTAGAAAATTAGGGTTGCCTTTTTTAAAAATTTAAAAGAACTCAAAATGTTAGATTTTCTTGAGAAGGGAAAAAACAATCGAAATGGGGCTATTTTAAAGGGAGTATTTTTGAAAAGGTTTTCTTACAGTAATAGAATATTCTCGGCCAATTTTTATAATCATGGTTCCCCTGGAAACACTACCAAATTTCACAAAGATATAAGTAATAGAATATTCTCGGCCAATTTTTATAATCATGGTTCCCCTGGAAACACTACCAAATTTCACAAAGATATAAGCAAATTTTTTTTTAATTTTCCATTAATTTTATCATATCTTTTAAACGACTCGTTCGATTTTGTTGAAAATATAATATAATTATAGCCAATAAAATTATTCTTTAGTCGTTTTAAAATAATTTTTTTATATTTTCAAAGGATACGGTTTTATTCGCCCTTCAGAGTAAAAAAAAAAAAAATTTTACAAAAAAAAGTTTCTTTCATAAAAAATTTCAATTTTATTTTTGAATATCTTTGAAACTGGTTGCTCGATTTTGTTAAACGTCGCAGAATATGAAAGATAATCAAATTATTTTTAAGTTGTTTATTTTTTTTATATGATTAACGGAATCGAAATTACTCGCACTTTAAAGTAAAAAATCGTTTTTTTTTATATTTTTGAATTCGTTTTGAAAAAGGCTGGTCCATTGATTTTAACATATCTATGAAACGGGTTGTTCAATTTTGTAGAAATAATAATATAATAGCAGCCGATAAAATTATCTTTAAGTCGTCTTAAAATATTTTTGTTTATGTGATTAACGGATTCGGAGTTATTTGCATTTAAAAGTAAAAAAATGTTTTTTTTTTATAAATATAAATGTTTGTAAAAATTCATAAAAAATCGACAATTTTTTTTGCATGATTTTAAAGCTGCAAATATTTGAAATAAAATGGGCCTCATTTCCTTAAAATCCATTGTCAAATGGTGATTTTATTAGCCACAAAATAAATGAAGTAAAAACCCCAATTTTGTATTTAAGCCATTTTCGTCATTATACCTTATATGGGAGCAAGAGTCAAATGTAGACCAATTTTATTGAAATTTTGTATTTAGATTACAGTTTATACAAAAATTATGTGTGCCAAAAATTCACATGAAATTATTATTATCTTCAGATTTAGGAGCTTTTTTATAAAATTCGTCGCATTAAATTGGCTTTTGTCAGAAGGTCTTGTACGAAAGCTATGGCCAAATATGAAACGATTTCAAAAAAAATTTGGTACCGTGGATTTTGTTTATATTAGCAATATTTTCTCCTAAGTGTATACAAATATACTAAAAATTGTGGCCAAAATCTCAATTCCGGATAGTGAGACCTAAGGGAGGTACCCGAAATACAAGACAGCTTTTAAACAATTTCAATAGCAATAGTCCCACTGCCAAAAACAAGATGTCTTTGCCAAATTTCATAGAGATATAAGCAAATTTGTGTCTTTGAGTAACCTAAAGCTATTGTTATTAACTCAGGAAAGTAAAACTCTATTCCGCGAAAAACATTGTTTGCGAGTTATCCGCAATTTTAAACGATTTCGTTCATTTTGAACAAGCTTTTTCCTGGTAGCAAACAGTGATTTCATGCCAAGTCTCTTGAAAGTATCTTGGAAATTGTGGACTTTACTTACATTAAAGAAAAGATTTATATGAAATTAGTGGGGAAAATTGCAATTCTCGGAAGTGAGGTCTAAAGATACCCGAAATTAAAGACCTATTTTGAACAACTTCAATATTAATGGTCCCACTGCCATAAATAATATCTGCGGCAAATTCCATAAAAATAGAAGCAAATTTCTTTGTCTTTGAGAAGCATAAAAGTAGATACCGGGAAGAATATTGTTTTGGAGGTACACCAAAATTTTTAAAGATTTTCCTTATTTTTACATGTTTTTTATTTTAAGGTAGCAAACAAAGATTTGATGCCTAGTCTCATGAAAGCATCATGCAAAATTTCGGAGTTTACTTTTAAGTTTTTACAAAAAAGGATTTATAAGAAAATTATTTTTGCGAAAATTGGGTATTTTCACGTTTTTCCTAATAAAATCACTTCTAATTGATAGATTTTCATTATTTAAGGCTTATATTATTTGGAATATTAATTGTTTTACGATCGTCTCATAATAAAGGTAAGTTTTTGTCTTTTTCGAATTTTTATGAATTAAAAAAAAATTGGATTTTTCTATTTTGTACAAAAAATAATATTTTTTTAACATTGCGTTATAAATAACTCCAAAAACATTGATCTTACAAAAATTTTGTCTGAGTACGTCTTAAGGGTAAATTTGTTAGGAATCCATTAATGTAGTTTCAATTAAATTGGCCAAGTTGTTTTCAAGATATGATAAACTAACTAGGACAACCTCTGTAAAAATACCAAATTTTGGAAAAAGCGTTTTTTTCTTAAATCGATCGAAAAATTTAAAATTTCGAGATGTAATTTAGCAAAAAATTAAAAGTAGGTATCTTGAAAATTGTGGCCTTAAATTATATCAAAATAATAGGTTCTTTATGGTATTTTTTATTTTTATTTTTTTTTTGACAAAAATTGGGTATTTTTATGCTTTTCTTAATAAAATCACCGATGAATTTTCATAGTTAAAGGCTAATATTATTGGAAATATTCATAGTTTTACAATCGTCATGTAACAATGTTAAGTTTTTGCCATTTTCAATTTTTTATGAATAAAAAAAAAATCGATTTTGTTAAAAAAAATATTTTTTATATTGCCTTACAAATAACTCCTAAACCGTTGACTTCACAAAAATCGTGTGTTAGCATTTCTTAAGGGTAAATTTGTTTTGAATCCATTGGAGTAGTTTTAATAAAATTGTACAACTCGTTTTCAAGATATAGTCGTTTTAAAGTTTTCAATTTTTTTTAACGACTTAACCATTTTTAATTTTAGGGACTATTGGAATATGAATAACTCCAAAACAGTTGATCACACAAAAATCTGGTGTTAGTAGGTTATGAGGCTAAATTTGTTCTGAATCCATTAATCCAGCTTTCAATAAAATTGGGTAAGTCGTTTTCAATTGGGTAAGTCACCTTCTTAAAAAGCAAAAATTTTTGAAATTTAAAAAATCGATTAAAAAAATTTAAATTTCTTGGACCATTTAAATTTGTATAACTTCAAAACTGTTGATCATACGAAAATCGGGTGTTGGCACGTTTTAAGGTTAAATTTGTTCTGATTCTATTAATCTAGTTTTCAATCAAGTTGGATAAATAGTTTTCAAGATATAGCCCTTTTGTAGATCAAATTTTTTTTTAAATCGATTAAAAAATTTTCAATTTCTTGGACCATTAAAATTTGAATAATTTCCGTTGATCGCACGAAAATCAACGAAAAACATAAATCTAGTTTTCAATCAAATTAGATAAGTAGTTTTCAAGACATAGTTCTTTTAAAATTGAACAATTTTTTTCAAATCTACGAAAAAATTTAAAGTAATTGGGACTATTAAAATTTGAATAACTCCAAAACTGTTGATCACTCGAAAATCTGGTATTGACACATTTTAAGGCTAAATTTGTTCTGAATCCATTAATCTAGTTTTCATTGGATAAGTAGTTTTCAAGATATAGCCCAACCAAATTTTTTTTTAATCTTTGAAAAAATTTTAAGTTTCTGGGACCATTAATATTTGAATAACTACAAAACTGTTAATCACTGGAAAATCTGGTGTAGTTTTCAAGATATAGCCCTTTTAATTTGTTAAAAAATTTTTTTTAATCAATGAAAAACTTTCTGGGACCATAATACATAAACAAATTGTTTAACCTAAATGTAATTTTGGATTTGACCAGCGTTATTTAAAGATGCTGTTTCATCAAGACATTGAACAGTGTCACAAAATAATGAAAACGATGACAAATTTGAACTCCTAACTCATTTACATTTGTGAACCGCCGTGGTATAGCAGGTTAGTCATCCGCCTAGCATACCAGAGGTCCAAGTTCAATCCCCGGCCAGACACACTTGAAAAAATAAATTTTCAAAAAGCGGTGGTTTACCTCATAACTCAGCTAGCCACTGGTTATTGAGTATTAGGCTATGTAAAACTTCTCTAACTAATGCATTCGCCGTTCGGAGCCGGCGTAAAAACGTAGGTCCCTTTCAATGAGTCTAAAAATAGAATCGGATGCAGCTCATTGTCTGAGAGAAGTACCCCTTGTTCCAATTGGAATGTTGTCGGGGAATTATATATATATATACTCATTTACAGTATGCTCCAGATTTTGGTGTAGTTTTCAAGATATAGCCCTTTTAATTTGTTAAAAAATTTTTTTTAATCTATGAAAAACTTTCTGGGACCATAATACATAAACAAATTGTTTAACCTAAATGTAATTTTGGATTTGACCAGCGTTATTTAAAGATGCTGTTTCATCAAGACATTGAACAGTGTCACAAAATAATGAAAACGATGACAAATTTGAACTCCTAACTCTTCTACAGTATGCTCCAGATTTTGTCTGTTTTCAGACCTAAAAAGAAAGATCGGTGGTAGAAAATTTAGCGCCGATGAAAAAGAAATCGTAATATAATACAGTCCTCAACATCAAGATCTAACATTTTGAGTTCATCAAATAAAGACCCAAGTACAAATTCGAGCAATATCACTAAATTTTTTGTTTAAACAATTGTTAAAAATTAACAAAACTTTTTGTTGATATATCTTTTTATACAAACTTAATTAAACTTAAAATATTTCTTGTCGCTATGTAGTTTGCAGTTGTAATTGTAGTTTATAAAATGGTATGTTGATTGAAGATTGATTTCAAACTTTTGGTATGTTGATTGATGATGATTTTGCTTTAAATTTCGTTGATTAAACAGAAATAAAATGTTGAATGATGTTAAACAAAAAATCCAAAATTGAATAAAAATATTGCTAATTGTTAAGGGGAATCCTACTTCCTTTCAAATGGTTTGTTGATTGTTGTCAAATTTTGAAGATCTTCAAACAAAATGGTATGTTGATTGCTGGAAATTTGGAAAATTAACCTTGAAGCCTTATTCAAAGACTTCAAGGTCTCTCCAAAATTAGTATACACTTGTATGTTTTTTGGATTTTCTTAAAGCCATTTTAGTATGTTGATTGATTGATTGGTTTGTTGCTTGCTTGATGATTGGTTTGTTTCAAATGTTTGATCAAACATTAATCTTGATGCCTTTAGGATTTGGTATGTTGATTGATGATCAATTTTAGATAAGATTTCAAAAGGTTTATTTATTTGACTTTTAAAAATATTTCTTTTTTTAATTTATTTTAAATTTTTTTTTTTAACTTTCTTTATAGTTGCCAGACTGTTTTAAGCTCGTTAAATATTTATTTAATTTATTTTGAATATTACTAAAGATTTATTTCTTAAGCACCTTGAATAATTTCCAACAAATTTTAAAACTTTTTATTTTTACAGTTTTTTTTATTTTCTAATTTTATTTAAACTAAGATTTTTTTAATTAAAGTTTTCTTTTTTATTAATTAATTAATTCTTTTAAATTTAAACTTATCAACCGCATTGCCGTGTGGCACATCTTAACTCACATCCATCATAAATATTCAAATTATGTTCACGTGAATATTCATTCACAACATGTTGTCCTAAATAAATTTGAAATACAAAAAAAAAGTTTTTTTAAAATTCAAAATTTTAAGTTTCAAATCCTAAATGTTTTCAGTGTTTTCTGTTCTCAAAAAAAAATCTTTAAACTTAAACTTAAATAAATCTCCCTTCTTACCCTCTGTTCGTTTTCTTTTGGTAGTTTCATCATAGTACCGCAGCTCATTTCCATCAAACATATTTAAAACCATACGTTCACGTAAATATTCATTAACCAGAAGTTGTCCTAAATAAATTCAAAATATACAAAAATATTAAAAATATCAAAATGTTTAACATAAAACTTTATCACCACTTTTTTTTAAATAATTTCCAGAAAACACTGAATTCTTGTTCGAAATATAAATTTAACGCAGTTTTGATATGTTCGGACTTACCCTCTTCAATACGCTTAGAAGCCTCATCTATATCTACATTAGCATCTTTAAGTATCACATACATGAGTGGCATCATCTCCCAGGGATAGCCAAATTTTTCTATTAATTTGTAGCAATAATCTAATATAACATCTGAAATGAAAAAGAAAAATAAGAGAATTTATTAGAACTATATATTTTATCACAGTTTAGATAAAATCTAGTCTAACCTCTAGACGTAAAGTCTTATTCAAAAACGAAAAACAAAGTTCGGCATGCTTATAAATCAAATTTTCCATACAAAATCGCAAAATAAAAACATTCCCTTCAAATAAGGGGGATAGTATCTAGTGATAGTCTAGTCATAGTCTAGTCATAGTCTAGTCATAGTCTAGTCATAGTCTAGTCATAGTCTAGTCATAGTCTAGTCATAGTCTAGTCATAGTCTAGTCATAGTCTAGTCATAGTCTAGTCATAGTCTAGTCATAGTCTAGTCATAGTCTAGTCATAGTCTAGTCATAGTCTAGTCATAGTCTAGTCATAGTCTAGTCATAGTCTAGTCATAGTCTAGTCATAGTCTAGTCATAGTCTAGTCATAGTCTAGTCATAGTCTAGTCATAGTCTAGTCATAGTCTAGTCATAGTCTAGTCATAGTCTAGTCATAGTCTAGTCATAGTCTAGTCATAGTCTAGTCATAGTCTAGTCATAGTCTAGTCATAGTCTAGTCATAGTCTAGTCATAGTCTAGTCATAGTCTAGTCATAGTCTAGTCATAGTCTAGTCATAGTCTAGTCATAGTCTAGTCATAGTCTAGTCATAGTCTAGTCATAGTCTAGTCATAGTCTAGTCATAGTCTAGTCATAGTCTAGTCATAGTCTAGTCATAGTCTAGTCATAGTCTAGTCATAGTCTAGTCATAGTCTAGTCATAGTCTAGTCATAGTCTAGTCATAGTCTAGTCATAGTCTAGTCATAGTCTAGTCATAGTCTAGTCATAGTCTAGTCATAGTCTAGTCATAGTCTAGTCATAGTCTAGTCATAGTCTAGTCATAGTCTAGTCATAGTCTAGTCATAGTCTAGTCATAGTCTAGTCATAGTCTAGTCATAGTCTAGTCATAGTCTAGTCATAGTCTAGTCATAGTCTAGTCATAGTCTAGTCATAGTCTAGTCATAGTCTAGTCATAGTCTAGTCATAGTCTAGTCATAGTCTAGTCATAGTCTAGTCATAGTCTAGTCATAGTCTAGTCATAGTCTAGTCATAGTCTAGTCATAGTCTAGTCATAGTCTAGTCATAGTCTAGTCATAGTCTAGTCATAGTCTAGTCATAGTCTAGTCATAGTCTAGTCATAGTCTAGTCATAGTCTAGTCATAGTCTAGTCATAGTCTAGTCATAGTCTAGTCATAGTCTAGTCATAGTCTAGTCATAGTCTAGTCATAGTCTAGTCATAGTCTAGTCATAGTCTAGTCATAGTCTAGTCATAGTCTAGTCATAGTCTAGTCATAGTCTAGTCATAGTCTAGTCATAGTCTAGTCATAGTCTAGTCATAGTCTAGTCATAGTCTAGTCATAGTCTAGTCATAGTCTAGTCATAGTCTAGTCATAGTCTAGTCATAGTCTAGTCATAGTCTAGTCATAGTCTAGTCATAGTCTAGTCATAGTCTAGTCATAGTCTAGTCATAGTCTAGTCATAGTCTAGTCATAGTCTAGTCATAGTCTAGTCATAGTCTAGTCATAGTCTAGTCATAGTCTAGTCATAGTCTAGTCATAGTCTAGTCATAGTCTAGTCATAGTCTAGTCATAGTCTAGTCATAGTCTAGTCATAGTCTAGTCATAGTCTAGTCATAGTCTAGTCATAGTCTAGTCATAGTCTAGTCATAGTCTAGTCATAGTCTAGTCATAGTCTAGTCATAGTCTAGTCATAGTCTAGTCATAGTCTAGTCATAGTCTAGTCATAGTCTAGTCATAGTCTAGTCATAGTCTAGTCATAGTCTAGTCATAGTCTAGTCATAGTCTAGTCATAGTCTAGTCATAGTCTAGTCATAGTCTAGTCATAGTCTAGTCATAGTCTAGTCATAGTCTAGTCATAGTCTAGTCATAGTCTAGTCATAGTCTAGTCATAGTCTAGTCATAGTCTAGTCATAGTCTAGTCATAGTCTAGTCATAGTCTAGTCATAGTCTAGTCATAGTCTAGTCATAGTCTAGTCATAGTCTAGTCATAGTCTAGTCATAGTCTAGTCATAGTCTAGTCATAGTCTAGTCATAGTCTAGTCATAGTCTAGTCATAGTCTAGTCATAGTCTAGTCATAGTCTAGTCATAGTCTAGTCATAGTCTAGTCATAGTCTAGTCATAGTCTAGTCATAGTCTAGTCATAGTCTAGTCATAGTCTAGTCATAGTCTAGTCATAGTCTAGTCATAGTCTAGTCATAGTCTAGTCATAGTCTAGTCATAGTCTAGTCATAGTCTAGTCATAGTCTAGTCATAGTCTAGTCATAGTCTAGTCATAGTCTAGTCATAGTCTAGTCATAGTCTAGTCATAGTCTAGTCATAGTCTAGTCATAGTCTAGTCATAGTCTAGTCATAGTCTAGTCATAGTCTAGTCATAGTCTAGTCATAGTCTAGTCATAGTCTAGTCATAGTCTAGTCATAGTCTAGTCATAGTCTAGTCATAGTCTAGTCATAGTCTAGTCATAGTCTAGTCATAGTCTAGTCATAGTCTAGTCATAGTCTAGTCATAGTCTAGTCATAGTCTAGTCATAGTCTAGTCATAGTCTAGTCATAGTCTAGTCATAGTCTAGTCATAGTCTAGTCATAGTCTAGTCATAGTCTAGTCATAGTCTAGTCATAGTCTAGTCATAGTCTAGTCATAGTCTAGTCATAGTCTAGTCATAGTCTAGTCATAGTCTAGTCATAGTCTAGTCATAGTCTAGTCATAGTCTAGTCATAGTCTAGTCATAGTCTAGTCATAGTCTAGTCATAGTCTAGTCATAGTCTAGTCATAGTCTAGTCATAGTCTAGTCATAGTCTAGTCATAGTCTAGTCATAGTCTAGTCATAGTCTAGTCATAGTCTAGTCATAGTCTAGTCATAGTCTAGTCATAGTCTAGTCATAGTCTAGTCATAGTCTAGTCATAGTCTAGTCATAGTCTAGTCATAGTCTAGTCATAGTCTAGTCATAGTCTAGTCATAGTCTAGTCATAGTCTAGTCATAGTCTAGTCATAGTCTAGTCATAGTCTAGTCATAGTCTAGTCATAGTCTAGTCATAGTCTAGTCATAGTCTAGTCATAGTCTAGTCATAGTCTAGTCATAGTCTAGTCATAGTCTAGTCATAGTCTAGTCATAGTCTAGTCATAGTCTAGTCATAGTCTAGTCATAGTCTAGTCATAGTCTAGTCATAGTCTAGTCATAGTCTAGTCATAGTCTAGTCATAGTCTAGTCATAGTCTAGTCATAGTCTAGTCATAGTCTAGTCATAGTCTAGTCATAGTCTAGTCATAGTCTAGTCATAGTCTAGTCATAGTCTAGTCATAGTCTAGTCATAGTCTAGTCATAGTCTAGTCATAGTTGAGTTTAAAATTGAACTCAATTTTCTTATCTGTCAAGTTTGCAAAGTTTTTGCTTGAAACCTTAACTTAAGGGTTATCTTTAACGTTTTTTGTTATTATATGATAAAAACTTCTCACATAATTAAAAAGTTTTTAAAATTTTAACTTTTCCTGCTATCTTTAACATAGGTCTACATTAAGTATAAAATTTATGGTTTTCTCTTATTTAAAATGCTAATGTTTTGTTTAAGTTTAAAATTATCTAAATAAATAAGATATTTTAGTTTATATATTTTATTTAAAACTTCCTTTTTATTCAGTTTGTAACCCCTAACATGACATGACAAATGCACTGAACTCATTTATTCATGTTATAGCTGATGTTAATGACATTGGGAAACAAAAAAATTTTAATTAAAAAATAATAAGTTTAATATAATTTTGCCAGTTTGTTTTAAAATACTATTTTAAATTTATTTTGTTGTATTATTTTGTCGCTATTTTACATTTCAATTAAAATATATATATACACGAAAACTTCATGTAACACTGTGCTACACGAAAGTTATCAAAGAAAGAGTTAAATTAAAGTTTCTGTCTGTTAATTTAGAGTTTTTTTGAATATGACAAGTTGTTAACACTTAATATTATTATGGTTGCCACATAACATTGCTATTGTTATATCGGTTGGTATTTGATTACTTTTTTTGTGAATTACACTTTTACACTTCCATTACTTAGTTTGATGCTGTAAATTTTCGATTACACCATTTACTCACGTAATTTTTGTAGGTGAAAAACATGAATACTTTTCATTTTGTTTTCTTATAATCAATAAGAAATAGCTAAAATTACATTTCAACTATGGACGTGTAACCGCGCAAGCCATGCACAGTGGGATCCGTGTAACCGCGCAAGCCATGCACAGTGGGATCAAATAGAAAAAAAAAATGATCTTGCTAATATTCATCTATCGTACTGATAGATAGGGCCTCGCTTCATCATTACATTTACAATAAAATTACATTTGCTACAAAATTAAAAAAATGCAATAATTGTTTTATAGAATATTCATGTTATGAGTAAACAGTTTAACTTTTTTCTATCGCATAATTGTGAACGCGTCTATTGTAAACAATTATCTGTTTCATGTGGTTTTTGTTGTTTTCATTTTCTACTCTGTACTGCAACAACAACAAAAACAACAAATAATACTTGTTTTTTTATTTCCATATTTTGTTTTTGCCTTTTTTAATGTCTTTTTCTATCGTTCAATTCCCATTTCTTGTTATTGCTGTTTCTTTATTTGCTGTTATTTTTCGAAATACCCCGTTAACATTTTAATGTGATTATTGTTATCTACGATCTAGAATGGTAGTTCTACACTTCTGGAGGAATATCACGTGAAAATTTAAATTTTATTTTATATACCACCAAAAAGAAAGGGGTATATTGAGATTGTTATTCCGTTTGTAATTTCCTTAATATTCTTTTAAAACCCAAAAGGACAGAATGACCTATCGCAACAAAATTTGGACAAGATGTTCCTTATGTTCTGGAAAATTGGTAAACTGGGCGAAATCGGTTCACAATTGACAATAGATCCTAATACCAAAAATAATAGGAGCAACAAAATTTTAAAAAATGTTTGAGCCGGACTATGATGAATCAACAGTGATTCATTAAGAAGAGATAATCAGGCATGCCACAAATTCCGTTTGGAATTAAATTCCGATCGGAATGAGTTTTATGAAAGGTTTTTGAAACAATGATATTTGTTCTAAAAAGCATAAATCTTATCCTTTTATAAATGTCTGGGATAACGATTTTAAACTTTAAACAGTTTTGAAAAGTCAATGGATCATGATTTAACAAGCTGTGGGCTTATATCCTATGAGATTAGGTACATATTTTTTTTTTTTTATCAAAAGTTTCGCTTTTTGTTTCAATTTTTTCGTAATCTTTCAAATTCAAAAGCAATTATTTCAACTTTTTTCTATACAAACCTATTTTCTTTTATACGGTCTTTCAAAGCTAATTCTAAATAGAACAGACTATACATTATTTATTGATATCGGTTCACATTTACAAAAGTTATTTGTTCCGTTTGTAATAACCTTAACGGGTTATATATTTTTTGAATCCTTATGACGATTGACATTCTTCATTTCTGGGAAAATGTTGGTATTGAAATTGAGCAAAATCGGTTAACATTTGATCATAGCTCCCGTATAACCTCGCCTAAGCTAATCGCTATGATGATAAAGATTGGTATATAGAAGTTTGACATAAGAGCTAGGTAGCATATATAATTTCATTGAAATCGGTTCACAATTAGCCATAGCTCCCATATAAAACACTTACGGAAACACCCTAAAATCCACCATAAATACACTCGAATGCCAATAAATAAAAGTCTTATGTGAATATCAGCCAGTGTGCCTAGTTTTGTTACAATCGGTCACCATTTCACCATATAAAAAACTTACGGAAACACAAAAATAAAAGTGAGTTTATGTTCATCCGCAATATCGCCTTTACGAAAAGAGCTAGAGATACAAAATTTTACGAAAGTATTTTCAATATCTTGAAAAGGTTGTGTACTGAAAATGGGCGAAATCAGTTCATATTTAGTTAGAGCTCCCATATAACCTCGCCCGGGAATCACATTAATGATAATAAATTGAATACAATTGTAATAGCTTGATGAGTAAATTTAGAACAGAGAAGTTTTATGCAACTTTTGGTCAGTATATAAAAATCTTTAATAGGAATCGATCCATATTTGACTATAGCTTTCACCTCATAACTCAGCTAGCCACTGGTAATTGAGTATTAGGCTATGTAAAACTTCTCTAACTAATGCATTTGCCGTTCGGAGCCGGCAAATGCATTGTCTGAAAGAAGAAGTATCCCTTGTTTCAACTGGAATGTTGTCGGGGAATTATATATATATATATATATATATATATATATATATATTCATATAAAAACCACTCCCGGAAACCACTAAAATGCCACAAACATCAGCTAAAAGCTATTAATTTATAAACTATGCCAGCTATAGCCACTAAATTTTGCATAAATAAGCTTTATATATATACCAACCAATATACGCAATCGGTCAACATTTGGCTATAGTTCTTATATACAATATAACATCCCCTTCTTATATCTACAATCAAAAATATTTGGAGGTATATTCAGTATATTAAGATTGCATATATAAAATTAGAAAGCTATCAATCAATGTTCAGCCCAGAATTTATATCGTCGCCTAAAATTCAAAAGGGCTTAACTAACACAAAAACTGTAATTGATTTTTTGATTGATTATGACAAAGTAACCCAAAATACATCTAGCTACAAAATTTGCTATGCGTGCGGTCAAAAACAGCGATTTTATTCACTAAAAACCAAAGTTTTGAAATGTTGCTCATAATTTGTATTGTAGTTAAGCCCTTTTGGTTTCAGAAAATATTCAGCTTGTAGTTAAGCCCTTTTGTTTTTTCGCAATTACTTAAAAACTGCTCATTTTTTGCGATTTTAGTTTTCAGCAATGTCTTTGCTGTTGCATTGTTGACCAAATTTCAAAATTTGGAATTAGTATTTCATTTAGTTTAAAAGTTATGATGTTTTTTTTTTTTGTTTATCATATACAAAATTTTCATCCGATGCTAAGATTTTTGAAAGGCTATAAGTTAGCTTTCCGACCGTACATACAGAGTTGATCTGCAGACAAACACTACAGATCAACTCTAAAGCTTCTCTCTTCTAACTATATGAAATTTCTTTAAAGTACCTTTAGCCGTTCAAAAGTTACGGGGTTATTTCTGAAATAACTCTTAAAAAAAACTCTGTATATCCTATTTTAACTTATTTAAAACTTATCTTTTCATATTAAATTATGTTGCAGAAATAAACTGTTACTATTTTTAAGACCCGTCTCTATAATTTTGACAAAAATCTTTATGCATTTTAAAAGGTTTATAAAATTTGTATGGTGGTTAAGCCTTTTTGGTTTCAGAAAATATTCAACTTGTAGTTAAGACCTTGTCTGTTATTAAATGGAAGGTACCCGAAATAATGATCCTATTTTGATCAAAAAGTTTAGGGATTATCCTTGTATAAAATGTCAAGTTCAATTTAATTATCTTACAAATTTCCTGTTCTTTGATAACAAGATTATATGTATATATCTGCCCAGCCGAATTGACAGAGTTTGATCGACTCAGAAAGTGATTCTAAGTATACCTTAATTTGCTTATCAGACTAATATTTCCATGCGTTAAAAAAAATCATAACAAACCCAATACCTATACCATTTCCAACTGTGGTAGTGGTGAAAAGTTTAATAGCGGTTTATTACATTGAAAGTCAAAATCATACATTTCTTAATCTCATTTTCAAAGTCCGTTCCTCAAGACATTCTCAATATAAAATGCTTGTTGGGTTTGCTTCTTCATCTTATGCTTAACTGTATAATGTTTGAGAGTGTGTGTGTGTTGAGTGTGCCATGTTGTTGCTTGTAGCATAACAGCATGTTCGTTCGTTATGTTCGGTTGAGTGTCATGGGGTAATGAGTTTTTTGTTATTGTTGTTGTTGTAGTTGTTGGTTTTGTTGCCATAAAGAAGGCGGAGCCATAGATGTTGCCGATTGGTTGAAAATTTCTATTTAATATTTAATACACTCCACCTTTTATGTAGCCGAAAAGGCAACAAAAAAATATATAGAAATTGTATGTAAAATGTTATGTACCTATAAAAATAGTTTTAAACTTTTTTGGTATAAAATTGTTTTAAAACTATTTTTTTAAGGAATTTTAACAATCTAAATAAATTTAACAATATATAAAAGTTTTTAATTAAAAATTCTTTGTCACTGAAAAAAATTGAATTTATGTAGAATTTAAAATGTTAGTATACAAATTTTTTATGTTTTAAAAGTAATAGTTTTTTTCTCACATAATTGTATATTAAAAAGAGACAGAGTGAGTGAAAGAGATAGGTTTTAACCTCACATTTCAACAAAGCCTTTCCATGATTTAATTTCATTTAATCTTAATTGATGTTTGATTACATCCATTTCAACATTGTTTACATCAGTTTAATTACATTTTATACAAATTTCAATATTAATCTGATTTATTAAAACTTTGAAAGTTTGATTTATTGACAAGTTTATGTAAACAGATTTATATCAATAATATTTAATTAATTGATAAACATTTACGATATTTTTAATTAAAAAAATATATTGAATATTGATTAACATTGATTAGCTAAAATCTTAACCTTTCTTTAAATTTGGCTTAAAATTGTTGAAATCATTAATTGAAATATAAAAATAATTTCAATTTTACAATTTTTTTATAGTTTGAAATGAAATTTCTGTGATTAAATTGGGATTAATTTTATATTTTCAATGTTTTTCAAAAAAAAAAAAAAAAAAATCTTAACTTACATAAAAATAAGCTATAGTCGTTCAAGCTCGATCATACGATACCCTTCACCACTAAGGTAAAGGTGTTCTTTTTCCTGTGTAAAGACAAATAAATGCTAAATTTTGCCATAATACAAACATTTTCTCAAAACTTTTATATTTAAGCTGTTTCCGTCATTTAGACTTATATGAGACCGATTATTTCGAAATTTGGCAAATTGACGAATCATACGATACCCTTCACCACTAAGGTCAAAGGTGTTCTTTTTCCTGTATAAAGACAAATATTTGCTTAGTTTTGCCATCATACAAACATTTTCTCAAAACTTATATATTTTAGCTGTTATCGTCATTTGGACTTTGGACGATTATGTCGAAATTTGGCAAATTGATTACAGTTGTAACAAAAATTATGTTTGCAAAAAATAAAAATAAATTCTCATTATCTTCAGATTTACGAGCGTTTTAGTGATTTTTGTCTCATTTAGAGCGCACAGTGGTTTACGGACGCTTTTTTTTGGAAATAATTCTGTAACTTTTGAACGACTGGAGATATTTGAATGAAATTTGACATGGTGGTAGTCAAGGAGTATTTGAGTTGGTTTTTAAAAGCACTGGTCCATGAGGGGTCGGGAGAGTGATTGATGGACCTTCAAAGTTGGTCACCTCGGGTGTTCGATTTTTTTAAAAATTCGCCAAAAATCCATTTATGTATGGATTGAAAAGAAATTTTAAACTTAAGTTGTCCTTGAGAAGATCTACAAAAAATATGCTTAAATGTGTAGGTTATCTCCTTTGGATTTCGAGATATTTGGGTAAAAAGGAATTTTTAGGTTGATTTTTTACCTCTTTTTTTAAGCTTTTTTTGATCTGGTGGACGCATCTGAGGACCAAAAATTTTTTAAGAATATTCTTTAAATTTGTAATAAAATTCTGAATAATTTTTGTGCAAGTTAGTTATAGAAATCTTCTTTTGTTTAAAAGTTAAAAATATTCAAAGTTGAAACTTACAAAAAATTTCGCTTTTTTTTTAGTTTTTCCCCAAAAGATAGCTATATTTTTTCACTAATAAAAAAATATTTTCTTAAGAAACATAAAAAGATTTTTAAAGTTTTTAAAAGAAAACATAATGAGAATGCGTATAAAACAAATTTCTTGCTAATTGGACTTTTGGTCCTCGCACATGTCCTCTCCAAAAAATGGCAATTTGTAAAAAAAAAAATTAGTTTAAACAAAAATTTCTCAAAAGGCAAAGCACCGATTTGAAAAAAATTATAATGTTCATATTTTCCAATATATCTGTTATTGATTAGAAAAGTTTTTTCTGAAACGCGCTGCAAATAGAGACAGTGTTGCCATATTTGTAAAAAAACTCATTTTTTGAAACACCTTTTTCCCCAGTTGGGAATTGGGGAATTTTTAAGTTAAAATTGGAAATTTTTTTTAGTCTATTGCTTTTACATCTTATTGGTCTACATTACTACAAAATTTCATTGTAATATCTTTATCCATGTCATTTCCACAGAATATCAAAGATTAAAAATATTTTCCTTAAAAAAGCAGAAAAACAATTTTTTTTTGTTTTACGATACAAAGTGTAAAAAAAGTAACGCACTTAAAAAAAACTTTTACTTAGTGCTAATCTCCTAGTCTTTCCCGATCTAATGATACTAAACATGTATATAAAGCATTAATACCGAGTCTTAAAAAACTCTGAAAAGTTTGGCCCCCGTAGCATTTTTACACTGTTTATTTAAATATAAGTGATGAATTTGTGCATATAAAGTTAATTATCATACTCAAATATTTCACTATTTTTAAGATGACAATGATCCTTCGCTAATAAACAAATATTTTCTTCAAAAAGATATAAATAGTTTTTTATTTTTTTAAAGAAAACATTATAAGAATGACTTAAAAAAATTTTATTCGATTTTGCCTTTTGTTCCAAGCTAAAAAATAAAATTTTAGTAAAAGATTCTAAATAAGTAAGTACGAGTAAGGCACCGATTTTGATAACAGTGTAAAGGTAATATATCCATAATTTGTAGCAAAAGTTTAATTAGAAGAGTACTTTTATAGTAACAGTGTGACAATTTATTTAAAATAAGATTTAAAGGCATTTTTCCGGTATTTAAAATTGGTGTATTTGAAAAAATTGCAAAATTATGTTAAGGTTATAAAATGTTTTTTAATGTGAAAGTTAATGCAATAGGTAAAAATTGTTACAACTTGGGTTTTTCATAATGGTCAGAAAGGATATGGTTACTCACCTCCATACAGGTAGGTTTTACGAGACGCACATATTGGTTGAGTTATATATGCACCTATTTTTAGAGGTAAAAAATACATTAATTCATTGATTTCTTTATTATTCTTTGGATACAGGTATATATAAAAAATGTTTTTTTTTAATATAAAAAAGAAAGTTTTAAATGTAACTGCTATTAACAGTTAAAACATCATGGCTATAACATTGGAATTTAAAGTGTTGTGCGATATTCTTTTTGAACAACCAAGCAGTTCGAGAGCAGAAAAAATTAAAATAATCATGCGATATGCTAAAAGTCAAACTAACTCCATGATTCTCAATAGTGAGGAAGACAAAGTCGTAAAATTTGTAAAGTTATTTGAACTTAAAATTAAGTCGGTTAATTACTGTTTAAAAAGATTTGAATCTAAATTTAAAGACTGGCTGAAGGACTCAATTGAGCTTAAAACTTCTGGTGCTGGAGCCCCTCTAAAAAACTATGATGATCTCGGAGAAAGATCTAAAAAGATGCGATTATCCGAAGTTCTTTCTACTCATTCGGATACTGAAATCAAAGATTCCTTTAAGGAAGTGCTCAAACGAAATAATCAACCAGCTGAAGCTAAACAAATAGCAGATATTCTCCCAGAGGCTTCTCCTAAACGTCTTAAGCGAATTATTAAGAGTATACCAACTCCTTCTTCTCAATCAGAATTTTCGGAGGAAGAAGCACTTGCTCTTATGCTCGAGTTGAAATTGAGTAAAAATAAATATATTAAACTCTGTAAGGCATTACGAGACAAAGGACACTCAATTTTACCAGGATATAATGCGTTATTAAAAACCAAAAAAAACTTAATACCAACAAACGTGATAGGAGACGAAAGTGCATCTGTGGATTTATCAAAATTATTGGAAAATACGGCATCAAGGCTGATATCTACTACATTGTCTGAAGAAGAAGCCAAGAAACTTGACAACAAGGACTTAACTTTAATATGTAAATGGGGATGTGACGGTTTATCTGGATTACCGGAATACAAACAATCAACATCTCATCAGAACACAAATGACTACAGAAGCGTTTTTATGGCATCCCTAGTACCACTAAGATTAAGAAAGAATCGTTCTGAACCATCCACATCAAAAGAGCGTACTGAATATGTGTGGGTTAACACATCTCCAGGATCAAAGGCATTTTGCAGACCGATCAGATTCGAATATTTAAAAGAAAATGCAGCAAGCACAAAAAATTGGGTTGATGATATCAAATATTCAATAGACAATTTGAGTCCAGTCTGCATAGACATACATGGATATTTGATTAATGTAAATTTTGAGCTTCAATTGACAATGATAGATGGAAAAGTAAGCAACGCTATAACGGAAACCCATTCAACTTGGAAATGCTCATTATGCGGAAAGAAGAAATCGGAATTTCTACAAACTTCAGAAGATGCATCAGCTAGTACTGCAATTAATCAAGAGGTTCTGGAATTTGGTATATCGCCCCTACATGCACGTATCCGATTTTTAGAATTTATGCTACATATAGCATATGATCTGAAATATAGGAATATACCTGATAATCAGCTAAAATCCGTGAGAAATAATAAGGAACTGATTGAAATGAGATCCAGTGAAAAAAAAGGATTCAGGAAGAATTCAAAACTATGACGGGTCTAAACATAGACAAACCACTTGTAGGATATGGCAGTACAAACGATGGTAATACGGCCAGGCGATTCTTTGAAAATTATGAAACAACTTCAAAGATTACTGGAATTGATGAGGAAGTTCTTCGTAAATGTTACGTAATATTATCGGCAATAAATAGCAAATATCAAATAAATGCTGAAAAATTTCATTGCTATGCCCTCAACGCGTTAACTCGTATACGACATTTGTATCACTGGAAAGAAATTACACCAACAGTTCATAAAGTCCTTCAACATGGTCGTGAAATAATTGAATCAAATCTTCTCCCACTTGGTGAACTGACAGAAGAGGCCCAGGAAGCGCGGAATTCAGATTTCAAGTATATCCAACTATTTAATACCAGAAAATGCTCAAGAAAATCGCAAAATCAGGATCTAATAAATTATCTCTTGTTGTCTTCTGATCCTGCTCTATCAACGATAAGAAAGAAATGGTGGAGCAGTTATACAAAAACTTCTGAAAACGAACACCTGGAAGAGGTTCTTGATATAATAGATTGTACTGATTATTTTACTGAAAATAAAAATTAAGTAAATAACTACTTTTATATAAATATGTAATAAAAACTGTAAGTTTAAACTTTAACTACAAATACTTCAATAAAATGTATTTCACCTTTTAATATAAGTACAAATTATTTACATTTTGATATTTCATAAATCCTCATGATATTTTCTTTAAAAAAATAAAAAAATATTTGTTTGTTATCGAAGGATCATTGTCATCTTATAGTGAAATATTTGAGTATGATTATTAATTTTATATGCACAAATTCATCACTTATATTTAAATAAACAGTGTAAAAATGCTACGGGGGCCAAAGTTTTCAGAGTTTTTTAAGACTCGGTATTAATGCTTTATATACATGTTTAGTATCATTAGATCGGGAAAGACTAGGAGATTAGCACTAAGTAAAAGTTTTTTTTAAGTGCGTTACTTTTTTTACACTTTGTATCGTAAAACAAAAAAAAATTGTTTTTCTGCTTTTTTAAGGAAAATATTTTTAATCTTTGATATTCTGTGGAAATGACATGGATAAAGATATTACAATGAAATTTTGTAGTAATGTAGACCAATAAGATGTAAAAGCAATAGACTAAAAAAAATTCCCAATTTTAACTTAAAAATTCCCCAATTCCCAACTGGGGAAAAAGGTGTTTCAAAAAATGAGTTTTTTTACAAATATGGCAACACTGTCTCTATTTGCAGCGCGTTTCAGAAAAAACTTTTCTAATCAATAACAGATATATTGGAAAATATGAACATTATAATTTTTTTCAAATCGGTGCTTTGCCTTTTGAGAAATTTTTGTTTAAACTAATTTTTTTTTTTACAAATTGCCATTTTTTGGAGAGGACATGTGCGAGGACCAAAAGTCCAATTAGCAAGAAATTTGTTTTATACGCATTCTCATTATGTTTTCTTTTAAAAACTTTAAAAATCTTTTTATGTTTCTTAAGAAAATATTTTTTTATTAGTGAAAAAATATAGCTATCTTTTGGGGAAAAACTAAAAAAAAAGCGAAATTTTTTGTAAGTTTCAACTTTGAATATTTTTAACTTTTAAACAAAAGAAGATTTCTATAACTAACTTGCACAAAAATTATTCAGAATTTTATTACAAATTTAAAGAATATTCTTAAAAAATTTTTGGTCCTCAGATGCGTCCACCAGATCAAAAAAAGCTTAAAAAAAGAGGTAAAAAATCAACCTAAAAATTCCTTTTTACCCAAATATCTCGAAATCCAAAGGAGATAACCTACACATTTAAGCATATTTTTTGTAGATCTTCTCAAGGACAACTTAAGTTTAAAATTTCTTTTCAATCCATACATAAATGGATTTTTGGCGAATTTTTAAAAAAGTCGAACACCCGAGGTGACCAACTTTGAAGGTCCATCAATCACTCTCCCGACCCCTCATGGACCAGTGCTTTTAAAAACCAATCGAATACTCCTTGACTATCACCATGTCAAATTTCATTCAAATATCTCCAGTCGTTCAAAAGTTAAAGAATTATTTCCAAAAAAAGCGTCCGTAAACCACTGTGGAGCGTTTTGATAGATAAATTTGTATGGGAGCTATGGTCAAATGTGGACCGATTTGGTACAGTGATTTTAGTTTGTATAAGCACTATTTGTTTTAAATTTCATGAAAAAATATTGATTTTTGAGGCCAAAATATCAATTCCGGGAAATGGGACCTATGGGAGGTACGATAAATAATGGACCGATTTTGACGAATTTCAATAGCCATAGTCCCACTGTCAAAAAAATGATCTGTGCCAAATTTCATCAAATTATCTTTAGAATTGCGACCTGTTCTTTGATTACATGGTTTACATGGGGGTCCAGCCAGTCAGAAGGACGGACGGATTAAAATCGCTAATTCGACTTAGAAAGTGATTCTAATCCAATTGGTATACTAAAAGGTGGGTTTAAGACAAATATTTCTATGCGTTACATGCATCAGCACAAACTTATAATACCTTTTCCAACTATGGTGGTGAAGGGTATAAAAATGGGTAATTTAAGACACAAAGTCTGTATAGGGTTAAATCAATTTGTTTTATAAAATTAAAGCATTATTTATCGAAACTCCAAAATCAATAAAATTCCATAGGTTTCACAACAAAAAAAGTAAAAACTGGATAAGATTAAAACATTCTTACCGGGGTTAAAGGTCAAATTGCTTTTTTTTTTAAATACTAATACAAAATTAGGAAATTTTATGGATTAAGTAGCAATTTTCGATTAAAAGGCATAAAAGTAATTTTAGTAAACCAAATTTAAGTTTTTCAATTAACAAAATATATTCAAACCCTTTAAAGACATAGGGTCCAAATTTTCACAAAAAAACCTATTTGAATAATTTTAGACCCCATGTCTGTTTAGGATTAAAATATTTTTTTTTTTACAAAATTACTTAATCTGGCTAAAATACTAGTACTTTTGAGCATTTCTATCAAAACTCTCTACAAAAATCAATCAAATTTCATTATTTTGCATTAAAAGTAAATATTGCATAAGATTATCCTTTTTTCTTAGAGGTCACAGGTCAAAGTTTGTATTTTTTTAAATATAAGATCATATCTTAATATACGTAAACAAGAAATACAAAATATCTTAATCTACGTAAAAAAGAAGTAGTTTTGGGCATTTTTATAGAAAACAAATTCATAATATTCTGATCTTGCCATTAAAAGCAAACAACCCAAATTTAAACTTTCACACGGTAAAGAAAGGGTTAAACTTATCTGATTTTGAAAAAAAATTAATATAAATTTTCCATCGACTAAGAAATAATATTCATTATTATTATTTTATTAAAATTTAACAAATCTAAAATTTAACAAATTATTACCAAAAAAATAACATTTTCCCGAAAATCCGCGAATTCAAATCGTAGTAACGGCGTCACTGTTTAAGACATCGCCTCATTTCCGGGCTATCCATAACATATATAAAATATGTGCAAATTTTTCTCATGATATTTCTTTTTAAAGAAATATTTGTCTTAGACCATAGAATATAGAATTATTTGTCGTAGACCCTTTTATTATGTCAATAGGCTTAGAATCACTTTCTGAGTCGATTTAGCGATGTCAGTCCGTCCATTCGTCGGGACGGCTGGACCCCCATGTAATCAAAGTACAGGTCACAATTCTAAAGATAATTTGATGAAATGTGGCACAGATAATTTTTTTGATAGCAGGAACATGGCTATTGAAATTCGTCAAAATCGGTCCAATATTTGTGGTACCTCCTGGAATTGCTATATTGACCACAAATCAATATCAAAATCAATATTTTTTTATGAAATTTAAAGCAAATACTGCTTATGTAAACTAAAATCACTGTAACGAATTTCGTTAAAATCGGTCCATATTTGACCATAGCTACCATACAAACTCTTCTGTCAAAACGCACTAAATGAGACAAAAATCACAAAAACTCTCGTAAATCTGAAGATAATGAGAATTTTAAATTTATTTTTTGTAACCATAATTTTAGTAACTGTAATTAATTTGCCAAATTTCGAGATAATCGGTCCACATTTGACCCTAGCTCTTATATAAGTGATGCAAACAGCTTAAATATATAAGTTTTGTTTGTGTGATGGAAAAATTTTGCAAATATTTGTCTTTATACAGGAAAAAGAACACCTTTGACCTTAATGGGCTTGACCGACTATAGCACTTTCTTACTTGTTTTATGTGGTGCTGAATCATGGACACTTGCACAGGCAGATGAAGCTAATCTTGGAATTTTTTAGTTGAAGATTCTATGAAGAATCTTTGGACCACTTTTCATCAACAAAGAATATCGACATCGAATAAACCATGAGCTGTATGATTTAAACGCTGACATAGTCGACAGAGTAAAACGCATTAAACTGCAGCGGCTGCGTTGGCTAGGACATGTTGTGAGAATGGATGAAAATACTCCAGCAAGAAAAGTGTTCAAAAATGATCCTGAGGGAACTTGTAAAAGAGGACGTCCGAAACTTCGATGGAAAGACCAAGTAGAGGAAAAATCATTCAAAGATTAGACTAAAAATTTTAGAATATGAGCACAAGATCGAATCGCATGGAATTCTAAAATGAGCTAGGCCTTTGACCTTAACAGGTTGTATATATAGGCCAAGTAAGTAAGTATAATAGTTATCCATTTGTGATCCGGTCTATGAAAAGGGAGGAGATGGCTTATGACTCAAAAACAAAATTTCGAAAAATTAGCGAAAAATTTCAAAAAATTAGCGAAAAATTAGCGAAAAAATTCGAAAAATTAGCTAATTTTTCTAAATTTTGTTTTTGAGTTATAAGTTACCTGTTTTTCTCTTCTGTTTTCTGTATAAATGTACATTAGAGCGTCTCGACTTATATGGAAGAAAAAAAGTTCGCCGTACACCACCGAATATAAAGTATTGTTGTAAGACAGTCTCGAAAAAAAAATTAATTATTTTCGCCGCACATTGTGGCCGCCAAAATAGATTTTTCGTTATATCTTCGGCTTTTACAGTCGGATCTTAAAGTGTGATATATCGATGTTTTTGTCTCAAGGAGCCCAATATTTTGCTTTAACACTCATTGTTCTCAGATGTGTTCCAGTTGTTGTACAGGGTGGCCCAGAAAGACCGAAGTGGTGTGAATTCCTTATAACTTTTTTATTATAATTTTTTTTTCTTTTCAGTATTTTGTAAAGAAGACTTGGATAATTTATAATGGAGCAATACACAATTGAACAACGTGCCCAAATTGTTGAAATTTACTTTTCAAATCAACGGTCCATTGTGTTGACTCAGCGTGCATACCGTCGTCAATTTAATGTGCGGGTTGCACCCTCTCAGTCAACAATAAACCATCTGGTTGCAAATTTTCGAGAACAAGGAGCAGTAAGGAACCTTCCTGGTCCCGGCAGACACCGAACTGTCCACACGGCTGACAATATTCGAGTGGTACAGGAGAGTATTCGGGAGGATCCAGAAACATCAACCAGGAGACGTTCGTCACAACTGGGCCTCTCAAGAACGTCGCTGCAGCGAATTTTGCACACCATAGGATTGTTTCCATACAAAATTCAACTTGTCCAAGAATTGAAACCAACAGATTACCAGCAACGACTTGACTATGCAATTTATTTCCAGCAAAAAGCACAAGAGAATCCAAATTTTATTCATAACTTAATAATGAGTGACGAAGCCCATTTTCAATTAAATGGGTTCGTTAACAAGCAAAACTGTAGGATATGGGCTACGGAAAACCCGAGAGTACTTCATCAACGGCAATTGCACCCAGTTAAGTGTACCGTTTGGTGCGGTGTTTCTTCAGAAAGGATCATTGACCCATTTTTTTTTTGAAAATGAACAAGGTGTCGCCATTTCCGTCAATGGTGATCGATATCGGGTCATGTTGCAAAATTTTGTAAGGCCAGCCGTGGAAAACCATCCGCAAATATGATTCCAAGAGGATGGAGCCACAGCGCACACTGCAAGGGCCACAATGACTCTTTTACGCGACATCTTTGGTGAAAGAATAATTTCTCGTAACAGCAATTTTAATTGGCCTCCGCGGTCCCCGGATTTAACCGCTCCAGACTGTTTTCTTTGGGGCTATTTAAAAGGAAAAGTTTATGTTAATAAGCCTAGGACTATTGAGGAGTTAAAAACCAATATTCGAGAAGAATTTAACAACATACCACCGGAAGTTTTGCGAAAGGTCATGGAAAATGTGTTGGAAAGAGCACATTTGTGCGAAGCAGAATATGGCCACCACTTGCGGGATATCATTTTTAATAACTAATCCAAAAATATTCCCCATAAATTTAATGTATTTAAAAAAAAAAAATTAAAAAAATATCTCTTAAATAAAAAGTTATAAGCAATACACACCACTTCGGTCTTTCTGGGCCACCCTGTATTTATTCACCAGACCTCAGTTCCTACCACCCTAATGTACCACCCTAATATCAGAAAATTAAAGCTCTTAAGAAATCGTTATAGTTTTACTAAGGAAGTTTTTCTATAATTCCAACCGAACTATTAAAACCAAGAAGTTTCTGTTTTGCCGCACATTGGGATCGAAAATTAATTAAAATTTAATTAAAATACTTGAAACAAAAACATCGATATATAACAATTGAAGATCCCACTGTAAATGGCAAAGATATAACGAAAAATGCTTTTTGTTGACCTCAATGTGCGACAAAAACAAAAATTCCTTGTTTTTTATAGTTCGGTGGAATTATCGAAAAACATCCTAAGTAAAAGTTTAACGATTTTTTAAGAGCTTTAATTTTCTGATATTAGGGAGGTACATTAGGGTGGTAGGAACTGAGGTATGATGGATAAATGCTAGAACCGGATATCTGAGACCAAAACATGTATATATCACACTTTAAGATCCGACTGCAAATGCAGAAGATATAACGAATGTGCATCGAAAAAAAATAACATTTTTTTTTCGAAACTGTCTCAAAGCAATACATTATATTCGGTGGTGTACGGCGAACTTTTTTTTCGAGACGCCCTAATGTACATGTAAGTATGTTCTTCGGAATTCTGTGTATAACACTTTCGCTCACAAAATGTCATTATTTTCGATTAATTCATTTACATACTCAAATTTCTTGAAATAAGTACAGGCATCCTTTTTCATTCAGTATCAGATTTTTTTTTTTTTTTTGCATAAGAATTAATTTATAACATGCTGCCAAAAATTTAAATTTTCCCATATTAAAATTCAACAATATGTTGACCTAGTTTATGGATTTGTTTATTTTCTACCCCATTGAATATTTATGATATAGCCCCGTTTAACATTATCGAATTATATAACCCAATAAAAATTAAGCAATTACCATCTGTACCGAATCGTACTCTTAGTTAATTGGCATAAATATCCCTCTGTACCCATTAAATGTACTACAACAATATTCAATTTTACAATAATAAAAACCATTTAAACAAATCATCAGTTAAGATTTTTGCTAATAACAATATGAGCCACAAAGGACTAACGGAGGGAGGCAAAATTTTGTAAAGTAAAATCATGGAAAAAAGGCCTTAATATCGAATGACAATTCATTGAAGTGTTTCTAAAACGTGCGCAAAAGTTCATTAAATTCATCAATTATCATTGAAATGAAAATATTTTTATTGTAGATCCATTCGACCGATACAATGGAGATGATCCATTTTGGTTTAAAATTTAAGCATAAAAGGATCTAAGGAGATGTCAGTTCGTGTGTGTATACCTTTAAAGTGTCTTTAAAGGTGTTTGTTTGTGTGTGTGTGTATTGTTAAGTGTTGTATGTGTTGGTTGGATGTGCAACCAATGACTTCCTTTTAAAAGTCCTTTTGAAACTTCAAACAAAAGAAAGTACAATTTGTAAAGATGAGTTTTATAAGAAATTCTAAATAAGTCGTGCTCTAACTAGTGTTAAACGAGCAAGAAAAGCTATAGTCGGTCAAGCTCGACTATATCATACCCTTCACTACTAAGGTCAAATATGGACCAACAATTAAACAAGTTTTCCTTAAATCTTAGAGACATACATATATACATACATATACATACATATAAAATAGTCGTGCTTTAACTAGTATTAAACAAGCAAGAAAAGCTATACATACATATGTATGTCTCTAAGATTTAAGGAAAACTTGTTTAATTGTTGGTCCATATTTGACCTTAGTAGTGAAGGGTATGATATAGTCGAGTTTGACCGACTATAGCTTTTCTTGCTTGTTTAACACTAGTTAGAGCACGACTATTTTATATGTATGTGTATGTATGTATATATGTATGTCTCTAAGATTTAAGGAAAACTTGTTTAATTGTTGGTCCATATTTGACCTTAGTAGTGAAGGGTATGATATAGTCGAGCTTGACCGACTACAGCTTTTCTTGCTTGTTTAACACTAGTTAGAGCACGACTATTTTTTAAAAATTTCGAGATTTATATCATTTTCGGCTAAGGGCCCAATATGGGAGCTAGGGTCAATTGTGGACCGATTATTATCAAATTTTGGTTATTGGTTCATATTTATAAAAAATATTTATCTGTGCAAAGTTTAAGTAATCAAATTTATTTATCTTTAGAGTTATTAACGTTTTTATGCTTTTATGTGTATTTTGAGAATGTGTCTTGTATGGGAGGTATGATCAAATATGGGCCGATTTCTACAAAATTAGGAACTCTGATTAAGGTTATGATAAGCAATATTTTTGCCGAATATTATTAAAATACAACTAGATTTGTGGCTGTAAAGAACCAAAAACTATGTTCCGGGAAGGCATCCGTATGGGAGGTACCCGAAATAGTAATCCGATTTCACCCAAAAAGAATAGGGATCGGCCTTGGACCAAAATATGAGCCTGTGCCAAATTTCATCAAATTATCTTTAAAGTTACGTAGAATGATAACAAGCTTACATGAATAACCGGCCAGCCAGCCGGACGGACATCGTTAAAACAACTCAGGGGGTGATTCTAAATCGATTGGTATACTAAAAGGTGGGTCTCAGACCAACATTTCTATACGTTAGAAACATCAGCACAAACCCAATATACCCTTTCCACCTATGATGGTGAAGGGTATAATGACAGTTTTTTTTACCCTACCCCAGCATAGGTAAAAAGGTTATTGAGGCCCACATATAAATATACCGCATGATTCGGAATCAATTTATGAACCGATTTCAGACAATAAGTATAATATTTACATAAATTAGACTTTCCCACGCTTGTATGGTAAATTTTTTTTTCGAATTCAGAAACGCATTTCCTCCAGTTTTTTTCTTTTGGTCATTATAATCGAAATATCAAATATCGGGTTATCCATTTCGTGGTTTCAAAAGTTTAGAACTGGAATTCGAAATCTGTAAAACTAAGTTGTTAAACCATTTTTTTTTTCTTTTCAGTTGAAAGTCTGACATGGACGAACATGGATCGCTTAAGTATCACACAAAAATGTGAAGAAATTTGAAGATACTGGAGCGGTTACAAATATTGTTAGACCTGTGCACCATCGCTTCACTCGTTCCGCTTAAAATATCGCTGCTGTAGGTAAAAGTGTTGCCGAATACTACCCGAATGTATCGATTCCTCGTCGTTCTCAGGAATTAACACTGTCTTACGGCACATTATGGCGTATTTTGCATTTAGATCTACACCTACATCTATATAAAGTATAGCTCACACAACAACTGAACGTGGACTTCAATCTTCTTCAGTGATGAAGCACATTTCTCACTCGGTGGGTATGTTAATAAAAAAAAAAATAGTATTGTATTCGGGGTTCTAAGAATCCTCAAGTAACTCAAAAGACGGCATTATATCTAGAAAAACTCACTGTTTGGTTCGCTCTTTAGTCCAAAGGTGTGATTAGACCTTATTTTTCGAAAACGGCAACGGAACGACTGTCACCGTAAATTCGAAGCGTTATGGTCATATGATAACCGAGTTTTTTTTGCCTTATATTGAACAATACGGTAAATCGCCATGTGCTATACCATGGTTATTCATCCGCTAGGCATACCAGAGTTCCCAAGTTCAATCCCCGGCCAGACCACTTGAAACACTAAAATTTTCAAAAAAGCCTCGGTTTACCTCAAAACTCAGCTAGCCACTGGTTATTGAGTATAAGGCTATGAAAAACTTCTCTAACAAATGCATTTGCCGTTCGGAGCCGGAGTTAAAACGTAGGTCCCTTTCAATAAGTCTAAAAATAGAATCGGATGCAGCTTATTGTCTGAGGGAAGTACCACTTGTTCCAATTGGAATGTTATCGGAGATTTTAACCCTATACAACAGACATGGGGTCTAAAATTATCAATTTTTTTTTTGTCAAAATTTAGACCCCATGTCATTTAAGCATATATACATACATAATTCCCACGACATTCCTATTGGAACAAGAGGTACTTCCCGCAGACAATGAGCTGCATCCGATTCTATTTTAAGACTCATTAAAAGGGACCTACGTTTTAACTTCGGCTCCAAACGGCAAATGCATTAGTTTGAGAAGTTTTTCATAGCCTAATATTCAATACCCAGTGGCTACTAGCTGAGTTATAAGGTGAACCGTTTTTTTTTTTGAAAATTTATTTTTTCAAGTAAGTCTGGCCAGGGATCGAGCTTGGGACCTCTGCTAGACGGGTGACTAATCTGCTATACCACGGCGGTTCATATGTCATTTAAGCGTTCAATTAAATTTCTTTTAATTGAAAAAATTAATCTTGGTATATAAAAAATTACCTTATATTTAAAAAATACAAATTTTGAACTCTGACCCCGAGGAAATAGGATAAACTTATTGAATATTAACTTTTAATGGCAAAATAGTGATATTTAATGATTTTTTAGCGAGTTTCGCTCAAAATTACATGTTTTATACCCAGATTAAGGTATTTTGTAAACAGAATAGACATGGGTTCTAAAATGACCCAAAATTTTTATTATCAAAATTTAGACCCCATGTCTTTGAGGGGCTAAATTATATATTTTTTTATTAAAAAAAACTTATTCTTGGTATATAAGAATTACATGTATAAGATGCATTTTAATCGAAATTCGATACTAAATTTATAAAATTTTGTAATTAGGTATTAATATTTAAAAATAATATAAATTTTGGCCTTTGACCCCGGGGAAGAAAGGTTCAGTTTTAACCAATTTTGAACAAAGTTTCAGTGGAAATACCCCATATTTGCGCCTAAAAATACTCAAAATTACATGTTTTATACCCAGATTAAGGTATTTTGTAAACAGAATAGACACGGGTTCTAAAATGACCCAAAATTTGTATTATGAAAATTTAGACCCCATGTCTTTGAGGGGTTAAATTATATATTTTTTTAATAAAAAAAACTTATTCTTGGTATATAAGAATTACATGTATAAGAATTACATGCATTTTAATCGAAATTCAATACTAAATTCATAAAATTTTGTTAATAGGTATTAATATTTAAAAATAATATAAATTTTGGCCTTTGACCCCGGGGAAGAAAGGTTCAGTTTTAACCAATTTTGAACAAAGTTTCAGTGGAAATACCCCATATTTGCGCCTAAAAATACTCAAAATTACATGTTTTATACCCAGATTAAGGTATTTTGTAAACAGAATAGACACGGGTTCTAAAATGACCCAAAATTTGTATTATGAAAATTTAGACCCCATGTCTTTGAGGGGTTAAATTATATATTTTTTTAATAAAAAAAACTTATTCTTGGTATATAAGAATTACATGTATAAGAATTACATGCATTTTAATCGAAATTCAATACTAAATTCATAAAATTTTGTTAATAGGTATTAATATTTAAAAATAATATAAATTTTGGCCTTTGACCCGGGGAAGAAAGGTTCAGTTTTAACCAATTTTGAACAAAGTTTCAGTGGAAATACCCCATATTTGCGCCTAAAAATACTCAAAATTACATGTTTTATACCCAGATTAAGGTATTTTGTAAACAGAATAGACACGGGTTCTAAAATGACCCAAAATTTGTATTATGAAAATTTAGACCCCACGTCTCTGAGGGGTTAAATTATATACTTTTTTTATTAAAAAAAACTTATTCTTGGTATTTAAGAATTACATGTATACATTTTAATCGAAATTCGATACTAAATTTATAAAATTTTGTAATTAGGTATTAATATTTAAAAATAATATAAATTTTGGCCTTTGACCCCGGGGTAGAAAGGTTCAGTTTTAACCAATTTTAAACAAAGTTTCAGCGGAAATACCCCATATTTTGCGCCTTAATAATTACAATCAGATTTATTTAAATCGAGGACATGAAATCAAAATTTAAAATAAAATTGGGTCATTTTAGACCCCATGTCTTTATAGGGTTAAAATATATTTTATAAAAAACAACTTAATATTTCTAAAAAACAAGTTCTTTTAAACATTTTTAACGAAATTCGTCACAAAATTCATAAAATGCCTTGATTTTGTCATTAAAAGAAATAAAACCAAACTTTGAACTTTGACCCGAGAAAGTAAGAGTTAAGCTTATCCAGCTTAAAACTTTCAGCAAACATTTCCTATGGACTATGGAATAAAATTCATCAATAGCTTTATTCAAATTGAACAAAACTAAACTTTAAAAAGTATTTACTGATATTATGACCAAAAAATAACATTTTGGCGAAAATTGTCGAATTCAAATCGTAGTTACGGCGACATTGTTTAAGATATCGACCTGAACTTTTTTGGTTTATATTCTTCAATTCAAATATTTTAACATACCGAACAAATTCTTATATTTTAACATACAAAAAAATTTTAATTTGTAATATTTATTAAACAATATTTGCAAAAATTTAAAAAAAGAGTTTTGAACCCAACATGAGAATAATGCATCAGTTTCAAAAAATATTGAAAAAAAGCAAATATTGGATAAATAAATATGTATGTATGACCCAAGTAAAATTAAAAGACAGGTTATTAATATTTTATACTTATGTTTTTCATACTAAGCTTTACCTCAAACTTTGGCCTCAAGTCGGCACGGGTTAACGTTATTCGATTGCAATAATGTTATATCTTTAAACGAGCGATAATTGTAGGTATATATATATATATATATATATATATATATATATATATATATATATATATATATATATATATATATATATATATATATATATATATATATATACAATGGCTATCTCAAAATCGTCTCTAACAATTTTGACAAAATAAAGACACTGGGTATCTTTTTAGCCGTATAGATCGAATATGAAGGGACTTTTGGAACTTTTTCCGCTAAGGAAGTAAAAACGGAGAAAAAGGGGAAAAAATCAAAAACGTTATATCTCCTAAAGTAATAGGTATAGAAACAAAATTAAAAAACGTTTTGAACAGCTATGAAAATAAGCGGAAAGGTGTTTGGTACTTTTTTCAAATTATGGGGGGTAAAAAAAGGTGAAAATAGTTTTTTTTGTACTTTTTTAACCCACTTTTATTTTTCAAACCAAAGAATATAAAAAGGAACTTTGTGCTGCAGTCAATAGATATGAAATAAATATTGAACACGTATTTGGTATTTTTTGATTTTTGGCCAAAATGGGTAAAAAAGGGATAAAAAGGTACCTTAACATCTCAAAAACTAATATAAAAAGGAACATTGTGTTAACTGCGTTTTAACCAAATGTACCGAATTTAGTTGGTTCCAAAGAAGTACCAAATATGCAAATGAAACTTTTTTGAAATTAGGGGATAAAAAAGGGGAAAATGTAGTAATGTTATAACTTTTAAGCAAATAAATGTTTGTCTGTATGTACATATGTTCTTTATAGAATAGTAAACTATGCATTTGATCATGTTATGCTCTTTAGCGACGATGTTACGAATAAGCCGGCAAAGGTTTCTAAGTTGGTATGAATAATTTCCGAAAGATGGCGCCACTGAAAATTACTAAAAATTAATTAAATTGTAAACTTTTCATTTAATCAGGCTATGATCTTTAGCAAAGTTGTAGCGCATGAGCCGGCAAAAGTTTCTTAGTTGGTATGAACAATTTCCGACAGGTGGCGCTACTGAAAATTACTCAAAATTAATTAAATCGTGAACTGTGCATTTGATCAGGCTATAATCTTTAGCAAAGCTGTTGCGCATGAGCCGACGGAGGTTTATGTTGGTATGACCAATATCTAAAATTATTCAAAAGGAGTTTAACGGTAAACTTTGTAAACTATGTGTTGATCGGACAAAATAAATCAAATAATTCAAAATTAACTGAATATTTGTGTAATATCTTTCCTCTTTATAAATAAAATATAAAAAATATGAAAACTTTAAAATTTGCCTCAAAAGGCTTATCATTAAACTCCGAGCAAGGCTCAGTCAACCAGGTACTAATTTCATATTTTGATTATGGCGATCAAAAGGAAAAAAAATCCCATACAAGTGTGGGACAGTAAAGTAATGCAATCAAAGTAAAGCAAACAGAGAATTTAAAGAAAATTTTTAATGCAATCAAATCAATACAGAAAGGAATTTAAAGAAAAAGTTTTAATGCAATCAAGGTAATGCAAAAAGAAAATTTCATAAAAATTGTAAAGTTTTCGAGGTGTTTAAAAGGCCTTTAACGTCTTACATGAATACCCATACTACGTTTAATAACATACACGTATTATTCTAACTAATGAACAAAAATTTTTTTGTAAAATAGATAATAACTAAAATTATGTTTCTTCTGAGTGTTTTAAATTACTCTGTTTATTTTATTTAATTCTTCACGAAACTTGATTAAATTTGTATTTAATTAAAATAATAATACGCATTGAGCGGAACCGAACAGTCACGGAATATAATAAAAATAATATTTTAATATTTTAAATAATTATATTGTAAATGATTGTATTATTTTTTTTAACTTAAATAGTTCAAGTATTTACACTAAAAGACAATTAATAACTTCATAGTCTTGTTAACGAATTAAGCAGCGCCTCAATTCCTCCCTAAGCTTATTATAATATTATCACAAACTTATCTAAACTATTAAACTAAATACATAATTATTGTTTTAAAATTTTTTAGCTGCATAAATTTCGAATTGTTATAAAATGCGTAACAATTAACTTCTGGTCGAGGAAAGTTTAAATTATTGTTATTGTGAAGAATTTAGTTACAAATTATTATATCTAGAGATAACTGTTATACACAATATTTTTTTATGTGGAAAATTTTAAAAGCTTTAGTTTCTGCAATGAGAACTATTTGGCTATAAATCATTTAATCTGGAGAAAACTGTTATACACAATATTTTTTGTAGAGAAAATTTATATGAAAAAAGTTTAGTTTGTTCTAAACAAATATTATTAAATAATTTGTTCTAAAGAAAACTGTTATACACAATTTTTTTATAAATCCCTTATACTTAATCAATATTTTCTGTAGCGAAAACCGTTATTCCAACATTTTCTTTAGAAAATCTGTTATACAAAATAATTTCTTTGGAGATAACTGTTATACCAAAATCTTTTCAGAGAATTCCATACATAACTGTTATACACAATAATTTTAATAGAATCATCTAAATGTTAGGTAAAATGTTGTTGATAAGAAATATTTCTATTTTTGATAAAGAAAACTGTTATACATAATATGTTCATTATTCTTCGGTCAGTTTCAAAACTCATTTTTTACTTAATTGTAAATTTCATTCAACAAATATTAAAAACTAAAAATTTTCCTATTATGGTATTGAAATATACAAATTAAATAATTTGTTCTAAAGAAAACTGTTATACACAATATTTCATAAAGAAAAATCCCTTGTACTTAATCAATATTTTCTGTAACGAAAACATTTTCTATAGAAAATCTAATAATTTCCTTAGAGATAACTGTTATACCAAAAATGTTTTTAGAGAATATGATATATAACTGTTATACACAATCATTTTAATAGAATCATCTAAATGTTAGGTTAAATGTTGTTGATAAGAAATATTATTATTTTTGATAAAGAAAACTGTTATACATAATATGTTTTATTATTCTTCGGTCAGTTTCAAAACTCATTTTTTACTTTTTTGTAAATTTCATTTAAAAAGATTAAAAACTAAAATTTTTCTTATCATGGTATTAAAATATACATATTGAGGAATACAAGTCAAAAGAAATGAGATCGATAGATTGAACAGTTTCATCGTAACTACGATTTAAACTCGCCGATTTTTGCCAAAATGTTTTTTTAAGGTCATAATTTGAGTCGATGCTTGTTTAATTTTAGTTTTGTTCAATTTTAATAAAACTATTGATGAGTATTATTGCTCAGTCTATGGAAAATGTATGCAATTTTTTAAAATTTCTTTGCCGGGTCAAAGGTCAAAATTTGGTTTTATTACATTTTATAGCAAAATCGCGGAATTTTACTGATCTTTAAAGCGAGTTTCAATAAAAAATCCTCAAAAGTACTTATTTTATACCCAGATAAAATTATTTTGTTAAAAAAATATATTTTAACCCTATACAGGCATGAGGTCTAAAATGATCCAATTTTTTTTGACAAAATTTAGACCCCATATCTTTTATATTTTTAATCTTGGTACATAAGAATTACTTTTAATATTTTAACAAATGACCTTTTACCCAGGGAAAGAAAGGTTTAATCTTATCCAATTTAAACATAGGCTGGGCAATAGAGTGGTTCGAAAAAAAAAGTTGAGTCAGTCACCCCCTAGGATTAAAGATAATGTAAAAATAATTCTAAAAAAATTTTTTTTATTTTTTTACCACGCCTACAAATACCGCCCTTTTAGTATTTTGTTCACTGTGTCGCCATTTTAAGTCCGATCGTAACATTTTATATGTCGATTTTCAGGGCTCTGTAAGGGCTACATTTCTCTCTTTGATAGTTTTTTATAACCTCGTCAATTTCTAGTCATAACTTTTTAAAATTCGAGTCGTACCCACCCTAATCAAATCGAGTAAAAATCTAGTTTTTTAAAGTTATGACTATAAATTGACATGGTAGTAAAAAACTATCAAAGAGAGAAATGCAGCCCTTACAGAGCCACGAACACCGATATATGTTATGATCGGATTTAAAATGATATTTATTGCAAAGTTCAAAAATTTTATAATTTTATATTTAAATCTTGGTATATAAGAATTACTTTTAGGCATTTTTATACCCTTCACCACCATAAGTGGAAAGAGTATATTATATAAAGATAAATGCATTTGATTACTTAAACTTTGCACAGATAAATATTTTATAAATATGAACCAATAACCAAAATTTGGTAACAATCGGTCCACAATTGACCCTAGCTCCCATACAGGCCCTAAAGCCGGAAATGATATAAATCTCGAAATTTTGAAAAAATAGCACATAGTATATGTATGTCTCTAAGACTTAAGGAAAACTTGTTTCATTGTTGGTCCATATTTGGCCTTAGTACTGAAGGGTATATTATAGTCGGGCTTGACTGACTATAGCTTTTCTCACTTGTTTTATGAAAGTTCGATACTTTAAAAAAATTAATACAAAATTAGTTAAAGATGCAATTAAAACAAAAATTTTAAAAAATAAAATTAACCCTTTCTTTACCGGGTCAAATATCCAAATTTGAATTTTTTATGACAAAATCACGAATTTTTTATTGATTTTTGTAGCTAGTTAAATTCATAAAATTTTGTCATTTTGTATTAATATTAAAAAAAATACAAATTTTGACCTTTGACTCCGGGAAAAAACGGTTTAGTCTTATCCAAATTTGACTTTAAATGGCAAAATGTCGGATTTATATAACCAGATTAAGTTATTTTGTGAAAAAATAGATTTTAAATCAATACAAACATGAGGTCTAAAATGACCCAATCATTTCTTGACAAAATTTAGACCCCTTGTTATTTAAGGGTTAAATTGTACTTTTTTCTTTATATAAAAATTACTCGTATGCATTTTTGTCGAAATCCGCTTCTAAATTCATAAAATTTCATTATTTTGTATTAATATTTAAAAAAATACAAATTTAACATTTGACCCTGGGAAAAAAAAAATTCAGCTTACGTTCTTCAGAGACTGGGCAATAATATCTATTAACAGATTTAGTCAAATTGAACTCAAGTACAATTCACCAAGTGTCTCCTTTAAATATAATCAAAAAATTAGATTTTTGCGAAATTCGGCGAATTCAAATGGCGGGTTCAGAGAAACGGTTTAAGATATCGAACTCAATTTTTCTGATTATTATTATACCATTAGTTGGCTTTAAGCTACCGATAAGACAATTCTAAATTTGTAATATTTGTTGAACAAAATTTTTAAGAAATTAAAAAACGTCTTTTAAAACCGATCTGAGAAAAATGGTACATTTTATATATGATACAAAATAAAGTAAAGTCAGTTATATTTTATCAAGATTAAACTTTTTAGGACTTGGAAGTCTTGAAATGATATATATTGCCTTACTTTGCATTTTTTTTTTCTAGAGTAAAGTTTTTTTCCCCTTATCTATATGCATATGTTCGAGGACATGAAATTTCGGGGGAAAAATCTAATGACTCCAAAACTTTTTTATTGATTTTAAGTAATACACAGACAAAAGTATTACAGTATATACGAATTGGGTTACCTTCTTTGAAAAAGGGATAGTAAACAGGTCAAAGGTGATGAAAATGTGAAGTAAAGATTTACCCCCTAATTCATAAACGAAAAATATTGCTATGACAAGCTTATAATTCAAATTTTCCATACAAAATTCCTACTATATGACTTTGATAATTTTATAATTCTTTTATGAATTAGGGGGTTATATTATTCAACACCGTAATATCACGTCAAATATATTTTTAGATACATTATTTATGCTTTTTGTTCCACATATAATTCTATTTTTTACATCGACGGCGTGTTAGTGATGCAGGCTTATTACCGATGAAGGATGCTGAATGAGTTACTAGGAGTACTATAAAAATTACATTTTTTAAAAAGTCCATTGCGGATATAATTTAAATAATAAAATTACTCGATTTTCTTAAAAAAAGAAGAATGTAAATTTTATAGTATTAGAGGGCGAATTATCCAGATAAAAAGAAAATCGTCTGAGCTTTAGGCATTGCTACGAGTATAAAATGTTTCGTTAGTCAAATAAAGCCCCTAAAATTTCTCCATTTTAAAAATCTACTAATTTTTATGTCTTGTAATTTTTTTCATTTTCCTTGCACCATTTCCCTAAGATCGAGGCCTTACAAATTCCTAACATACAAAAAAAAAGAAGCCAAATAATTTCACATCAAGTCCAAATACAGCAATTGCCCATGAAAAAAAACCCAAACAATTTTGAAAACTCCTCCTGCTTTATATCTATTTTGCAGTAAAAAACAGTAAATACTTGTTATCTTTATTGGAGAAATAGTAATAGTCTAGAAAACTACATTTTGCCAACAATTTCCATATCCGGTCGTTTTGCGCTTATGCCCGCTTCAAAATTTGTTGATTCTTGAAACGTTTATGTTTTTGTTTTTTCGTTATCAGTTACTTTTACTTTTTCCCCTTTTTTACTTTATATAGAATATTTAGTATATATAAGTAAATATATAAGCTTTATATAGTTCAAGGTATATAGAAATTTTATGTATGTATCTGGAAAATACTTTTATGTATACCACACCCATTAAGTTGAAAGTAAACGATGCTATTAGCGAATATAAATGTCCTTGTTCTTGGTATGTTAAGGGGGAATCCTGTGTAGTTCAATGATGAGCTCTGGTATTGGGTTTATGTATAACTATAATAGATGGGGGTTGTTGAATGATAATAATTTGTTATATATTTTGTTATAAGTTTTGCTTAAATACACAATTTTTCTTTATACATATAAAAACTTATTATTTTTATATTTCTTTTATATGAAAATAATATAAGAAAGGACCTTTTGATTGGTAAAATTTCTCTAACTTTTTTTAGTAAATATCTTCATTGTGTAAGAAAATTTCTCCAAGAAGTCATTGGTATCTAAAAAATTCCATATATGATGTTTATAAAGTAAGTTAATATCTCATTATGCTTAAAAAGTTAAAAATTGTTTAAAATGTTTTTTTTTTTGTACTTTAAATTCGCTCTTGCTTTTGGAGTATAACATTGTCAAATTTTAATTTATATTAAATTTGATTCCCTGAATAACTGATGATGTATACACAAAAATTTGGCTGCAATATAACTGCAGATTTTGAAGTTATTACATTTTTACCAAGACAACTTTTTGTAATATTTATATTAAAATAACAAAGAGGTTGTCAACTTTGAGAGCCCAACAAAGTAAAATTTGCAAGTATAGGCATGTGAAATTTCTCAACTAAAACCTTACGCATCTTAATAACATTTTTGGGACATTTTTTAAATATATGTCAAATGGCTTACAAGATATTTAAAATTTATAAAGAATAATACTTATTTAGAAAATGTTTTAAAAGTTTGATTTAACAAGTTTTTACTGTCACACAGTGATTTGAAACTAAATAAAATTGGTAGCAAATCTGTATCTTTTACAAAGTAATTTAGTATCATATTATGCTTAAAATGGAAATTTTTTTCATTAATATTTTTTTTTGCAGTTTAAATTCGTTCTTGTTTTGGAGTATAACATTGTCAAACTTTAGTTTATATTAAATTTTATTCCTTAAAGAACTGATGTACTCAAAAATCTAGCTGCATATAACTGCAGATTTTGAAGTTATTACATTTTTGCCAAAACAACTTTTTGTAATTTTTATATTTAAATTACAAAGAGGTTGTTAACTTTAAGAGCCCCACAAAATGGAATATGCAACTTTAGGCATTCCAAATCTCTCAATTCAAACTCTACGCATTAAAACATCAGTTTTCGAAAATCTTATAAAGATATGTCAAATGGTTTACAAGATATAAAGATTTATTTAAGAATAATACTTATAGAAATTGTATCAAAAGTTGAATTTATAGGTTATTACTGTCTCACAGTGATTTGAAACTAAATAAAAGTGGTAGCAAATCTGTATCTTTTACGAAGTAATTTAGTAACATATTATGCTTAAAAATGGATTTTTTTTTCAATAATATTTTTTTTTTTAGTTTAAATTCGCTCTTGTTTTGGAGTATGACATTGTCAAATTTTAGTTTATATTAAATTTTATTTCTTAAAGAACTGATGACATATACACAAAAATCCAGCTGCATATAACTGCAAATTTTGAAGTTATTACATTTTTGCCAAGACAACTTTTTGTTATTTTGATATTAGAACTTAAGTGCGGTTGTCAACTTTAAGAGCCCGACAAAATGAAATATGCAACTTTAGGCATTCCAAATCTCTCAATTCAAACTCTACGCATCCAAACATCAGTTTTCGAAAATCTTATAAAGATATGTCAAATGGTTTACAAGATATAAAGATTTATTTAAGAATAATACTTATAGAAATTGTATCAAAAGTTGAATTTATAGGTTATTACTGTCGCACAGTGATTTGAAACTAAATAAAAGTGGTAGCAAATCTGTATCTTTTACAAAGTAATTTCGTAACATATTATGCTTAAAAATGGAAATTTTTTTCATTAATATTTTTTTTTTTTTTAGTTTAAATTCGCTCTTGTTTTGGAGTATAACATTGTCAAACTTTAGTTTATATTAAATTCGATTCCTTAAGGAACTGATGATATATACACAAAAATCTAGCTGCATATAGCTGCAGATTTTTAAGTTATTACATTTTTGCCAAGACAACTTTTTGTTATTTTGATATTGAAATTACAAAAGGGTTGTCAACTTTGAGAGCTCGACAAAGCTAAATTTGCAAGTTTAGGCATACCAAACTTAAGCCCTACGCATCTAAACATCAAAATTGTATATACTGGCTGGTGTTTATATAGAGCTTATTTATGCAAAGTTTAGTGGCCATAGGTGTCATAGTTTATAATTTAATAGCTTTTAATTGGCGTTTGTGGCATTTAAGTGGTTTTCGGGAGTTGTTTTTATATGGAAGCTATGGTCGGATATGGACCGATTCCTATAAAATTTGATATACTGATCAATAGTTTCATAAAACTTCTCTGTTCTTAATTAAGTCGTCATAGGTATTACAATTAGATTTAATTTATCAGCATAAATGTGATTCCCGGGGCGGGGTTATATGGAAGCTCTAACTAAATGTGAACAGATTTCGCCCATTTTTCAATACACAACTTCTTAAACATATCGAAAATACTTTTGTAAAGTTTTGTCTTTGTAGCACTTTTAATTAAGGCGCTATCGCGCTTTCATTTGACAGACAGACGGGCATAAACCCCTTTATTTTTGGAATTTTGTGTTTCCGTAAGTTTTTTGTATGGGCGCTATGGTCAAATGGTAATCGATTGTGATGAAATTTTGCACATTGGCTGGCAGTGACATAGAACTTCTTTGTGGTGAATCTAGTGGCCATAGCTCTAACAGTTTATCATTTATTGGCATTTGTGTGTAATTTAGGCGGAATTTAGGCTGTGAACCGATTGCAAAGAAATTTTATATGCTGCCTAGTGCTTATGTAGAATTCTTTAATCAAAAACCTATTTATTACAATAATTAATAATTGTAATAAATTGGGATCTTAGTGCAATACACTACAGTAAAACTTTTTAACCAAATACTTTTCGCTGATCAAAAAAATTAAATTTTTTCTCAAAAAAATGCTACCAATTTTTTAATTTTTACAAAGAATTTTTGTATAAAAAGTTAATGTTTTTATTATATATTCGTAGAGAATGGTCACCTGGAATAATTTGGGTCCAAATTTGAAGTCAGTACAACATTCTCTCTACATACAGTATTGACCGAAATTGGTTTAATTTGTATGAGAATTTTTGGGTTTTCGAACATATAATATAAAAGTCAAGTCGATTTTGCTAGTTTCTGAAATGCAGTTATATATCCCCATATGTTTCCTTTACATTACAAAAACCAAAAGTAGCTCGAATTTATAAACGAATTCAGAGACAAGTATTTTATAAAAAATGGCAAATTTCCATATACCATAATTTGATTTGCAAAAAAAAAGAACAGATGTGTTTTATTTTTTTAATTTATTCAAATAATTTTACATAAACATTAAGATAAACTTTATTACAGCAAAAAATTATTTATGTATCTTGTACAGTTTTACAGATATCAGACATCAAAGTTCAAAAATGATTTTGTAAAGATACACTTTTTAGTTTTGTTGTACATTTTTTCCCAGAAATGTTTAAGACTTTTGTGAATGTTATTAAAAAATTAACAGTGTAATAATCTGGACATGTTTTCCTTTTCATTGATGTATTAAACATATATAAAAGGTATTGATAAATGATACAGTTATGGCATTAAAACATACGCTTCAGGTCAAAAAAAAGTATAAACACATTAAAAAATGCGAATTTTCAGATTCTTTTGAATTGCTATAAAAAATATTGATATTGTCTTCTTAAAAGTTTTATTAATTTCTATTCTTTAAACTATTTGTTATAATAAAAATAAAGTTCTGACTGCAATAAGTTGCAAATTTCAATGTTATTACATTTTTTCGGCCATAGCTATTTTCATATAGAAATTAAATGGCACTTGCTTTATTGGTCAATATTATATTCATTTTTCCCCATTTTTCGTTTTCATTAATTACAAAAACTTTAAAATTTGTTTAACAATTCTGAAAGACAAAACTTTCCCACATTCAAAAATTCTATTAACATTGAAATACAAAATGTTTTTGACACCTTGTTGCTGCAGCAATTTCAATTAACTTACAAATTACTTTAGTCAAAATGACAGAGACAGAAAATATGTAGATACATGTATGTTTTCACTTTAAATTTAAACAGATTTCAATTTAATTGCATTTTTAAAATTGCACAAAATACGACAAAATTATATCATTCAAATGTGTAGAAGTGTTTTGCAAAAAGAAAAAAGAAAAAATCATTTATTACTTATTTTTAAATCAACAAAAAGTGATAAAAAAAAAGGAGGCAAACGAAAATATTTTACAAATTTAAATCAAAATATTAAAGTCCCCGATCATAGGATTAAGAAGATATCACACTTTATTGATATGGTGAACTATCTTGAATACAAAATAATAAAAATCTATTCATTTGCGACATAAACAAACACGATATCTCGAAAAATGTAAAATGTAATGCTTTTTCTTCCTGCTTGAGCCACATGAAGATAGACAAATTTTTCAATCATTTGACAAGGATATTAAATCTATACTATAGAATATTTAATCTCGACCTACACCCTTAGTTCTAGACAATTAATATAGGGGAATATTTTAAGTTTTGATAACTTACCTATATAGGAGACTCCTAAGTATCTACTGATTGGTAAAACTCGACTATAAGATTTTAATTTTCAACCTAGGCTCTTAAGTTTTGACTTGACTATCTATAGACTAGATGGACTCTTAGGCAGGGGTAGGCAGCCCATACCACCAGAAGCCGATGATTTTTTTTAATTTTCGTAAATACCAAGATCAATAATAAAACTCGTGAAAATGAGTATTAAAATCATCCAGTTGAAATTTGGGTGTTAACAGATTTGGTTAGTGTTGCTTTGTTATAGAAAAGACACAAACAAAACAGGCAAGAAACAAATCAAAATCCAATTTATAGCAACAAAATACATGATTCGGGAGAACAATGAAATATAATTTTGAACATTGTTGCCACGAAACTATTATTTTTGTAAACATTGGGAATATTTCTGTAAATATTGGGAATATTCTTCAAAACAGAAATAAATTCTAATATTAAACAATTTTAGATTTTATATTTTTTAGATATTTTCGATCCAAAAAATTTTCCATAGAAAAAAATTTTGATAAAATTGTTTACATAAAAAACTTTCTGTAAGAAAATTTTCTATAGAAAAATTTTTGATGAAAAAAAAATTTTATAAAAATGTTGGCTAAAAAATTTTCTATAAAAAAATTTTTGCTAAAAAAATTTTGCATAGAAAAATTTTTGATAACAAATTTTCCATAGAAAAATTTCTGTAAGAAAATTTTCTATAGAAAAATTTCTGGTAAAAAAATTTTTGTAGAAAAATTTTTGATAAAAAAATTTTTATAGAAAAATTTTGGATAAAAAATTATAGAAAAATTTTTGATAAATAAATTTTCTATAGAAAAATTTTTGCTAAAAAAAATTTCTATAGAAAATTTTTTTAGCAAAAAATTTTCTATAGAAAAATTTTTGATAAAAAAATTTTCTATAAAAAATTTTTTATAAAAAAATTTTCTATAGAAAAATTTTGGATAAAAAAAATATAGCAAAATTTTTGATAAAAAAAAAATTTTATTGGAAAGTTTTTGATAAAAAAGTTTTCCATAAAGAAATTTTTGATAAAAAAAAAAATTAATAAAAAAATCTTCTATAGAAAAATTTTGAATAAAAAAATTTTCTACAGAAAAATTTTTGCTAAAAGAATTTTCTATAGAAAAATTTTTGATAAAAAAATTTTTGATAAAAAAATTTTTGATAAAAAAATTTTCCATAGAAAAATTTTTGATAAAAAAAATTTTCTTTAAAAAATTTTTGATAAAAAAATCTTCTATAGACAAATTTTTGATAAAAAAAATTTTCTATAGAAAAATTTTTGTAAAACTATTTTCTCTAGAAAAATTTTTGATAAAAAAATTTTCTATAGAAACATTTTTGATAAACAAATTTTCTATAGATAAATTTTGGATAAAAAAATTTTCTATAGAAAAAATTTTTGATAAAAAAATTTTGTATAGAAAAATTTTTGATAGAAAAATTTTTTATAGAAAAATTTTTTATAGAAAAATTTTTTATAGAAAAATTTTTTATAGAAAAATTTTTTATAGAAAAATTTTTGATAGAAAAATATTCTATAGAAAAATTTTTGATAAAAAAATTTTCTATAGAAAAATTTTTGATAAAAAATTTTCTATAGAAAAATTTTTGATAAAAAAACTTTCTATAGAAAAATTTTTGATAAAAAAAACTTTCTATAGAAAATTTTTTTATCAAAAAATTTTTTGATAAAAAAAATTTTCTATAGAAAAATTTTTGATAAAAAATTTTTATAAAAAAATTTTTTGTAGAAAAATTTTTGATAAAAAATTTTTATAGAAAAATTTTTGATAAAAAAATTTTCTATGGTAAAATTTTTGATAAAAAAATTTTCTATGGAAAAATTTTTGATAAAAAAACTTTCTATAGAAAAATTTTTGATAAAAAAATTTTTATAGAAAAATTTTTGATAAAAAAATTTGTATAGAAAAATTTTTGATAAAAAAAATTTTCTATGGAAAAATTTTTGATAAAAAAATTTTCTATGGACAAAATTTTTGATAAAGAAATTTGCTATGGAAAAATTGTGGATAAAAAAAATTTCTATGGAAAAATTTTTGATAAAAAATATAGAAAACTGATAAAAAATGTTCTATAGAAAAATTTTTAATAAAAAAATTTTCTATAGAAAAATTTTCAATACAAAAATTTTCTATAGAAGAATTTTTGATGAAAAAAAATTTTCTATAGAAAAAATTTTGATAAAAAAAAATTTTTGAAGAAATATTTTTGATAAAAAAATTTTCTATAGAAAAATTTTTGATGAAAAAATTTTCTATTGAAGAATTTTTGATAAAAAAAATTTTCCATGGAAAACTTTTCGGTAAAATATTAAAAAAATGATGTACAAAACTTTTTCTTTTTAAAACGTAAGAACTACACATTGAAAGAAAAATACCTATTTTAGTTAAAAGTATAAAAAAAACGGCAACTCTACCTACTATTTTTTTGTTCTGTTCTCTTTGCGTCGACCTGTGCTTTTAGGCCTTTACAATAAATTACCTTGATGATATTTCTCTTTATGTAAAAACTTATTATATTACTCATTTTAAAAATTCTTATATATGAAATTAATAAAAGAAAGTACCTCTTGATTGGTAAAATTTCCTTAACTTTCTTAAGTAAATATTTTAATGATCTAAGAAAATTAATCCAAGCAGTCAGTAGTATCTTAAAAATTATCGATATTTTATTTATATTAATTAGTCGACATCATATTATGCCGAAAATGGATTTTTTTTTTATAAATATTTTTTTTAGATTAAATTTGCTCTTGTTTTAGAGTTTAACATTGTAAAACTTTAATTTATAATAAATTTTATACCTTATATAACTGATGATATATACACAAAAATCTAGCTGCATCTAACTGCAAATTTTAAAGTTATTACATTTTTTAAAAGACAACTTTCTGTTAATTTTGCAAATGTAAAATAATTTCCGTTCAAAATCTTTCTTGTTAAACAATTAAGAAAAAAACAATAAATTTACATGAGAAAAAATTTAATTTTGTTTTACAAAAATCTTGGGCGAGACCAAGTCCGCCTGCAAAAATTATATGTACATATAAAATATGTATGAGACTAGAGATAAGTATTAATGATCATGGGGGAGACAAAGTGTCTGTCAAGTGAAATCATTTTACAAAATGTAAGAAGATTTACGACTACAAAAGCTTTTAGGAAAATTTTATATAAATAATTTTAGCAAATGTTGATCACGATGATAGATGCTAAAGACGCAGATTTATCAATTGTTAAGAATACCTTGCAATGTATAAAGCGACAAATGTCTATTTTATATAGTATTTTATATAGTATTATATATAAGTGCCCATAAACTAGACAATTATTAAATATGTATAACGAATTTGGCCATTCTAATAATAATAAAAAAGCAAATAAAAAAAAAGCTTCCCTTAAGAAAGAACGTACTTTTTTGAGTTTGACAAATAAATAAGATAAAGCATACTTTTAGGAACTGAAAAGATTTTCTCTTTTATTATCAGGAGTATGCAGCCCCTGGTGGTATGGGCTGCCTACTCCTGATAATAAGCCGATGAATTTTTTTAATTTTCGTATATACCACGATCATTAATAAAATACGTGAAAATGAGTATTAAAATCATTCAGTTGGAAATTGGATATTAACCGAGTTGGCTAGTGCCGCTTTGCTAAAGAAAAGACAAAAACAATACAGGCAAGAAACAAATCAAAATCCAATTTAAAGCAACAAAATATATGGTTCGAGATAACAAAGAAATAAAATTTCGAACGTTGTTGCCACGACACCATTATTTTTGTAAATATTGGGAATATTTTTTGAAACAGAAATAAATTCTTATATTAAACAATTTCAGATTTTTAGATATTTTCGATCCAAAAATTGTTTTTTTTTGTAGAAAAATTTTTTTAGTTCAGATTTTTTAATAGAATATTTTTTTACAAAAATTTTTTTCTTGAAAATTTTTTTATCAAAAATTTTTCAATAGAAAATTTTTTATCAAAAATTTTTCTGTAGAAAATTTTTACTAAAAAATATAGAAAACTTTTTGATAAAAAAATTTTCTATAGAAAAATTTTTGATAACAAAATTTTCTATAGAAAAATTTTTGGTAAAAAAATTTTCGATAGAAAAATTTTTGATACAGAAAATTTCTTCAAAAAGAAGTGTATTTGCATTTGATCCCAAACCTGTTACATTTATTTATTAATGTAACAGATCAATTTATTGATAAAAAGCCAAAAAATGTTTGCGGAGAAACCAAATTCCTCGACGCGTTTCGATGGTTGGTTAAGCCATCTCTTCAGAAGGATTATTCCCAATTTAGACAGATCGAAAACCTCGCATTATTACTAAATTTACAAACATAACTATTAAGAATTATGTTCATAAACCAAAAGTAAAAGCGTAGATTATCGACTGAACAAAAACAAACATTTTTCAGTTTTCATCTACCTTCACTTCCCACATTCTTGCTGTAGCCGTCGGCTACAAAAAAAAAAAATTTAGATACAAAAATTTTCTATAGAAAAATTTTTGATACAAAAATTTTTTATAGAAACATTTTTGATAAAAAAATTTTCTGTAGAAAAATTATTGATAAAAAAAAATTTTCTATAGAAAAATTTTTGATAACAAAATTTTCTTTAGAAAAATTTTTGATAAAAAAATTTTCTATAGAAAAATTGTTGATAAAATGTTCTACAGAAAATTTTCTGATAAAAAAATTTTCTATAGAAAAATTGTTGATAAAATAATTTTCTATAGAAAAATTTTTGAAAACAAAAGTTCTATCGAAAAAATTTTTTCGAAAGAAAAATTTTTGATACAAAAGTTTTTCATAGAAAAATTTTTGATACAAAAGTTTTCAATAGAAAAATTTTTGATAAAAAAATTTTCTATAGAAAAATTTTTGATAAAAAAATTTTCGATAGAAATATTTTTGATACCAAAATTTTTTATAGAAAAATGTTGAAAATAAATGTTGATAAAAAAATTTTCTATAACAAAATTTTTGATAAAAAAATTTCTATAGAAAAACTTTTAATAAAAAATTTTCTTTAGAAAAATTTTTGTTAAAAAAATTTTCTTTAGAAAAATTTTTGTTAAAAAAATTTTCTTTAGAAAAATTTTACAAAAATTTTCTATAGAAAAATTCTACAAAAATTTTCTATAGAAAAATTTTACAAAGATTTGCTATAGAAAAATTTTTACTAAAAAAATGAAGAAACAATTTTACTAAAAAAAATATAGAAAAATTTTTGATAAAAAAATTTTCTATAGAAAAATTTATGATCCAAAAATTTTCTATAGAAAAATTTTTGATAGGAAATTTTCTATAGAAAAATTTTTGATACAAAAATTTTCGATAGAAAAATTCTTGATAAAAAATTTTTGATACAAAAATTTTCGAAAAATGAAGAAACAATTTTACTAAAAAAAATATAGAAAAATTTTTGATAAAAAAAATTTTCTATAGAAAAATTTATGATCCAAAAATTTTCTATAGAAAAATTTTTGATAGGAAATTTTCTATAGAAAAATTTTTGATACAAAAATTTTCGATAGAAAAATTCTTGATAAAAAATTTTTGATACAAAAATTTTCGATAGAAAAATTTTTGATAAAATATTTTCTATAGAAAAATTTTTGATAAAAAAATTTTCTATAGAAAAATTTTTGATAAAAAAATTTTGAAAAAAATAACAAATTATATAAAAAAGTTTTCTATAGAAAAATTTTTAATATAAAAATTTTCTGTAAAAAAATTTTCGATAGAAAAATTTTTGATACAAAAATTTTTTATAGAAAAATTTTGTTTCTCTAGGACATAAACCGCCTTTTTTGATTGTATTTTTGTGTTTCTGTAAGTTTTTATATGGGAGCTATGGTCAACTGATGACCGATTGTGACAAAATTTGGCACACTGGATGGTATACATATAAGACTTTTATGTGCTAAATTTAGTGGCCATAGCTATTACAGTGGCATTCAAGTGTATTTATGGTTGAATTTAGGCTGTTTCCGTAAATGCTTTGTATGGGAGCTGTGGTAAAATGTAAACCGATTTCGATAACTTCTATATACCAATTTTTATCATCATAACTATAATTTGTCATTTATTAGCAAATAAGCAATTAGCCTAGACGAGGTTATACGGGAGCTATGGTCAAATGTGAACCAATTTTGCCTAATTTCAATGCCAAGGACAGACAGAAACACAGACAGATAGATGATCGCTCAATCGTCTTAGAATTTCATAAGGATTCAGAATATAAATCCAAAAGACAATTACTTTTTGCCCAGCCCTCGTTGACCAACATTTATATATCATTTTCATTTTTATGTTAGAAAAATTATAAACTTCCTTGTCCCATAGTGTTACCCCATAAATTTTGTCAACAATTTATTAACGAAATATTTTTTTATTTTTCACAAAAATTTGTCTTTAATTACAAGAATTTACTTTTTGAAGAGGCTTCTCGGAGACTCGCATATGTTCATTTAATTTCAAAATATTTTGTGGCCAATTGTTTATTTCGTTGAAATTTTTGTGAAAAAATTGCTAGCAATTAGTTTCTAGTATTTAACTATAAAAATTTATTTAAATAAACATTTATTTCAACAGCAATTTTATGACTTTGTTGGTTTAATTGGCATGTAAGTGGATATTACTCAGAAGTAGAGAAGCGGACGTTTTGTATTAAGATGTTCGTTCAGTGGATGAAATTGTATGTAGAAAGACCCAGCAGTTTGAGCGTTGTCAATGATAACACTTTATTACTTAAAAAAAAAAAACTCGGGAAACGACGAGCTTGGAATGAAGGCCTTACTAAGTACATGACAAATCGTGCAAAAAATTTTCAGAAATACGTCCAAATTAGAAGACTTATATGCAAAAATCAGATTTTAACGAGGTTCGTCAACTTATCGACCCATCTACAATAGTTTGTATCCGATTTTTCTTTTTTTAACAGCAAATAAAAGAAAACAGATGGCGCTTTAAAATACCATATACGATTTCACACATTTGTAAATCTAAACTGTCTTTTTTGTTTTACTTTAGTAGCTTTTTATTGATTATTTTTATATAAAAGCTTATAAAAGTTTATATTAACATAGAATTTAGTTCCTAATAAAAAGTGGTTTTAATTTTTTAAATCAGACGAAAAATCTAGAAGTTATTAAGCTTTTCATAAGCCGACTAGACCATGTACCATGTTCTTAAATTGGAAAAAGTTTAATAACTTTTGTAAATGTAAACCGATATCAATAAGTGATATCTCGTTTTTTTTCTAAACAGAACTAGCTTTAAAGACATTATAAAACCAAATAGATTTTTATAGAAAGAAGTTGAAATAATTGCTTTTGAATTTTGAAAATTACAAAAAATTAAAAAAAAAGCGAAACTTATTCTAATTTCTCAGGATATAAGCCCTTGGCATACAGCTTGCAAAAGCTTGATCTATTGACTTTCCAAAACTGTTTTAAATTTCAAAATCGCTCTGCAATTGCGATGGTTGGAGGTACAAAAGTACTACGACCTACCCGAAAACAGTTTTTTGCGAATATTTCAAAATTTTGCACGTGTATCAAAATTTTTGCAAATGGTTTTTGTATGTCCTCATCTAGGCTTATAACTCCCACTAGGTCGCTTTCCAAGTTTCTTTTTTAAAAAATGACATAATTGCTTTTGAATTTTAAAATTTACAAAAAAAAAAAAAATAAAAAAAAACGAAATTTTTGAAAAAAAAACTAATCTAATTTCTTAGAATATAAGCCCTATGCATACAGCTTGTAAAAACTTGATCCCTTAGCTTTCCAAAACTGTTTAAAATTTGAAAATCGCTCTGCAATTGCGATAGTTGGAGGTACTTAAGTACTACGACCTATCCAAAAACAGTTTTTTGCGTATATTTCAAAATTTTGCAAGTATATCGAAATCTTTGCAAATTGTTTTTGTATGTCCCCACCTAAACTTATAACCCCCACTAGGTCGCTTTCCAAGTTTTTTTTAAAGTTGACATAATTGCTATTGAGTTTTAAAAATTACGAAACAATTAAGAAAAGTGAAACTTTTAATAAAAACTAACCTAATTTCTTAAAATATAAGCCCTATGCATACAGCTTGTAAAAGCTTGATCCCTTAACTTTCCAAAACTGTTTAAAATTTAAAAATCGCTTAGCAATTGCGAGAGTTGGAGGTACTAAAGTACTACGACCTACCCGAATACAGTTTCTTGCGAATATATCAAAATTTTGCACGTGTATCGAAATCTTTGCAAATGGTTTTTGTATGTCCCCACCTAGGCTTATAACCCCCACTAGGTCGCTTTCCAAGTTTCTACAAAAGTTGAAATAATTGCTTTTGAATTTTAAAAATTACGAAAAATTTAAAAAAGCGAAACTTTTATCCAAAACTTGGGTAATTTTTTAGAATATAAGCTTTATGCATACAGCTTGTAAAAGCTTAATTTATTGACTTTTCAAAACTGTTTAAAATTTGAAAATCGCTCTGCAATTGCGAGAGTTGGAGGTACTTAAGTACTACGACCTATCCAAAAACAGTTTTTTGCGTATATTTCAAAATTTTGCAAGTATATCGAAATCTTTGCAAATGGATTTTGTATGTCCCCATCTAGGCTTATAACACACACTAGGTCGCTTCCTAAGTTTTTACAAAAGTTGAAATTATTGCTTTTGAATTTTAAAAATTACGAAAAATTAAAAAAAAGCGAAACTTTTTATAAAAACTAACCTAGTCTTTTAGAATATAAGCTCTATCAATACAGCTTGGAAAAGCTTGATCTCTTGACTTTTCAAAACTGTTTAAAATTTTAAAATCGCTCTGCAAATATGAGACCTGGAGGTACTAAAGTACTACGACCTACCCGAAAACTGTTATTTGCGAATATTTCAAAATTTTGCATGTGTTTTGAAATCTTTGAAAATGGTTTTTGTATGTCCTCCTCTAGGGCTATAACTCCCACTAGGTCGCTTTTCTAGTTTTAACAAAAGTTGCTCATTTGTAACACCATATAATTGAGGGAAAAGAACATTTGTTTACTTAACTAACTCCAAAGTGGGCATAAAGTGGACAATTAATGAAAATTTTAAATTTTTTAAAATCTTTAATTGATCACATGAGTAGTTTTTTGAGGATGCAATAGATATCATAAACATTTCTTGCGAGATATGTCTACTTTATCAGCCACAATGTGACCACAATGTCGACATTATTTAAATGTTTATTTGAAGCTCTATTTGGCACACTACTACTTACTTAGGGGCCCTTGCCTGAATCCTCAATACCAGTTCGGTATCATTTCAAAACCAGTTATTAGGAACTATAAGGAAACTTGATTTAGCGCATGTACATTAAACTGTCACACGCTTGTTTGCGTAACTTTTCGAATTTTGGGGACATCGATATCGAATGCCGCAAGCATTCGATATCAATCGAAAACTTAGACTTTTAAACAAATATTGTGTAGCATACCTTAGGGATTTTTAAAAAACATAATTCATTTTTCAAGAATTTTAATAAAAATGAATAATTAAACATATCCGTTTGTATGTCAAAACAATAAATGTTATTTTTTCGAGCCGTTCTAATTTGGGCACGCACAACTTGCAACATACAACATGACGTTGATGATGAGTGTTGTAGTCGTTAATGGCATTCTTTTGCCACTTTATAATAAATTCTGTGAAAAACTTGGTAATAAAATAATACAATTGAAAAAAACATCTAAAAATAATAAAAAATTTTCGGATATTAAAGTAAAATTTTAGCTTCAAATGCGAGGCAAGTATTAATTGACTGAATAAGTTGTTCAGATACCGGGCGCTTGATCTTGGTGGAAAATATATGTTTTTTTATTAGTATATAACTAATAACAAAAAAAATATATGTATCTTAAGTACAATTAAAGTTTTTATAACATTTTTTTCTTTAGAATACATAAAATTTTGTTCATATTTTATTTAAAGAAAAACTTGCGTGTTTGAGGCGAATCTGCTGTGAACATTTAATTGTCGAGACTTTTTGAATTTTAAGTTGGCAACAAAACTTTATTGAGAATTGAGTTGCCATAAAAATGCTAAGACTAAGTTATAAAATAAATTATGGATTTTTTTTTGCATTTTTATTTTCTAATAGAAAGAAAGAAACGAGCTTGTTTGGTAATTAGTTAGATTGTAAGATTTATTAGGTAAATAATTAAATAAGTACATAATTAAAGCTGATTAAAAATACATTTTTACATTTTCGAATCAAAATATTGAATTAGATATGAGTATGAGTTTATAACTTTATGAATAAAAAGCTTTAGAAACTTGTGTTATTCTACATATGTACTTTCTAAAATTCAAATATTTCGCACTTAAATCAAGTGGATTTCTTAGAAGTCCCATTTTGGATTTTTATACCTTTATATACCAACAGTAGAAAGGGTATTATAAGTTTATGCTTATGTGTGTAACGCATAGAAATATTTGTCTAAGACCCATCTTTTAGTATACCAATAGACTTAGAATCATATCCTGAGTCGAGTTAACGATACCAATTCGTCTGTCCCTCAGTCGGCTGGAACCCCATGCAAAGCTTATTACCAGGGGTCGGCGCATATAGAACAGAACAAAAAATAGTCGGCAGAGTTGCCGTTTTTTTATTCTTTTAACTAAAATAAGTATTTTTTTCAATGTGTAGTTCTTACTTTTTAAAAAGAAAGAGATTTCTGCTCTGTTTTTTTAATATTTTTATCAAAAATTTTTCAATAGGAAATTTTTTATAAAAAATTTTTCTGTAGAACATTTTTTTATCGAAAATTTTTCTACAAAAATTTTTATATACCAATCATATACTAAATTTTTAACAAAAATTTTTCTGTAAACAATTTTTTTATCAAAACTTTTTCTATAAATTTTTATTTATCAAAAAATTTTTTATCAAAAATTTTTATATACCAATCACATACCAAATTTTTATCAAAAATTTTTCTATAAACAATTTTTTTTATCAAGAAGTTTCTATAGAAAATTTTTTTATCAAAAATTTTTCTATCGAAAATTTTTTTATCAAAAATTTTTCTAATCGAAAATTTTTTTATCAAAAATTTTTCTATAGAAAATTATTTTATCAAAAATTTTCCATAGAAAATTTTTTTATCAAAAATTTTTCTAAAGAAAATTATTTTATCAAAAATTTTTCTATAGAAATTTTTTTTTATCAAAAATTTTTCTATAGAAAATTTTTTTATCAAAAATTTTTCTATAGAAAATTTTTTTTATCAAAAATTTTTCTATAGAAAATTTTTTTATCAAAAATTTTTCAATGGAAAATTTGTTTATCAAAAATTTTTCAATGGAAAATTTGTTTATCAAAAATTTTTCTTTAGAAAATTTTTTTATCAAAAATTTTTCTATAGAAAATTTTTTTATCAAAAATTTTTCTATAGAAAAATTTTTTATCAAAAATTTTTCTATAGAAAAATTTTTTATCAAAAATTTTTCTATAGAAAATTTGGTTTATCAAAAATTTTTCTATAGAAAATTTTTTTATCAAAAATTTTTCTATAGAAAATTTTTTTATCAAAAATTTTTCTATAGAAAATTTTTTTATCAAAAATTTTTCTATAGAAAATTTTTTTTATCAGAAATTTTTCTACAGAAAATTTTTTATCAAAATTTTTTCTGTAGAAAATTTTTTTCTCAAAAATTTTTATCAAAAGTTTTTTATGGAAAATTTTATATCAAAAATTTTTCTATGGAAAATTTTTTATCAAACATTTTTCTATGGAAAATTTTTTATCAAACATTTTTCTATGGAAAATTTTTCTATAGAAAATTTTTTATCAAAAATTTTTTTGTAGAAAATTTCTTTATCAAAAAATTTTCTATACCAAATTTTTCTAAAAAAATTGTTGTTATTAATTTTTTTTTATAAAAAAATTTTCTATAGAAAAAAATTTTTTTATTAAAAATTTTTCTATAGAAAATTTTTTTATCAAAAATTTTTCTATAGAAAATTTTTTCTCAAAAATTTTTCTATAGAATTTTTTTTTATCAAAAATTTTTCTATAGAAATTTTTTTATCAAAAATTTTTCTAAAATTTTTTTTATCAAAATTTTTTCTATAAAATTTTTTTTTTCTATAAGAAATTTTATTATCAAAAATTTTTCTACAAGAAATTTTTTTATCAAAAATTTTTCTATAGAAAATTTTTGTACAGAATTTTTCCATAAAAAATTTGTTTATTACAAAGCTTTTTATAGAAAGTTTTTTTAAATAAAATTTTCTTAGAAAAATTTTTTTATCAAAAAATTTTTTTTAAGAAAATTTTCTTGGAAATTTTTTCTATAGAAAATTTATTTATCAAAAATTTTTCTAAGGAAAATTTTTTATCAAAAATTTTTCTATGGAAAATTATTTCCCTAAAACTAGAGGGACAAAATTCAACAAAAGTATTTTTGATATATTGAAAAAGTAGTGTATTGAAAATGGACCAAAACGGTTCACATTTCGATAGAGCTTCCATATAACCCCGCCCCGGGAATCACATTAATGCTAATAAATTGAATACAATTGAAATAGCTATGACGACTAAATTAAGAAAAGAGAAGTATTATGCAACTATTGATCAGTATATTAAATTTTTTAGGAATCGGTCCATATTTGACTATAGCTCTCATATAAAAACAACTCGCGGAAACCAAAAAAAAATGTAACAAAGGCCAGTTAAAAGCTATTAAATTAGAAACTATGACAGCTATGGTCACTAAATAAGAATAAGCTTTATATAAATACCAGCCAGTGTCTAAAATTTTGTCACCATCGGTCAATATTTGGCTATAGTTCTTATAAATATGTATAATATAAAATCTATGATATCACGTTTTTATACCCTTCACCACCATAGGTGGAAAGGGTATTATAAGTTTGTGCTGATGTATGTAACGCATAGAAATATTTATCTTGGCTTAGAATCACTTTTTGTATTGATTTAGCGATGTCAGTCCGTCCGTCCTTCTGGCTGGCTGGACCCCCATGAAAACCATGTAATCAAAGTACAGGTAGCAGTTCTAAAGATAATTTGATGAAATTTGGCAGAGATCATTTTTTTGATAGTGGACCATGGCTATTAAAATCGGTCCAATATTTATGGTACCTTTCATAGGTCCCACTTCACGGAATTGCTATATTGGCCACAAATACCAATATTTTTTAATGAAATTCAATCTAAATACTGCTTATGTAAACTAAAATCACTGTACTAAATTTCATTGAAATCGGTCCACATTTGGCCATAGCTCCCATACAAACTCTTCCGTCAAAACGCACTAAATGTGAAAATCACTAAAACGCTCGTAAATATTTTTTGCGTACATAATTTTTGTAACAACTGTAATCAATTTGCCAAATTTCGAGATAATCGGTCTACATTTGAACCTAGCTCTCATATAACGGAAATAGCTTAAATATATAAGTTTTTAGAAAATGTTTGTATGATAGCAAAATTTAACAAATATTTGTCTTTATACAGGAAAAAGAACACCTTTGACCTTAGTGGTAAAATGAATCGTATGGTCGGGATTGACCGACTATAGCCCAAAAAATTTTAAGACAGACAGACAGACAGACAGACAGTTAGACAGATAGACAGACAGACAGACAGACAGACAGACAGACAGACAGACAGACAGACAGACAGACAGACAGACAGACAGACAGACAGACAGACAGACAGACAGACAGACAGACAGACAGACAGACAGACAGATAGACAGACAGACAGACAGACAGACAGACAGACAGACAGACAGACAGACAGACAGACAGACAGTTAGACAGACAGACAGTTAGACAGACAGACAGACAGACAGTTAGACAGTTAGACAGGCAGACAGACAGACAGACAGATAGACAGACAGACAGACAGACAGACAGACAGACAGACAGACAGACAGACAGACAGACAGACAGACAGACAGTTAGACAGACAGTTAGACAGACAGTTAGACAGACAGTTAGACAGACAGACAGACAGACAGTTA